>LPNX010310005.1:495133-570133 GCA_001517045.1 Pseudotsuga menziesii | reverse complement strand
CATAATCACCATCAACATCATGAACATCATTATCATCATCATCATCATCATCATCATGAACATCATCATCATTCATGAACATCATCATCATCATCCTCATCCTCATCATCACCATTAACATCATGAACATCATCATCATCATCATCATCCTCATCATCATCATCCTCACCATCAACATCATGAACATCCTCATCATCATCACCATCAACATCATGAACATCATCCTCATCATCATCACCATCAACATCATGAACATCATCATTCATCATCATCATCATCCTCATCATCACCATCACCATCAACATCATGAACATCATCATCCTCATCCTCATCCTCATCATCATCATCACCTTCATCATCATCATCATCATCATCATCATCATCAACATGATCATCATCACCATCAACATCAACATCATAAACATCATGATCATGATCATCACCATCAACATCATGAACATCATCATCATCATCTTCATCATCCTCACCATCAACATCATGAACATCATCATCATTCATCATCCTCATCCTCATCCTCATCATCACCATCCTTATCATCAACATCATGAACATCATCATCATCATGCTCATCATCATCCTCATCCTCATCATCACCATCAACGTCATGAACATCATCATCATCATCGCCTTCATCATCATTATCATTATCATCATCAACATGATCATCATCACCATCAACATCAACATCAACATCATGAACATCATCATCATCATCACCACCATCAACATCATGGACATCATCATCATCATCCTCGTCATCATCACCATCAACATCACGAACACCATCATCATCATCCTCATCCTCATCATCATTATCCTCACCATCAACATCATCATCATCATCCTCATCATCATCACCATCAACATCATGAGCATCATCATCATTCATCCTCATTCATCCTCATTGTGTGTAATTTATTTAAGTTTACTTTCTCCTTATAAATTGAAATTTGGATTACTAATATAAAACGATTTTAGTATATCTTCTTACTTCATAATCTATTTTCAATTATTTATGAATAACTAGTCATGGAACATAAAGTTTAAATTTATCTTTTTCTTATAAAAACAATAATAGTTTAAATAATTTTTCTATATCTTTTTATTTCATTTATTTATAAATGTGTATTACCTCACCATGTTTTAAAATTTAAATATGTAACATTTTTAAATGATAATTTTTAAATCACTGCATCTAATGATTTTAGTTGATATTGTAATTACATTTAGCCGTGCACCCACCCCATTAATTGTGCTTAAACATATTGCGTGCGCATTTTGCTTATACAAATCGCGTACGTGTTTTTCCTATACAAATCGCGTGCGCGTTTTGCGACTGTTAAAACAGTGAATTGTCATTGTCCGAGAGAAACTTCACTGCGTTTTTATGAAAATTCCGATTAGCGCGCATTATTTTTCAAGAGCAAGAGCCTGCCTGTGGAAATACTCACAATCTACACCATCTCCATCATTCTTTTTGTTATGCAGGTGCAGCATTGAGGACATCTTTCATGGTTGAGGAGCACACAAGATAAGATATCAAGCTTCAATGTCATTTCATGGTGATGGTGGATATAACTTTCATTTGCTTATTATTCAAGAGAAGCAAAGATAAATTTTCCCATTCATTATTGTTTTGATGGGAAATATGAACAATTGAGAAGGAAGATTGAAGCACCTTGAAGGATCAATAGTTATAAAGCAAGTTAAAGGTTTGGAAGCTTGTAATTGAGGAGCAACAAAAACAAACTATATTGACATTGATCATTGTGGTGGGGAATGTACGTAATCGAGGAAGAAAATCAGCAAGGTAGAAGAGACCTCAAGAAGTCATTGAAGAAGAGAAAGAAAAGAAAATAATAGACATGATGAATCGGAGGCTTTCTTTGGAAACTAATCCAAATCCAATTATAGATGATACGTTGNACAGATTTTTGGGCCTTTATTGGTCGGTTGCCATGTCGTGACATGAAGCTAGTTGATGCAGTAAAGGGACTAGTGCAGAGTTTTTGGCATGATCACACAAGGCTTTCTTCAAACCAAAAGGATGTACTAAAACTGAGAAGGGGTTCAAAGGACCGTGAACCACATATTAAGCATCTTCTTGATATAACACAGACATAACTATACGAGAAATTTAGGAATGAACACAGACAATTGAATTTGGGGCAAAGATCTTTTGATATATGAACACNGGGATGTTTCAAATCCCACATCAAGTCAAAGTGATAAGTTACCATCTCAAGATGAAGCTCATGAAGAGGCGGTGTACATGGAGCCTACTGTTGAAGAGATGTTGGAAATGGAGCCTACTGTTGAAGAAGAAAATATTAATCAGACCATCATTAAGGATGTTGGACTTCCACCATCCAACTACCAGGAAAAGAGTGAAGGACAACAAGTTGCTACTGAAATGCCAGAGCGTATTGTTGATGCACTAGATGATAGAAATCCAACCCTCTTACCTCCATTAGAAAGCACACGTCGAAGAACTCCAAAGCGTATACAAGTTGATGAAGGACTCCTCAATTCCATTGAAGGTATGCTATCTNTTGTTGTTGTAGATACCATGTAGAATATGAATATTACTATGAAACATTTTTGTACATTCGTTATGTGTTGCATACTAACCATGTGCAGGATTGCTCCTTGACAATACCACCGACCTCATTAAGAGAATTCATTCATAGTATCATGTGCAATAGGCCCGAGGAGCAAACTTACTATGCAAAATCCTGTTTGGATGGAACTTGCTCCAACTGTGCTGGAATGGCATTATTGAGCCAATGTATGCACGAGACTGGAGACAATGAATTTGGGAATATGGTTACAGACATGAAAAGTTTCAAATATATCAGCTATGAAATAGTCCCAGGGAAAGAAAGCAAAAAAATACAATTGGTGACATCTCAGGTACATGCATTTATCTATAAATTTATGTTTGAATAGTTGCATTTCATTCCTTACTTACAAAAAAACGTAATATTGAGATCATTTTTTGTCAACAGGTACAAGTTAGTGTCTTCGTCAAGGAATTTATTGAAAAGACGCGTCAATATGTTCAACATGTCCACTTGGCACGATGGTAGGATGAGAAGTTTAGAATATGCAGAGATACATTTCCTCGTGGTACTATACTTTTAGCTGTTGATTTTGCCGAGAACTACACTCTGCAACCTCAAAATGAGATCCAAAGTCAGTATTATCACTCTAAGTAGGTTTCCTTGATGGTGCATATCACATATAGGCATGGCCCAAATAGTAGTGAACAATAAAGAGAAATTCTAAAGGAATATCACTTCTGCATAAGTGATGATAGGTACCATGACTTCCACTATGTACGTCATTGCTCCATCATGTTCTATGATCATTTGAAGGGCAAGAACATACAGATGGATCGACACTGGATTTGGTCTGATGGATGTGCTAGTCAGTTAAAAAATGCACGCATATTTCAATGGTTGTGTTCATTGCATAAAAACTACAAAGTTACACATATGTGGAACTATTTTGAGACTGGGCATGGTAAAGGAGAGAATGATGGAGTCGGATCATGTGTCAAAACAACCCTACGAAGAGAGGAATTGAAATTATCTACAATATCTACTATTCGAAATGCTCAATCTATAGTCAGGTGGTGCACATCAGTAATGGGAGAGGAATCAACTATGCGAGTAGAATACACAAGAAAGAGACATGTGGAGAGATTTTTTTGGGAGGTGGTAGACATAGATCATTCACATGCATGGGAATGCAAGACTGTTCTTGGCACTCGTGGCTTTCATTCGATTCGAAGTTCTGATAACCCAGTATTTGAAATTTGGACCAGAAAACTCGCTTGTTTTTTCCCGCCTTGCTGTGATGGTGACTGGGATGTGTGTGAATCATTGGATTGGGTTGATGGATGGGATCGCATATCACTTCCACTTGATCAGCGTGCAATTGTTGAGTTAACTCCGTTGGAAGAATACCAATCGTCTATTTCTATAGATTTTGATCATGTATCAGACCTTGTACAACCTGGTATGATGCATTTCCTTAACATTTTTTTATTAAATTTACGTAGTCTTGAAACTCACATTAATGGCCTTGTATCACATGGAAAATATTTGATCATATACCTACAATCATACTATCCAGGACACATATACGCAATGGTTGCCTCGAAAGATAGTGAATGGGGTGGTGATTACTGGTTGGCACGTTGTATAGAGGGAAAGCAAACCCTCATTATGTCCACGACTGATGATGAAAACAACCACTTCCCCACTGGGTCTATGGTTGTTAAAGGTGAATACCTTACACATGACAACAATGCAAGAAAGAAGGGTGGACATGTTTACAGGGATTACAAACCAAGTGCAAGTGTGTATCACTTTACCAACTTAATCATTGGTACAAACCTCCAAGTACGAACAATGCCTGGCCAAAATTCATCGAAGGTACACTACTTCTTACTGGATACAGAGCACGAGAGACTAATGGAGACCATCATTATAAGAGATGATCTGGAGGGCTTGGTTGTATGATAATAGGTGGGATCTAGCATGATGAGGTATGTATCATAATTTAAATTTCCCCATGCATGTTTCTTATGAATATGTCAATTTTGTGTTCTTGATATGCAAAATTTTCCATAATGTTGTTTATAAATATGCCAAAAGTTCTCTTGTATGTCAAGTTAATGAACATGCCAAATTTTACATATGATCAATAAACCATATATATCAATCATATGAACATTTCAAGATCTCATTCATAGGATATACATAACATTAGAATACATACATGTACCTCTGTAGGAATTTCATCTCATTTTTTTTTATTGAGAAGTTTAATTTCTACTAAAAAGATAATAAAAGATAATAAGATATTTATTTAACTTTGTTTTTAGTTGATTATGTTTTTTTGAACATTAAAAATGGAAGAAAATAACCTACTAATATTGACACAAACAACTCAAAAGTAACATGCTTCAACATTATGCATATGAAGTATTCAAAAGTAACATGCACTAACATTACACTTGTGAAGTAGGTAAACATCATGCATGTGAAAATATTAAGTGATAAACTTAATGAACAAACAAAATTTGGAACCTCTCATGCTTTCAAAAGGTTAATGTTTCATATGCATAATAGAAAATTTTGGGAGGCTGACATGTTGGGTCATTGGTGTACTTGAAATTGTGATATTTTAGCTAGGGTGGGGGTCTCTCCCTCCTGTCCATTGCCCGATGACCTCTGTCTACGGTGGTTTCTGAAGCTAGGGTTTCACTCAGTAGGGGAAAATGCAGTCACGCCAACGGGGGCCAAAGCTGGAAATCCACGGATGGTGGGGATGCGGTTGGCATTTCCATATTTCCCATGCCCAAACACGCTAGCAGGAGTTGACGGAATTCAAAATTGCCACTTTGTGAGGTTTTTTGCGCACCGGGCCCAAGTCCACCAGGTGTCCCTGAACGGTATCTGGAGGTGACCTGCAACTCGCCATAGATCGATGCTCGGGCCTCCAATCGACGAACCGTTGATTCTGTTGGATTCGGGACGTGGTATTTTAGCTTGAGGGGGGCCTCTCCCTCCTGTCCATTGCCCGATGACCTCCATCTACGATGCTTTCTGAAGCTAGGGTTTTGTTCAGTAGGGGACAATGCAGTCATGCCAACGAGGGCCAAAACTAGAAAGCCACGAATGGTGGGGATGCGGTTGGTGTTTCCATATTTCCCATGCCCAAACACGCTAGCAGGAGTTGACGAAATTCAAAATTGCCGCTCCGTGAGGTTTTTTGCGCACTAGGTACAAGTCCACCAGGTGTCCCTGAACGGTATCTAGAGGTGACCTGCAACTCGCCATAGATCGATGCTCGGGCCTCCGATCAACAAACCGTCAATTTTGTTGGATTCATGACATGGGATTTTAGCTAGGGGGGGGGGTCTCTCCCTCCTGTCCATTACCCGATGACCTCCGTCTATGATGGTTTCTGAAGCTAGGGTTTCGCTCAGTAGGGGACAATGCAATCACGCCAACGAGGGCCAAAGATGGAAAGCCACAGATGGTGGGGATGTGGTTGGTGTTGCCATATTTTCCATGCCCAAACACGCTAGCAGGAGTTGACAGAATTCAAAATTGCCGCTCCGTGAGGTTTTTTGCGCACTCGGCCCAAGTCCACCAAGTGTCCCTGAATGATATCTGGAGGTGACCTGCAACTCGCCATAGATCGATGCTCGGGCCTCCGATCGATGAATCGTTGATTCCATTGGATTTATGACGTGGGATTTTAGCTAGGGAGGGGCCTCTCCCTCCTGTCCATTGCCCGATGACCTTCGTCTACAGTGGTTTCTGAAGCTAGGGTTTCGCTCAGTAGGGGACAATGCAGTCATGCCAACGAGGGCCAAAGCTAGAAAGCCAAGGATGGTGGGGATGCGGTTGGCATTGCCATATTTTCCATGCCCAAACATGCTAGCAGGAGTTGATGCAATTCAAAATTGTCGCTCTGTGAGGTTTTTTGCATACCGGGCCCAAGTACACCAGGTTTCCCTGAACGGTATCTGGAGGTGACCTACAACTCGCCATAGATCGATGCCCGGGCCTCCAATCGACGAATCGTCGATTTCGTTGGATTCGTGATGTGGGATTTTAGCTAGGGGGGCCTTTCCCTCCTATCCATTTCCTGTCGACCTCCGTCTATGATGGTTTCTGAAGCTAGGGTTTCGCTCAGTAGGGACAATGCAGTCACGCCAATGAGAGCCAAAGCTGGACAATGCATTTCATGCCAACGAAGGACAAACTTGGAAAACCCTATCCCTAACTAGGGTTTATTGTTTAACATGCATGGCCCATTACCATAACCATACCAAGGAAACCCTAATCCTAATCATAATCTTATCTTACTGTTACAACTCAATTCAGAATCAATATAATGTCGAACTGAACTTTTTCAAATTCGGTGGACTTATGCTTCAAATCATGTTGATTCACAAAGTTGGTTCTCAGTCTTTGGATTCTATTGTAGTTCCTTTAATGCTGAGTGATTAGTCATTGGGTGCATGAGGTTTGTTGAATAGTGTTGTTGGTTGTTGATGAAATGTGAAGCATGTATTGCACTTAATTTTATTAAATTACACTTGAGCATTGACTTAACTTGTAATTTAATGAATCCAAACTCACAATTTTTAATTAGATATATCCAATTAGTGTGCAAGTAGTGAGTTCATTGAAACCTTGAAATACATTGTATTGCACTTATATTTATTAAATTACACGAGCAAGAACTTTGTCTTTAGTGCGCATGTATTGAGATCATTGAAACCTTTAAATATAATAGTATTTTCTTTTGACATAGTGCATTCATAAGTAATAGATAATCCTCACAAATCAATACAATAGATTGACACAAGAACATGTGGAAACCAAAGAACAAATTCAAAGTGAAATGTATCATTCATTTATAACTGAAATGCCAATGTACATGTCTCCAAAAGTACATATATATCCAAAAGTATCGAAAAGTACATATATATCCAAAAGTAACCAGAAGTACATGTGTCCCCACACCTATCCAAGACTATCCAAGCCACATGTACATGTATCCAAAACTATCCAAGCCACATGTACATGTAAGTGAAATGTCAATGTACATGTCTCCAAAATTACATGTATCCAAAACTGTCCAAGCCACATGTACATGTATCGAAATGTACATATCCCATAAGACACATCAAAACTCAAGCTTCCTCTTGTTCTTTCTTGAGGGTGATCCTGAAGGCACAGCTATAGGACCAGTGTGCATCTCTGGATCCTGCAAATTAAATATCAATTGTTAAATTCAACTAACTATGTACTAATACATTAGCTCAATAAAATACCATATCTAAATTAACTCAAAAATTATGAAAATGTTAATGGACATTGCATGAAACAATTGTTCATTAATGGACATCTCACCTCAGTGAGAGCCTGTGACAAAGGGGATTTTGTTTCTTGTGTAGCAGATGGAGTTGTTGGTTGAACATGAAGGATGGTCGCATCCATGGTCAAACCAAAGGGGGCAAGAACTGGTGGTGGTGGTGGTGGCTACAATCACCAAATATTTAAATAGTTAGAAATGTGCATGAATAAACAATAGACAACAATAGCACACTATGCCTATATCATGTTCAAATAGTTGTACCTCTGTGTGGCTTGTTGTTATTGCAGATACAACATTGACTGTTGCATCAATAACTCTTGCTGCCGGTGGCTACAATCACCAAATGTTGAAATAGTTAGACATGCATGAATAAACATACGCCAACAATAATAAACTATGTAACGATCATGTTGAAATAGTTAGACATGCATGAATAAACATACGCCAACAATAATAAACTATGTAACGATCATGTTGAAATAGTTGTACCTCTATGTGACTTGTTGCCATTGTAGATGTAGCACTGACTGCATCAACCATCCCTGCAAGGTTTTCAATAGTAAACTCTGGCTCCTGATGCAGTAAACATGCAAATCAAACATTAACAAAACATTTTATGCACTGGATTTCAAGTTAACCAAGAAATATCATCGAAGGATATACAAATTACCATGGTATTAGTATCTCCATGGTCGTGGACAACTTCAATATTTCTAGGAGTAGGCCCTCTCATATACACTTGACCCTTGTTCACATATGGCCTATGAGGAGATACAACTCCAGGAAATGGTCCAGGTGTTTCGGTTGGTGCCTATAGTCAACAAGAGTTCATGTAGTTAGACATGCATGATTCAATGAACATACATGTATTTAAAAAATGACATTTTTTAAATGTTTAAAATGTTTACCTCCATCACTGCTTTCCCTCGTGAAGTATCTAACATCTGCCCAGATATTTCCTCGATCGATATGACCATGTATCCTACCTCCATCACTGCTTTCCCCCGTGAAGGATCTGGCATCTGCAAGTTTAATAATTGTAAATATTAGACCATAGATAACATTAGTGAACTAACATGTACAATATGTGGAAATTAACAAATTAACAAGTATTAAAAAACTGAAATTTTAAAATGTTTACCTCGGTGTGAGATACGGCAATGGGTGCTATAGGAATCTCTCCACCAACCAAGGGATCAGTGGATGGAATGTCATGACCCTGTGTAGAGTGTGGAACATGATACTCTGGGGCATCGCTGCTGGCATAAAGCATCAACTGCAAGTTCGCAAAATTAATATATTAGCTCAAACTATACATATGTGTACAAAGAGGAAAATAAATGAAGAATTTATTACAATTAACCATATACATACATCACTCAAAAATCCACTAAAGACAACATCTGACGAAATATCATAGCATGGACGACCACACAGTGTGCACTCGTTAGGCTCAAAAGTAGGCTGGGAATGTGCTGATGGTGCTGCACTAGTATATGGTCCTGCAGTAGATGGGGGTACTGCACTAGTGGGTGGTACTACACTAGAAGATGGTCCTGCACCATGACGACCTGGTGTATGTACCACACCAGGGACAGATGTCCCTTCCTCACCCATATTTTGAACCATAGTGCTATGGCGAACAATGGCCCATGCCAAACTCAAAAATGCATCACGTGTCTGTGGAATAACATGATGTACAGGTGGGACATCTGGCCCAGGAAACTGCTTGCAAAGTGTAGGGATAGGGCGATCAACATCTTGAAGCCTGGAATTGGGTCGGTTTTGGGGCATACCCCCACCGATCCCCCGAAACATCAATATATCAAAATAGTTTACATGTTTACCCAATGCGAACTCTGCATACATCTTCCGAAGGAAATACAAGAGGATTTCCCTGTTGTTGTGTGGTGGCATATCAAAAACCATATACCATTTGTCCATCCAGTTATCAACAAATGGTTGATATGTGCACCACTCGATAGAGATATGTGGCCTATTTTCATTTGGGATTTCCCTCATTTGAGGATCTGTAAACAATGAAAATATATACTCTTTGGTAATTTTCAACTTTTTTATTGCACTGTAGCTAAGGCCATCAACGTACTCACGTCTTTTTCTTTCTCTATATGAAGTAATATCATATAGTATGTTGTTTGACAATGTAATAGTCTCAACAATTGCATCCAAAGTGGATGCAAGTGAACGTCGAATCCTATCACCACCACTAAAAGCAGTACTGAGACCTCTCAACTGGGCAAGCTCAATCAATATTTCAGCATTGGTGTCCATAGTCGCAACTGCAATAAAAAAATCAATAAGGAAATAATTAGAAATGTATACATGGTATATAATGACATCTCTTCAAAATTGAAAATGTAAATTAAGGAAAACTCAAGTTACAAGCAATTTAATGGCATTCACTTACATACATTTAAAACTTAAAATTAAACATTTAACAATTAAATAATGAGTTTCGTTCAACTTCTTTCTAGAATTTAAGGCACTTCTTCACCCTCATTGGTGACTTTTCCATGCACACTTGGGTTTAAACTTCTTTGAATTTAGGAGTGCTATTTTGACATGTTTTGGCCTTTACATCCCTTGGATATGTGAAAGAAAGGGGCAAGGGACTATTAGGACATGTGAGGCGAGAAAAGGGGTGATACAGGGCTGCCACCATATCCTCTAAATATAATTGACTCGATCATGGTTGGGAACACTCTCACGAGGCACTCTAGGTAGTTCATGGGTGTTCACCATTTCCATTGTTGTATAACCATGGAAACCAACCAAAAGTTACATGGAAAATGGAGAATTTGTGGACTGGACTACAATTGGTTGTAGATGAGCTTAGAGACTCGACATGTAGAAATATATTACCCATTGTTTTTGCTATTTTAAAAAATGGTTGATAAACCTAGTGATGTAGGGGCATAGATTGTTTGAGTAAAGTCATTTATGTCTTTGCTAGATCAAGGGATCTCAGGGATACATAGGGTCTCACATGTTTCTAATTTTATTTATTATGTTTATAGGATAATCCCTTGGGAGATCTAGGGATATGGGTAGTCAAATGTCAGAAAGCTGACATCATGTAAAAAACCAATCCACATTTTAGGCATATGATGTATGGAGTGGTCACCTTTCCTCATCATTTCGTGGTGATTATGACTTTATAAATTTTCATTCATTCAACTCTCAGGATCAGGTAGATCTCTTGAATTAAATGTTGTTGTGAGATTTTATAGCTTATAAATTTACTCCAGTTGTTGTATATGACTCTATGTATGTCTGGGACATTCAGAATGAATAGGTCGATGGATTCACATGGTATTGTTGAGTATTGATATTCTTCTATAAATTACAATCCCTTTATATAGTCATATGTGTTTTTTATTGTGTCAAAGGATTGTTAAATATGGAATTATGATCAAGATGAGGGTCCAACTTGCATATTTTGATCACAATTTCCTCTTTCTTCCATTTTGATGATTATATTGGTTGTTACATTTGGATCCCTCATTCACTATGTATCTTAAAATGTTGGCATTCACCTATCTATGAAAATAATTGCTAAATTTTATTGCACTTTGTGTTAATCCCAGCACAATCATTGCATTTGAAGGTTTGACTATGCATGTTATAGGTGGGCACTCTCACTAGTATCCCAATTCAAACTTTGCATTGTCCATCAAATTCTATGCAAGTTGGGTTTATACTTGTGTTTGTTTTATATATTTCTAGCCTTTTGGAACATTGAACATCTATTAGACATGATGTTTTTGATTCTTATAGCCTATTTTAGTTTGAATCCATCAAACATTAGCTTGGGAGTTGTTGGATTGATTATTCTATTAAAAAACACAATTATAGGTTAAAAATTGACAAAAAAAGAATTCTTTGGGTGATTGAATTACCTTGTTGGATGAAAATTCACCAGTGAAATCTCCTCCCCTCAACCTAAATCAGCTCCTCCAACAATCCCAAGCAGTTAACTTGCTCCAAAACGCTCCAATTGGCCTTCGTTTTCGTGTTCTTGATTGTTAAAATGGGCCGCGGGTTTCGGGCCTGTGTATTTAAATTTTTTTTTGTTTTACAAATCGCATATGCATTTTATAACTACATATCACGAGTACATTTTGTAGTTATATAAAGCGTATGCGATATGGCTTCCTATCCTACATGTCCCATGACATGTCAGGCTCGGGTTGAACCATAGCAAGTGCTATGTAGTAGAAATGTGTTGTATTTTTTGGTAACGTGATCTTGTTTTTGAAAACTAGGATTGCATCTAAAAGGTCCCTCATCTTATTGCACTGACCCAATAGTTTGGTAGAGTTACTGAACACTATACTTCTCTCCTATGTTGACAACACTGTCATTGTCGACTAGAGTATTCCCACTCACATTTGGAATTGTGAGTAAGAGTCACTAGAAACACTTGAGTTTGTACAACTGGAGTCGAAACTCCAACATGATGAAAATCAAAATTCTTGTTGAACTTGTTCAACAACCTACACATATTGATGCCACTTCAGAAACACATAAGTAGATAAATGGCCCCACATCTAAAGCAAAATAATAGTGAAGATGAAGAAATGCATATAGAGATTTTGCTTATTCCTCCCAAGCCCATTATCAGAATTTAGGAAGAGACCAGCCATAACAAGCACAAAACCAATCTTAGATATGAGAAGGAAGTGATAGTTCATATTCCTAATTTCTCCAAGCCTATCCAGTTTTAGAGTGCTGGATTCCACCACAAGAGTTCATATTCATCCACATCAATTTAGAGTTTGACATGCCAACACTGTAACCAAGTTGGCCATATGAAATATCATTGTTTTCATCTTCACCCTTGTAAGCATTGTGGAAAGCACACCCATTCTTTAGACAAATGCTTCACTCTGAACAAACCTACAAGAGAAAATATTCACTATAGATGGATTGCTTCTTGGCAATGATAATCAACAACCAAGAAGATATATATGTCATATCGAAGAGTTCATTCATGAGTATTGACACATATTGCAGTTGAGAGATATTATTCTTCTCACTTTGATCTTGACAGAGGGGATGATGAATAGTAAAAAACAAGTGAGCGAGAACAAGCAATTCTGAGCCACAACCAAATTTGGATGCTAGATTTAGAGATGTATCCTATTGACAAATCCCCCCCAAAAGTAATGTTTTTGTGGTATTATGTGTCTAGTTTTAACATTCATAACCAAAATGAGAATTCACATAGATATTGTGTCTAGTTCTAACACTTTGATGTGTCTTTATTTCCTTCTCCTCACATTGATCCCGACAAGGGGGAATGATGAATAGTCAGAAACAAGAGAGCAAGAACAAGAAAGCCTAGGTAGCATCCCTAAAAATTCATAAATAAATAAAATTTATTTACTGCAATTAACTTGGATGTTATAATTCATAATTCCTTTAATTAGCTGCAAGAGTCATGTATTTAAGATATTATCAGCTTTCTTTACTTTGTGAACTATCGTTATGACATACTTTGTGACATAAAAACCTAACTTAAGGGATATGGTTGAACTTGATAGTTTTTCGTTATCGTTTGTTTGATTCTACTCTTGAGCTCCACAAGGGATGGGTCATGGTCTTACTTAGTCGTCATGGCTAATGCATGAACCTTTGATTTACTATGTGTAGGCGGTGAGGTACCTTGACATTACAATTAAAGAACAAACTCTTGCTAAGATGCCATAAGGGACAAAGAAAAGAAACCTAAGGTTTGGAAAAGGATCTATCCCCAAACCACTTTTATCCAAAAAGTCCTAATCTATGTAGCTTCTAACAAATCTCATTTTATTTACAGGTTTAAAAGTCTATATACACAAGGTTTGATATACCATCGATTATATTATTTTACACTGATAATGCTTGTTGAATATTGAACTATATATATGGGTGATAGTATTTTATGCATAGTCATTCATGGAGTTTTTGACAAGCCTCTTGTCCTTTGTGTTGACACATCGGTTGACTTAAGTGTGATCGCAACAGGAGGGGTACGAGACACAAACCCTCCTCCTCTTGGACCATGTGTAATTGACCCAAACTCCAGCTGTCAACAACATACGAGTTGTAAAACCCTAGAGGTTTTAATGAGTCTTGAACGTTGCGCCGATCATTTCTTTAGGGTTCTGGAAGAAATTAACAATTCCTCCATTTTCTCCAAGGGGCCTTCAGTTGCTTGCCCTCACTATTCCATTGTCTGAAACCAGAGGTGGAGGAGCCACCAAACCTGGCCATCGTCACCTTCTACACACATTTATGCTTGATTCATTCGTTAAGGAATTTGCAAGCTTCACTTGGTGATGACTGTGTGCCCTTGAAAGCCGAGAAGGTAATGGTAACTTTAGTATTGTTATTTTTATTTCATACCAGGATTTTTCAAAATAACCCAAGATTTAACTTCCCAAATATCGTGTTTGTGTGCAGGTCAACTCTGCAATGGGGTGTGGATGGGATATTGGCCACGCATCCTCCCCTTTTGAATGGTAAGACCCATGTCATTACCTTGCGAGGCTCTTAAGGAGACAACTAGGTTTTTGTGGTGTGTTTTTATGGCGTTGAGTTTTCTTTCCACTCTGTACTGGGTTGGTGATTTGGAAGTGATATATCGCTTTGGTAATATGTGTATTCAGCTTAATGGAATTTGTATTACTCGTGGAGTCTTTTAAATGACTATGCCACTCTATATTTTTGTTGGTTCTAAGACCTATTAGTATTGTAAGTACTTGTGAGGGTTTTAATACTGCAAATCTCGATTTGCTTAAGCGACTGTGTAATTTCAGAATGTAAATAAATTGCTAACCGTGGAGTCTTGCCACTATGCCACTTTTTCTTGGAAGATATGGTATTTAAGCACTTCTATAATGTTTATTCCAGTTGTCTCTATGTGAAATATTTAGTATGGTTGACCCGTGAGGGCTTCATAGCTTGGTTAGTTTTTACAATGCACAGCACTACGGCCGTGAGCCTTAATTCTGTATATTTGTCTTTGTTTGGGATTATAAGCCACTTTCACTTATAAATAGTTTTCTATTTGACATGGAATGGTCTCTCTCATGAATTCTTCAGCCTTGTTTTATAGTTATGGTAGAAATTAGAAATCAATAAGGTCATGAGGCTCTTACTATCGATTCTTAATCTTAGGCTAAAACGCCACCGTCGTATTTTCTTTACTATTTTAAAGTTATTATAATGGATATGATATGGGGTAAAGCCCGTGAGGTTTTTCTGTGTACATCTCTTTCTTTATTTAATAGGATGAATGTTGCATTTCAATCTTCTCTTCATTTCATTTATCAAGTCCTCCCTTGTTTACAAGGTATAATGTTATTCTAACGGTGCGGAAGTAATGTAATCGTAAAAGAGCTTGCTGTTTTTAAAAGCATAAAAGGTTATGTTACTGTTTGTAGTTTTGATGTGATTCTAGCATTATTTCTTGTCACATTAGTTATTATGTCATAAGACCATTCATACTTATGAATAATATCAATCGACCTTTAGCTGGTTACCTGTTTTGTGGCCTATCGATTATCTTGACTTGATATTTGACTTCAAAGCCATAAATAAGTATTAAAACATAAATATGGCTAGATGTATTAATTTAATGTTGAAATTTTGTTCTAACTTATTTCATCTAGGTTTCTTTTTGAATGAGAGGCCATAACTCGACCCTATCGTAACATATGAATAAATTGTCTAGGGTTTGGACCTAAACATTTGTGTTTTTATTCATCTTGAAGTTAATGTGCACATAAAAGAAGAGACCATGTATTTATTTTCTTCTCCTATTTACATGTTTAAAACCTTGGTGTATTCAGAATAAGCTCTGTTTAGTTACTACCTAACTTGCTTACTAAAGATCAACCTTATTCCTATTTATATGCCTATACTTATTCTGTAATTGAAGGTTCGATTTTACTAACTGAAATTGTTTGTAACATTTTTATCTTTTAGATTAAGAGCTGTATCTTATATATTTAACTAAATACCAGGTCTTCTAATTATCAATGGATTGTAAACAATATATATATATATTACTTTTATTATCTGTAATAACAAAAATATACAATGATTCAGTCATTCTGGTACTACCTATGCAAACATAATTTTATATCTTCCTGTACTAGAGTACGCCACTTCGGTGAGAGGAAAAATAGAGGAGATAATTTAACATCATTTATCTATCAATCATTTTTAATGCAAATACTTAATCAAATAATCATTGAATAGATACCAACATAGATCCAAATCCTAGGTTCTATCAAGCACTGAGAGGGATCAAATCTCTTGGGGTGCAAACTTCGTCTTAAGTATTGCACTCAAGGAGCTATCAACTTTGGTGTGTCCTATATATAGGCATTGATCTGATTCAAAATAAAAGACACATCTTTTTATCTAAGGTCGACATATAATATTTTTATTATTAATATTTAATATTATTTATGGATGACATATAATATTTTTTATTTTGTTAGGAACCAACATTACAACATCTCCCCCATACATTGTTTTAAAACCATGTGCAAGGCCCTCCTAAAACCAAGGGTTGTCTAGGCCTTGCACATGGTCTTAAAACCATTTGCAAGGCCCTCATAAACCATGTACAATAAAACCATGGGTTGTTTAGGAGACCTTGCACATGGTTTATAAAATCATTTGCAAGGCGCTCCTAAACCATGTACAATAAAAACCATGGGTTTCTTAGGAGGCCTTACACATGGTTTTAAAACCATGTTTAAGGCCAACATTTTTTGGGGTGATAATTAAATTTTATTATTATTATTATTATTATTATTATTATTATTATTTTGTTAAGTAGGAACATTACAACATCTCCCCCATGTTGTGTTGTTTTTCTTATCGACTTTTTTTTGGGTGGATAATTAAATTTTAAATTTTAAATTATTTTGTTAGGTAGTAACATTACAACATCTTGTTTTTGTGACTGACATTTATTTTGGCGGATAATTAAAATTTTTAGTTTTTATTATTTTGTTAGTAACAAAATATGGACAAACATTACAAGATCTCCCTCATGATAAACGTTACAAGATATCCCTCTTACTGGGCTATAGAGAGTCTCTCGGCGCAATCAATTAACTATAACCTCATTTGAAAATAATTACAGATTACTTAAACAGAAGTAATACAGTAACTTAATATAGATATAGATTTGGAACATGGATGTGTTGCAGAAGAGGGACTAATGCCCAAGGGAGACTATTCCACCCAACCTTCTCTTGAAGCAACCAAATCACTTGTTTAGGACCCCCGAGCTTGTTCACTGAAATACTAGAACAAATATCTCTTCCTCACTGCATACTTTTGCAACTTAGCACTCAGTAGCATACTTAACTCAGCAAATCACTTTAGCTATCCCCTCATCAAATTCCTTGTGTGCCTGGCTTTTCAGTTTGCATCAATCACAAGGTTCATTCTCTCAGAAATCAGAATGAGTAGTGAGCCTCATGATCAATTTGATGGTTTATATAAGATTGCCTAGGTATTTGGGTAAGTTTTGAAATTAAATGATCTACCATCTCAATTACCCCCTCTTAGGGAACATGACCACTTTTTTAGGGATTATGCTCATGCAACAGCTAGAAAGTGAATGCTAGTGCCGCCACTTTTCAACCAACCTTCTACAACTGCTCCTTCCTCCTAGTGGGTCAATGAACACTTATTTAACAGTCTCCCCTGGATAGGTGTCTCATTTTAATAATTATTAAAATAAATAATTCTTCAATTACAGTCATCCTTGACCCACTTGGTCATAAACTTTACGATAAAAATCAACATAATGTTTTTACTGAAATAAATAATAACTATTTATTTTTCAGTTTTGGTTATATTACAAACAACCCCCCTTAAGCTCAACATCGTCCTCGATGTTGCTTAAGTTATTTCGAGTCTTCTTGGAACAGAGCTGGATATGCCACCCACATATCACTCTATAATTCCCAGGTTGCTTCATCTGGACTGAGGTGTTTCCACTGCACCTTTACTTGTCTAATGGTGCGATTCCGGAGAAAACATTCCCTCCCATCGAGAATACAATCTGGTTCCACTAGAAAATCTCCTTCTTTTTCTAGCTAAATCACATTCAAGTCAATCACATGAGTAGCATAATGTATATACTTTTTCAAAATAGAAACATGAAAGATGTTATGTATTTTAAGATTAGGTGGCAAGGCTAATGAATATGCCACTGACCCCACTTTTGCCAGTATTTTGAAACGGTCAACAATACCTGGGTGCTAATTTAGCACAACTCCCTAGCTTAAAGGATCTCTTTCTAGGTTTCACTTTAACAAACACATGCTCACCTACTTGGAATTCCTTCATAGTTCTTTTAAGTTTGTCATGATTCTTTTTTTTGTCCTACGCAGTTTTCAAGTTGTCTTGTACATGTTTCACTGTTAGTTCCATTTCTTTTAACAAGTCAGGTCCTAACATAAAACGATCAACTAGATTATTCCATGTAATATGAGTGTTACATTTTCTACCATATAATATTTCAAAAGGACTAAGCTTTGTTGAAGCTTGATAATGGTTATTATAAGAAAATTCAACTAAGTGCAAATAGTCTTCCCACTTCTTGGGATAGTCTCTAACATACATTCGTAACATATCTTCTAGTACCTGATTAACTCTTTATGTTTGTCCATCCGTTTGCGGATGATAAGCAGTATTGAAGTTTAATTTAGTATCTAGCCATTTGAATAAAGGTTTCTAGAAATTACAAGTAAATTTTGGATCTCGGTCAGAAATTATTACCTTTGGAATCCCATGTAAGCGGAATATTTCTTTCATGAAGATGTCAGCAACGTTAGCAGCTTTATAAGTTGTTTTAACAGGTATAAAGTGTGTTGCTTTACTTAGTTTATCCACAACTACCATTATTGAATCATTTTGTTTTTAGTTTTAGGTAAGTCAGTTACAAAGTCAAGACTGATGACTTCCCATTTCCAATTTGGAATTAGTAATGGCTGTAAAAGACCTACTGGGTGTTAATGTTTAGCTTTAACTTGCTAACATTCTATACACCTAACTAAAACTTCAACAAATTCATTTTCCAGGTTAGTCCAAAAGTATTCTTTTCTTAACATAGTTATCATCTTTTGATACCCTAGATTTCCAGAATAAGGACTTTTATGTATTTCATTCAAAATCAACAATTTAACTTCCAATATATTTGGCACATAAAGTCTATTTTTATACAGTATTAGACCTTTTTCATTAAAATTGTAATTTATAATTATATTTTCAGATACATTTCGAGTTACATTTTCTTTTAAACTATGGTATTATGGGTCTTGCTTTATTCCTTCTCCCAATTTATCTTCTAAATTAGTTTATACTATGCTAATGGCAGCTACAAAACTTGTTACTGCATTCTTGCTTAAGGCATCAACCACTTTATTTTCTTTCTCTTTAATATGTGTGATTTCAAAATCATATTCACTAAGAAAAGCTAGCCATCTAGCTTGCCTCATGTTTATATTTTGCTGATCAAACATATATTTTAGGCTTATGTTATCAGACATTAGCAAAAATCTTTTACCTATAAAGTGATGCCGCAACATTTTTAAAGCATGGATTATGACATCCAACTCTAAGTCATAAGTTGCATAATTATTTTCGTGATTTTTCAACTTCCTTGATTCATACGCAATTGGATGACCTTCTTATGTCAGTACCTCACCCAAGCCTTTGTTGCATGCATCAGTGCATACGACAAAATATTTATCTGGGTTCACTATTTTTAGAATGGGTGCAGTGGTTACTAATTCTTTAAATTTATTAAAATTGTCTTCGCATTTCTGATCCCAAACAAATTTAGTACCTTTTTCTGTAATGAGGTTATAAGATTTGCAATTTTTGAAAATCCTTCAATAAATTTTGTGTAATAACCTGTTATCCCCATGAAGGATCTCACATAAGCTATGTCCTTAGGAACAAGCCAATCATTTATAGTTTTATTTTATACGGGTCCACCTATATGCCTTCTTTGGATATTACGTGCCCTGGATATTGTATCTTATCTTTATAAAATTCATATTTGTTGAACTTAGCATATAGTTGATGTTCTCTTAACACTTGTAGTATTATCTTTAGGTGTTCATTGTGTTCTTCTTTTGTATTAGAATAAATTAATATGTCCTCTATAAAGATGACTACAAATTTGTATAAGTATTTACTTCAGACACTGTTCATTAAGCACATAAAATTTGTTGGTGCATTAGTTAGCCCGAAGGGCATAACCACAAACTCGTAGTGCCCGTATCTTGTCCTAAAAGCATTTTTAAAGATGTCTTCATCTTTAATTCTGACTTGGTGATACCCGTACCTTAAATCGATCTTTGAGAATATCATCGCTCTGTGTATCTGATCAAACATATTGTCAATGCGGGGCAGAGGATACCTATTCTTAATTGTCATTTGATTAAGTTGACGACAGTCTATACATAGACATAAAGTATCGTCTTTATTTTTAACAAAAAGGACCAGTGCTCCCCAAGGGGATACACTTGGTCTTACATAATGTTTGTCTATTAATTCTTGTAATTGTAATTTTAATTCATTCAGCTCCAAAATGTTCATTCGCTAGGGATCTTTCGAAATAGGTACCGCTCTGGGTACTAACTCGATTGTAAAATCTAGACCTCGTTTAGGAGGTAATCCTGGAATTTCTTCAGGGAATACATCTGCGAAATCTTGCAAGATCGAAATATCCTCAAATCCTGGTTTATCTTCTTTATTGTTTTTTTCATTATTTATTATGTGTGCAGCAAAGAGTTTACAACCTTTTCTTATAACCATTTTCATCTGTAAGGCTGAAATTTATCTAACATATATCTTCCTAGCTATTCATGTGACAATAATTCTTTCTCCTTCATTATTCAAACAAGTAAAAGTTTTTTGAAAACATTTTAAAATCACTTGGTGTTTTTCAAGCCAATCCATTCCTATCAGGACATCATAAGATCCTAAAGGTAACACATTTAATTTGACCTGAGTTTTAAATTGACTCATAAGCAAATTACAACTTTCAACATAATTTACCACCTTTCTTTTAGTTCATGTGGCTAATTGGACCAGCGAGGATTTTTCAAACTTTTTTAAGGATAAGTTGCACTTTTCCACTATGCTAGGAGATATATAACTTAAACTAGCACTTGGATCAATCAAGATGGAAACATAAAAATTTTGTATCATACCTTGCACTTCCACCATGGAATTTTGATGATCCTCCTCTCAGTTCTCCAGAGCTGCATTTACCCTATGCATCTCATTTTCCACATCTCCAATTGTTTCCTCTTCCTGAATAGTGTGTATGTTGTTGATGTTCCCCTTCCGGTTCGGACAATACTTGGCATAATGTGATCCTTGAAATTCTTAGGATTCGTTAGGTTCCATTTGTTCAGTATTTTTAACAAAATTGTTAGACATATCCCCGCCTTTTGGTGCTGCGGTATTCTGGGGTACTTTATTCTTAAAATCCGTTTTTTGATAGTTATTCTTGGAGAAGTTCTAATATTTACTCCCAAACTCTTATTTGAATAAAACCCTCTTCTCTTCTGATCAAAATGACTTGCCTTTTTAGTCTTCTAGTTAGGCAAACTTTCCCTTTTCTTACTCTATTCATAACATAAATCAGCCTTTCTCACAGCTTCCTCCAAAGTTTTCGGATTATCAAACTCAATCTTATCTTTGAAGCTAGTAGGTAGACAACTTAAAAATCGTTGAATTTTAGGCTTTTCATCTATTATGTAAGGTACGTATCTTAACAGATTTAGAAACTTGCTGCTCAACTCTTTCATGGATATGGAACCCAGTTTTAATTCATAGAACTCCTTAGATCTTTCCTCGCAATATTGTTCAGATTGAAACTTTCTTTTAAAATACTTCTTAAAAACTCTCTAGGTTAAGTACTTCTCTTTCAGATTTTTGACCCTTTTTATATCTTGCCACCAAATATCAGCTTTTTCGGTAAAATTGCAAATAGCCATCCTGGCCTTTAGTTTGCCAGAACATTTTTAAATCTGAAATTATTTCTTCATTCCTAACAGCCAAGATTCAACTTCCTCACCTTTCTCTACTTCTCCATTAAGCATGGGAGGCGTTATTTTTTTGAATTTCCCAAAAATTTCTTCATAGGGTTTATACTTCCTTTTCCTAGATTTTTGGTCACTTTCACTACTGTCACTTATGTACTTATACCTTCCCTTACATGACCTTGCATTAAGCTTTGAAGAATATTTACTATCAGAATATTTTGCTTTCTTTCCTTTATGTTCATAAGAGGTTTTTTCAGAATCAGTTTCATAAACATTTCGTTTATCTTTTCCTCTGTTATGCATATGGTCTAGTAGCATTTGATTCATTTCCAGAATTCTTTCATTGTCTAATTTTACAGTTTGCAGTTCCTCTTTTAACTCCTTAACTGTCTGTATTAACTCTGGATGGTTCAAATCTACATAAAATTTGTCAGGATTGTTATGTTGAGAACCGTTTTCGGCAGATGCTTCAACACCTTCCATTTTCCTGCAAAACAGATTTTATATTTATGTACATAAATAAATGCAAAAATTAGTATATTGGTTTTCTTACTTATATGCGAGTGAGCCAATTAGGCCTAGTGTTTGGAAACTCGCTCTGATACCACATGTAACATCCCTAAAATTTCTTAATTTTTTTTTACTGCAATTAACTTAGATGTTATAATTCATAATTCCTTTAATTAGTTGTAAGAGTCATGTATTTAAGATATTATCAGCTTTCTTTACTTTGTTAACTGTTGTTATGGCATACTTTGTGACATAAAAACCTGACTTAAGGGATATGGTTGAACTTGACAATTTTTCGTTGTCATTTGTTTGATTCTACTCTTGAGCTGCACAAGGGATGGGTCATGGTCTTACTTAGTCATCACGACTAATGCATGAATCTCTGATTTACTATGTGCAGGCGATGATGTACCTTTACATTACAGTTAAAGAACAAACTCTATGCTAAGACACCATAAGGCACAAAGAAAGGAAACATAAGGTTTGGACAAGGATCTATCCCCAAACCATTTTTATCCAAAAAGTCCTACGTTATGTACCTTCTAACAAATATCATTTTATTTATAGGTTTAAAAAATCTATATACACAAGGTTTGATATACCCTTGGTTATATTATTTTACAATGATAATGATTGTTGAAGATTGAACTATATATATGGGTGATAATATTTTATGCATAGTCATTCATGGAGGTTTTAACAAGCCTCTTGTCCTTTGTGCTGACAGACCGGTTGACTTAAGTGTGATGGCGACAGGAGGGGTACGAGACACAAACCCTCCTACTCTCAGACCATGTGTAATTGACCCAAAATCCAGTTGTCAACAACATATGAGTTGTAAAACCCTAGAGGTTTTAATGAGTCTTGAACATTGCATCGGTCATTTCATTAGGGTTCTGGAAGAAGTTAACAGTTCCTTCATTTTCTACAAGGGCCTTCGGCTGCTTGCCCTCGCTACTCCATTGTCTGAAATCAGAGGTGGGGGAACCACCAAACCTGACCCTCATCACCTTCTACACCCATCTATGCTTGATTCATTTGCTAAGGAATTTGCAAGCTTCACTTTGGTGATGATTGTGTGCCCTTGAAAGCCGAGAAGGTAATCGTAACTTCAATATTGTTATTTTTCTTTCATACCAGGATTTTTTAAAATAAACCAAGATTTAACTTCCCAAATATCGTATTTGTGTGCAAGTCAACTATGCAATGGGGTGTGGATGGGATACTGGCTGCGTAACCTCCCCTTTTGATTGATAATACCCATGTCATTACCTTGTGAGGCTCTTGAGGAGACAACTGGGTTTTTGTGGTGTGTTTTTATGGCATTGAGTTTTCTTTCCACTTTGTACTGGGTTGGTGATTTGGAAGTGATATATCACTTTGGTAATATGTATATTCAACTTAATGGAATTTGTATTACTTTTGGAGTATTTTAAATGACTATGTCAGTTTGTATATTTTTGTTGGTTCTAAAACCTATTAGTGCCGTAAGTATTTGTGAGGGTTTTGATACTGCAAATATCAGTTTGCTTAAGCAACTATGTAATTTCTAAATGTGGAGTCTTGCGACTATGCCACTTTTTCTTGGAAGATATGGCATTTAAACACTTCTATAATGTTTCTTCCAGTCATTTCTATGTGAAATAATCAACATGGTTGACCTGTGAGGGATTCATAGCTTGGTTAGTTTTTACAATGCACAACACTACAGCCGTGAGCCTTAATTCTATAGGTTTATCTTTGTTTGGGCTTATAAGCCACTTTTGCTTATAAACAGTTTTCTATTTGACATGGAACGGGCTCTGTCATGAATTCTTCAGCCTTGTTTTAGAGTTATGGTAGAAATTAGAAATCAATAAGGTCATGAGGCTCTTACTATCGATTCTTAATCTTAGGCTAAAACGCCACTGTCATATTTTCTTTATTATTTTAAAGTTATTATAATGGATATGATATGGGGTAAATCCCGTGAGGGTTTCTGTGTACATCCCTTGCTTTATTTAATAGGATGAATGCTACATTTCAACCTGCACTTCATTTCATTTATCAAGTCCTCCCTTGTTTACAAGGTATAATTCTATCCTAATGGTGCGGCCATAATGTAATGGTAAAAGAGCTTGTTGTTTTTAAAAGCATAAAAGGTTGTTTTACTGTTTGTAGTTTTGACATGATTCTAGCATTATTTCTTGCCACATTAGTTATTAGGTCATAATACCATTCATATTTATGAGTAATATCGATCGGCCCTCAGTCGCTCACCTGTGCTGTGTCCTGTCGATTATCTCGAATTGATAATTGATTTCAAAACCAGAAACAAGTATTAACATATAAATCTAGCTGGATGTATTAATTTAATGTTGAAATTTTGTTTTAACTTATTGCATCTAGGTTTCTTCTTGAATGAGAGGCCATAACTCGACCCTATCGTAACATATGAATAAACTGTCTAGGGTTTGGACCTGAAAATTTGTGTTTTTATTCATCTTGAAGTTAATGTGTGGAAAAATTGTAAATACCTTAATGTGTACATAAAAGAAGAGACTATGTATTTATTTTCTTCTCCTATTTACGTGTTTAAAACCTTGGTGTATTCAGAATAAGCTCTGTTTAGTTACTACCTAACTTGCTTACTAAAGATCAACCTTATTCCTATTTCTGTGCCTATACTTGTTTTGTAACTGAAGGTTCGGTTTTACTAACTGAAATTGTTTGTAATATTTTTATCTTTTGGATTAAGAGTTGTAGCTTATATATTTAACTAAATACCAAATCTTCTAATTATTAGTGGATTGTAAACATTATAATGAAAATACACAGTGATTCAGTCATTCTAGTAGTACTATTGTGAACACTTATTTAACGGTCTCCCCTGTATATGTATCTCCTTTTAATAATTATTAAAATAAATAATTCTTCAATTACAGTCATCCTTGACCCACTTGGTCAAAAACTTTACAATAAAAATTAACATAATGTTTTTACTGAAATAAATAATAAATATTTATTTTTCAATTATGCGTATGTTACAAAGCCTACATAAGATCTGGAGCCTTGATCTTTCCACACTTAGATCTATATTCAGATCCAGATCCAGAGCCATGACTTTCCATTTAATATAATATTGCACTGGATTCAACTAACCTTTTGGAATGTTCCAGAGAACCTTTGAGCGAGAGTTGTCACCAAGATCCAAAGTTTTTGGTCATCTTAAAACCACTCATTAAGAAGAAGACAATCAAATTTTTCTTGCATTTCGGAATGTTCCAGGAACCTCTGAGTCTTTTATCCAAGTTCTAGAGTTTGTGGTCAACCTTAAACCACCTTCATGGTTCATTCTTTTATAACTGCTGAGATTGATATTTTATCACTAATACATTTGCACTGATTTTTCCATTAAATATTTCCACGTTTTGAACATTCATGGATTAATAATTCATTTTTTTTATCATGGCGGAAAAACCATGGCAATATCGACGTTTTTAATTTTAAACGAACTTTCGTCTCTATATCGACGATATATGGCTATCTTTGCACACCCGCGAAACCAATGCCAGTTTTCAAAGGCTGTTTACACGTGGGTCAAGTTGTAATGGCATTAATAGCTCTTGTTTGTTTACGCATGGGTCAAGTTGTAATGGCATTAATAATTATCCTTGTTGAGTTAGAGCAGGCTTCTCTTTTTGCTAAAGCTTCACAACTTTACTCAGATTTAAAATTTTATTTTGTGTTACAAATTTGTTGGGTCTGGGTGAAGGGGTACCATGTTTGAAAGAAGTGTTTTATTTATAAAAATGATCAACAAGTTGCATCAGCTTCCTCCCAGTCCCTCTCTGACAAGCACACAAAGTGTCCGTGGAGTCTCCAGGCTAAAAACTCAATACTTCCATCATTGAAAGCATAATGTGAGAATGTGCATGGAATCGTCCATCCATTGTACCACTTGAATCATGCATTTTCGGCACATTTTCTATAGTTGTGATTGATTGAGCACGAATTGAGCCTAGATTTCTTTATCAACCATATCCAAAACTTGAGAGATCATTCATACTCTGCAACAATCATCTGGCCGTAAATTCATAAAAGGTAAGAATGCATCCTTTTTTTGGGGATACAAACTAACATTGAGGCTCAAAATAACAGTTGTATTCTTCGGGTCATGTACCTTACGAACGAATTTAACAACCTTGCAACTCCCTCCTTTTATTTAAACCAGAGTAATTGCAACAAGAGGGTCCAGTCAACAATGACTCTAGCCAATTCATTTTTTTATAGCCCTGATGCTCCACTAAGCTATTGCTCATTGACATAGTGGTAATCGCTTTCCATAGTAGGAGGACAACTTTCATTTGGGCCACCTAGTGTTCCAATGCCCAAAATATCAAGTTCTTCTTGTGAGTAAATCAAACGCCATTGCACAACACTTGTTGGCATCAATGAAAACTTCAGTCTGTTAGACACAATGCTCACTGAGAGGGGGGGTTTGAATCATTGAGCTAAAACTTAAACTCAATTTCAACTTTTTCTACCAATCTTATATCATTATTTCACAATTGCTTCAACAACATATTTATCAAAGAACAATATCAACTAGGCACATGCCATTCATCAATTAAACACATCACTGTCAAGACATTGCACAAGGGACACATGATATAGTTTTTAAATATTTATATAAGTGGAGACTTCAATCTCCGATACGGGCTAAAACCCATAAGATGGCACCACCCACCAGAATGGTTCAGTCAGCTACATTAACTGACTAGGATGCTACAACATACAAACAAGCTTCAACTTGTCAAAAGACCAATAAGTCTTTCCCCAGTTCCACCCAACCTCCCTATACAAATTTCAGATTACAAATTACAATTGATACATCACACTCTTCCAAAGTTTGCCACAGGCACACACATCAAAAATACCAATCAGCAAGTCTTCATTTTGTACTCAGCAAGTCATTCAACATACATCATAATGCAACCATGTCTCAACTCTTTCCATACACCATTAGTATCTTGTCTTCAGTACTGTCCACATCAACATATAGGCTTCCAAGCTGTTTAATTCAACACTTAGACAAAATTGCTTTTAACTTGTAAAAACAATTTGTCTTCTACTTTGTAAGATTGATTTCTCCCTCATGTGATCACCATAAGGAAACCTACAAGCATGGATAGATAGCCATTTCAACAATGAACAAGACCATATCACAAGATAAATATGTTGACACACACACAACCTTTGGCAAACATTTCAAAATAGCTTCTCAACCTCTTTTGAACATCAAAACATATTTCTTCCCATTTTGACAGACTCCTATTTCACACGTGTGAACACTCTATGGAGAACTGAAGTCATGAGTAGATGGAAAACTTACCAAAGAATGGATCCATGACATTTGATAAATTTACTTGCACAAAGACAACCCTTGGAGGGCATTTCCAACTAACCTCTCAAACTCCTATTTTTAACACTTGGTCAAATTTCTTTCGTTCTCAGTATGCAAAATATTATTTTTCCTATTTTTGGCAGATTGATATTTTGCATATAAGACCATGATAAGTCAACCTGAAGGTATGGATGGATACTCAGTTCACCAAGGAACATGCCTATGCTACCTAACGAATTTTATCACCAAAATAACCCCTCCTTGCGAGCATTTCAAAATTCCTTTTCAATTTCCTGAATCGAACACTTACCAATTTTCTTGTGTTTTTAAAATGCAAAATAATATTTTTCTTACTTTTGGCAGATTTATATCTTTGTCATAAAATACTCCATAGGATAACTGAGACCATTTTTAGATGCACCCATCCACAAGCTATAGCCTAACACTTTCATAATATTTTTCTCATCATCCTATGAGATAGGGCGGGAATTTCCCTGAGGCCACTGAGGCAGTTTTTCCAGTACTGGAATAGTGCAAAACATGATGAAACTCTGTTTTGGCAGACCATTATCTTTGTCATAAAACATATTCTTTGATAACTGATACCATGGCGAGCTGGTCTCTTCAACAAGCTGTATGATGATAGATTCAGGTAATTTTTATCATACACCTATAAGCTACGGCAAGCATTTTCCCAAGGCCACATGAGCCAGTTTTTCCAACACTTCAACAATTTACTTAGTCTGGTCCAATCTGCCTAAAACACTGTTTTTGCAGGTTCATAACGTGTTCCTTAGATACTTCCAAGAAAATATGAAGACATTGTCAAGTAGGCCAAATATCAATCTACAAGACCCCCATATGGTGCGAGCATTTTCTTCAACACACAATTTGTGGTGGGAATTTTCTTAAGGCTACCTGAGCCAGTTTTCCAACACTTAGTCATTTTCCTGTTTTTCACAATGATTGTCATTAATGTTGTCATCAATGACAATCCTATTCATCACAGTCTTCATTTTTTTCTTTATAGAAATTGGTATATAATATACTACATTTAGAAATATACTTATATCTAATGTATTTGACAAGTTACTGTTGGGTATGGTGTAGGTAAGACAATTACTTGTCACTACAAGGATTTTTCACTATGAATGAAAATGAAAGGAAGCTTGCTCAGTTTAGAGCGGCATTAGAGGTGAGGGGAGATGGAAAATGTTATTTCCCTTGCTTTGATTGCAGGGGCTTGCAAAGAAGAAGAATTTTAAGAACGACAGCGGAAAGACATTGTAGGGAGAAGGGGCATGCTGAAGGGGGTTATGAATATCGTCCCTTGGTAAGAGGTTATTCAATTTTTAATGTATTCTTTGTAATAGTCATCATGTCATGAATTTTAGTAAAATGTCTTATCGTTTTATTATATGTTCTATACACACTAATTTTACTACATTGTTTGTAAATATATAGACAATGCCCCCAGAATGTCCCCTTCCGGAGAGTTATTTGCCAAGTACTAGCAGAAATACTCATTTACAGGGTGACGAACATCTAGATCAGAATATTGAAGCTGATCAAGTTCTTAATGATGATATGGATGGAGATAACATTAGTGATACAAATCAGGAAGATGAGATACATAGATTGATCCAAGATACATTTTCTCCAATGGATGAGGAGAACCAGGATGATAGTCATGATGTTGATCCTCTACTCGAGAAGGCATGTCAACCTCTTTATGAAGGCTCAAAAAAAAATCTTCTGTCTTCTATATTGTTGTTAGTGAACTTGAAGGTTTTGAATGGTTTATCAAACACACACAGATACTAAGGTATGTAATTTGTTAATTATTTATGTCTACATGTTAAGATGTACATAAAGGGTTGCCTTTCTTCCTATATTGCTATTGTTATCTAATTTGTAAAGTATGTATGCGATATTGATGATTAATATTGTTTACATTGACTTATTCTTTTGAATTTTGTAGATTTTTAGGTGAATTTCTATTACCAACGTTAAATATTTTACCATGCACATATCTAGAGATATATGTCTTAATCTCACACAGTGATATAGGGACTAAACACAAGTCTCATCAAGGATTAATAACAATAAGTCATGAAAATGGTGTAATCGGGACAAAATGAGTAGCCGCTTAGTATATTCACACAAAGAATGAGTAATACAATACAATGTCTTGCTGCAAGCATGAATGGGCAAGCAATTCGAATTCCCAAGGAGGTCATTCGAATTGAATGAGTGAGTCTAGCTTAACTAAATGTAAGCCATAGTCAACTCTCAAGTTAACCACTAATCAAAACCCTAATTGACTCCACTGAGCCCTAACTGAAGTCAGAGTGCAATAAATGATTGAGTCTAACTGAAAGAGGCCAGACACATGTCACAGCAAGCCAACCATCAAGTGGTAGCGCATCAATGACTCCAATGAATCCTGATGAGGTTAACTGAAGTGTAATTGAACATCAGAAGTGGTTGGAGGTGCCCCTGTTGACTCCAGTTCATTAAATAATAATTAAATAATGAATTTAATGAAGGAAGACGCCTTCACTTCCTTGTTTAACTGATTGTAACCATTAGTTAGCAATATGGTGCATTAATGACACTCAGATCACCCCCGAAGTGCTCCAGTTAGCCTCCCCGAATGTAGGAGAAGGATAATTTAGGCTCTTTGACTGAAGGCAGGCGTGGATGTGATCTAGCTGATGTCATCTAGTGCTCCTCTGATGTTAATTAAGTCAATAATACTTAGGATAGTGGTTTAACTATGCCAAATTGACCAAAATGAGTGTGTAAGGTGGTAAATGTCTCCAACACCCCCCCTTAAGCTATACTCAAGAAGAGTTAGAAAACATAAATGCATACAAATTCGTGGGCCCCAGCAACTAAGGCCATAGGTCACCCTGTACAATGCTAAAAAACAAGCTAAGTGAGGAAAAGAGGGAAACCCCCCCCCTCAAGTTGAACATTAAAAGTAGTCCAAATCACCCTGATGAACTCACCCCCAACAATGAACGGAGGTAAGTGAAATTATTTTCTGAAAATCTCTTGGTGAAGATGTTTGTAATCTGCTCATCGGTCGGGCAGTATTGCAGAATGATGGTCCTGTCATGCACTAGCTCCCCGATATAGTGCATGTGGATCTGTACATGATTGGTCCTCTGCCTGGTAACTATATCTATGTATATCTTAATATCACTTTGATTTTCACAAAATAGGACAGTGGAAAAAGTACTACCAAGATCAAACTCTGAAACAATGCCTTGCAACCAAACTGCTTGGATGTAAGCATTTACCGCTCCTCGATACTCGGCCTCTGCTGAAGATAGTGCTATGGCATCCTAATTTTTGCTAGACCAGAAAATGGGGCCACCACCAAACATAAATACATATCTGGAAGTAGACTTCCAATCAATAGAATCACCCGCCCAATCAGAATCTTTGTATCCAACCAGCTCTAGCTCGGAGTCTGCAACATAATGAATGCCATAGGTCTTGGTTCCCTGAATATACTGGAGGATCCTCTTGGCTACATTCCAATAAATATCATGAGGCTGCTGCATATATATTGATATAAAATTCATGGCATAACAGATATCAAGCTGAGAATGTGTCAAGTACAACAAGCTACCAATCAGCTGTCGATAGATAGTGCAATCCATGGGAGGTGTGTTTTTTCCTTCTCCAAGGCTGATCCATGAAAGGAAAGGGAATGGTGCAGGCCTACATTTAGCCATGTTAAACTTGAATAATAGGTCTGATATGTATTTTTACTGAGTGACCATAATCCATCATAATTTTGCTCAATTCCGAGCCCCAAAAATTGTTTTAGGAGCCCCAAATCACTCATTTCAAAGGCATTGTGGAGAGCAGTTTTGATGGCTGAAATGGAAGCAACTGTGCTACCTGTGATCAGTAAGTCATCAACATATAAAAAAATAATAATCAAATTACCATCATACTACTGTAAATACACATTTGGATCTGATCTACACCTTTGGAAGTTTTGCGAGAGAAGGAAGGCATCCATCTTGGAATACCACTCTCTTGGGGCCTGTTTTAACCCGTATAGTGACTTCTGTAGCTTGAAACCAAAGATGGATTAGTGATGTATCCCTTAGGTTGCTTCATGTATATCACCTCATGAAAATATCCATGCATAAATACTGACTTAACATCCATATGGTGCACTTCCCAGTGCTTAGATGCTGAAATTGCCAAAACTAGGCAGATGGAGTCCATTTTTGCAACTGGTGCAAAGGTCTCATGGTAGTCCACACCTTGGACCTAAGAGAAACCTTTTTCCACCAGACTTGCCTTATATTTTCAGTTTCTTCCATCAGAATCAACCTTGGTCCGAAACACCCACTTGCATTGAACCAATTTCCTTCCCGGAGGAAGAGAAACTAGCTCCCAAGTAGTGTTTTTCTGAAGAGCATTCATCTCTTCATCCAAGGAAAATTGCCATCTCGGATACTTCCGAGCATGGTAGTAGGATTTTGGGTCTGAAATAATCATCAAATAGCAATTTTTGGATAGCAAATTATCAGTACAAGATAGCACAATACCTGCTCTTTGGAAATCAGACCAGGTTCTCCTTGGATCATCCGGATTTCCAATGTTATCTCCTGCGGAGGAGAGTGTCTGTTGGGCCCATGTGGGAAGATGATTTTGTACTTAAATTTATGATTCAGCATCTAATGTTTACTACACACTGATATCAGAAATCAGAGGATCCAAATCAAGGTCATCACCCCCAATTTCATCATCCAAATATTCAGCAGAATAGGAAGGAAAATAAGTAGTTTTCTCCTTCACTAGTTCCACCTCCTGAAGAGGCTCATCAAACTTGACATTTCTCTCTTGATGATCTAGTTTGTTTTGATATATAGCATCTTGAAACCTTTTGATTCATTAGGATACCCAATAAACAAACATTCTATGCTTTGCGGTCGCAAAGCCATTCTTTTATCAAGTGGAATCTGGGCCCATGTAGTGGACCCAAACACCTGCAGGTTCGACACATCCGGCTTGTGTTCGAAGTATGCTTCGAAATGGGTCTTCGATTTCATAGATGAGTGTGGCACCTTGTTATGAATTTATGCTGCAGCATGCATGGCTTCATCCCACAAATTTTCAGCCAACTTCTTTGAGTCCAACATACAGGTGGTCATCTCCTTGAGAGACCGATTCTTCCTTTCCGCTACTCCATTCTGCTGGGGAGTGTAGGGAATTGAATGTTGGACCTGAATACCACTTTGGGAGCATATGTGCAGAAACTCATTACTAACATACTCCCCACCATTATCAGATCTCAAGATCTTGATCTTAAGCCCAGAGGCATTCTCTATCAAGGCCTTCAGTTCAGAAATTTTTTCACATACTTCAGACTTCTTTTTAAGAAAGAAGACCCATGTGTACCTTGAAAAATCATCAATAAAATTCAGAATATACCTTGATCCATTCATGGATGTGATATGCATCGGACCGCTGATATCAGATTGTATCAGCCCCAATATGCATGTATCTTGGTTTGCCTTCCCCCGATCGAACTTGTGCTCATGGTGTTTTCCAATCGCATAGCCCTTGAAATTTCCAGTGGTTGCCTTGATGACCGAGAGGCCTTCAACCATGGTGTTTTTCTATAATTGCTACAAATATTTGAAATTTATATGGCCAAACCTTTCATGCCATAGCCTACTAACTTCATTTCCATGAGTTAGCAGAGCGGTGGGCTTTGCTTCCACAACAAAGTGAGAGAACTCATAGGCTTTTGCATGATGGTTTGCAAGGCCTTTAGCAATGAGTTTCCTGGATGCAAGCTCCTTTATCTCAACATCATTTAGGCTGAAAGAAACTCTCTTAGGCACTCCTGTATGTGTCATCTGACAGACACTATGGAGATTTGATGCCAGAGATGGTACATACAAAACATTTGAAAAATAGCCATTCTCAAGATCAACCGTACCTTGTCCTTCTGAAATGATGGGGGAGTCATCTCCCATGTGGATGGGGATGGATTTGCCGATATCCAAGGATGAAAAGGAGTCTCTTTCAGCCATCATGTGGTTCGAAGCTCCAAAATCAATCAAGAGTGCTTTGGACTTCGAAGTGCTTGCCATGAGGGCATGACCTTTTTCATGTTGTGGTTCCCGATCTTGCTAATCTCTCCTCCGAAATATTTTCGGAAGATGTTAGTTTTTCAACATTCAAGCTAGCATTATGTTAGGATCTTTAACTGAGAGAACAACAAGTACAACAATCAAACACAACAGACAATGAACACAGTGTTTTTCCTCGGGGAAACCATAAATGGAGAAAACCCTGCAACTTCCTCAGAGATAGCATCTGCACAAAGGTAAAACCACAAAATAGTAAGATGCACTCCCGACAACAGTAACCTTCTTCTTCACTAGCCCCAGTGTCTTCTCCTTCCTCAACTATGCGCTACACTTGAGTGTGTAAGTGATGTGTTCTAAATAGAGAGTCTAGATCTCTATTTATACTAATCCTGACATGACTAAAACCCTACTAGGGCCAACCTCTACTTAGAGAGTCTAATAACCCTAGTGCCCCAGAACTGCGGGGACTTTAACCCTTAGACAATCGGAGGGTTACCCACTATGAATTGACATGACTTGTTTACATTATTGATTCTCCCGATCGGAACATCGAAGCATGACAACATGACTCAATTACATAATAGATAAATCCCAGAATAAACATCGGGTTACAATACATAAGATACATAAATGAATACATTCCAAGTTACAAATACATCAACACTCCCTCTTAACTAGGAAGGTATTTTTTCGACACAATTTTCAGCAGTGGTCTTCTTCTTTGTATCAATTGGATCATCTCGTCATCTGCATCTCAAGTCTTCTGAGTATTCAAGTCATCTTCATCTTCAAGACATCTTCATTCTTCGAATCAGGATCATCTCTCAATCTGGATCATCATGGGGCATCATCACTGGATCTGGATCATCTCTCGATCCAGATCATCATGGCTAGATCTGGATCATCACTCGATCTAGATCATCACTATTGGATCTGGATCATCACTCGATCTGGACTCTCGTAGTCATCATAACTGGATCTGGATCATAGCTCGATCTAGATCTCATCTGGTCATTATCATATGTGATATCTCATGATTCTTCTCGTCATAGGAAGTTCTACAGATCCAGCCTTCTTTCATGCTGGGTGTATGCCTACCTCCTTGTAGGTCTTTGGTAGCCCTTATATATGACCTACTCGTCAGAATGGCGGTAGCCCTTACATCTGACCTACTCGTCAGAATGGCCAGCACTCACATTTGACATGGAAGAAAACTAATCCTTTAGCCATGACAGAATGGCACTGCCCTTACATTTGACCTACTCGTCAGAATGGTGGTAGCCCTTACATCTGACCTACTTGTCAGAATGGCTAGCTCTCACATCTGTCATGGGAGGAACTTAATCCTTTAGCCATGAACAAAATGGTGCCACCCTTACATCTGACCTACTCGTCAGAATGGTGATAGCCCTTACATCTAACCTACTCGTCAGAATGGCCAGAACTCACATCTGACATGGAAGGAACCTAATCCTTTAGCCATGAAAGAATGGCACTACCCTTAAATCTGACCTACTCATTAGAATGGAGGTAGCCCTTACATTTGACTTACTCGTCAGAATGGCTAGCTCTCACATCTGTCATGGGAGGAACTTAATCCTTTAGCCATGAACAGAATGGCACTGCCCTTACATATGACCTGCTCGTTAGAATGGCTATGAATCTTAGTACTCATATCTGTCAAGGAAGGAACCAATCCTCTCACCATGACAGAATGGCTTAGCCCTTATATCTAACCTGTTCCTCAAAATGGCTATGGGACTCATCACTTTCCCTTGGAGGAAACCTCTATTTGAAGAACACCAAGCTTCTCCCTGAAGTACTTGAACTTCACCCTAGCCAATGGCTTCATCAACACATTAGCTATCTGTTCCTCTGTCGCAACATACTGGAGCTTCACTGCTCCCCTCTACACCATATCCATGATATAGTGATACTTGATCTCGATGTGCTTCGACTTGTCATGGAACACTGGATTCTCTAACAACTTCACACAACTCTAGTTGTCACAATCTATACAAGTAGCATCCATCTGGAGATCAAATAAATTGAACAGTAGCTTTCGTATCCATACTGCCTCACAACTAGTTGAACAAGCTATGACATACTTTGCTTCAGTTGTACTCAGTGCCAAATAGGATTGCTTCCTACTAAACCAAGAGATCACACCTGATCCCATACTGAAGCAACACCCTAAAGTTCTCTTCCTATCGATGGCACTGCCTGCCCAATCTGAATCAACATAACCTTCTAGGTTAATCTTCTGATTCGCATCGTACTTGAGCCCATAATCAACTGTACCCCTCAGGTACCTCAGAATATGCTTTGCAGCAATCAAGTGAACATTTCTCGAATGTGTCAAGAACTGGCTCAAGGTGTTCATAGCAAAGCAAATGTCTAGTCTCGTGTTCATCAGGTACATCAGTGACCCAATCATCTAATGATACATCGTAGCATCAACCGATTCTGATGAAGCATCACTCAATAGCTTCAGGTTCGATGCCATAGGTTTGGCCATAGTCTTGCAGTCCATCATCCCAAATCTCTTCAGGATCTCTACTGCATACTTCCCTTGTCCAAGGAATATTCCATCCGCACTCTGCCACACCTCCATACCTAGAAAATAATGCATCATACCCAAGTCCTTCATCTTGAACTCGGCAGCAAGATTTCTCTTCGTATCAGTAATCAACCCATCCATACCTGTCACAAATAGATCATCTACATATAGTAGAAGCATCACTGGGTTGCCATCTTCAACCTTGTAGTAAAGGTTGGAATATGCTTTACTCTTGGTAAAGCCCAAACTGGATAGAAATCTATCAATTCTGTCGTACCATGTTCTGGGTGCCTATTTCAAACCATATAGGGATTTATTTAATCTGCACACATGAGACTCCCTATCATGTGTCTCAAAACTAAGTGGCTATTCTACATCCACTTCCTCTTCCACTACACCATTTAAGAAAGTAGTCTTGACATCCATCTAGTGTATCTTCCATTTCATTACTGTAGCCATAGCAAGTACTGATCTGATGGAAGTGTATCTAGCTACAGGAGCAAAGGTTTCTTCATAATCTATTCCTTCTTTCTGAGAGAAACCCCGAGCCACAAATCTTGCCTTATATTTTTCAATGCTACCATCTGCAGCATGTTTGATCTTGTAGATCCATTTGGAAGTTACAACTGACTTCCCTTTTAGTCTTGGGACAACATGCCAAACATCATTCTTCATGATTGATTGGTATTCTTCGATCATAGCATCCTTCCATTATTTCCGTTCTGTCGCTTCTTCATAACTGGAAGGTTATTTATCAATGAAATCACATAGTAAATCTACATACTCGGAGCAGGATCTGGTCCTCTTTCTTTCTTTGTGATTCTCTTCTGGAGCTCCATATATTTCCGCACCTTGGATAAGTTCTCGTACCTAAGCAGGTTTCCTCTTATGAGGATTCTTCTCCAGAGGTGGATCTACAGGTCTTTGTGGTTCTTCAAATTCTCAATGTTCTTCTTGAGTTTCTTCATTCATGGTTGTATCATGAATTCTGGGTTGCTTCTGCTTCTTCAGGTTCTTCAACAGGTCTCTTTTTGGATTTGTTGTAAGCTATGTCCTCATCAAATGTTACATCCCTGTTGATGTCAATCTTCTTGTATCTCAAGAAATATATTTTGTAAGCCTTCGAGCTTTCAGAGTATCCCACAAATATACCCTTCTTTCCTAAAGGATCTAATTTAGTCCTCTTCTCTTTTGGAATGTGGATATACACAGGACAGCTGAATATTCTGAGATGGATGACTTCTGGTTTCTTGCCGGAGTAGACTTCTTCAGGATTCTTGTTCTCGAGTACTCTATGTGGAGTACGGTTTTGTACATACATCGTTGTTCTAGCAGATTCTACCCAAATATGCATAGGAAGGTCTTGATCATGAAGCATTGCTTTTGCAAATTTCATGATAGTTCTATTCTTCCTCTCTGCAATCCCATTCTATTGTGGATTGTAAGGAGTGGACAACTCCCTATTGATCCCTGATTCTTTGCATAGCTCTTTGAATTCGTTTGAAGTGAATTCTCCGCCATTATCTGATTGAATGGTCTTGATATTCTTTTCAGTATGGTTCTCGATCAAGGCTTTGAATTCCTTGAACTTACTAAATACTTCGTCTTTGTTCTTCATGAAGTAAACCCATGTCTTCCTAGAAAAATCATCAATAAAAGAAACATAATATGCATACCCGCTTAGTGAGTTTGATGACATAGGACCGCATACATCAGAGTGGATTATTTCCAAGATTCCTTTTGCTTTTCTTTCACTACTTGGAAATGTCTTCTTTGTGTTCTTTCCTTTCGCACATCCTTTGTAGACCCCATCATGTTTTGCTTGGATTTCTGGAAGACCTTCGACAACTTTGCTTGTAATAGGTAGTGCTCTTTAATGCACATGTGCAAGCCTTCTATGCCAAAGTTCACTTGGCTCTACTGTGTCATGGACCAAGGCTTCTTCTGGATGGCCCTTCAATTTGCACAAGCCTCCTTCTTGTTCTCCAATCACCACTGCATCATTAATAGTCTTTCCTTTTGGCCACATGATGAATTGACCATCTATGAATGCAATCCGCATTCCTTTTGCATCTAATGCTGATATGGAGAGAAGGTTCTTCTTGAGTCCTAGCACAAACAATACTTCTTTCATTGTTAGAGACTTTCCAGAGTCTAGCTTATAGGAAGATTCCCCACTACCTTTTATTGGATATTGGTAGTCATCTCCTAGCTTTACCTTGTGAGGTGATTCATGTTCTGACAATCTTACAAAAGATTCCTTGAATCTTGTCATATGTTTGGAAGCCCCACTATCAATGAGCCAATCATCACTTCCATGAGTAATGTTTCCCGTGAGAGCGAAAATCAAAACATATTCATCCTCACTTGAAGAATATTCACTTTCATATTTGGTTCTCTTCTTGGATGGTTCATCATCCTCTGCAGCATGAGCATGATGTCTTATTTTGTTGCTCTTCTTTGTTGGCTTTGGTTTCTTAGGACAGTTTTTTTCATAATGTCTTGCTTCATCACATGTATAACATATGACTCTAGATAAATCCCTTTTGTAATAGGACTTACCTCTCTGGGAATGAGATCTTCTTTTGGATGTCTTGGAGTGAGACTTGGAGTGTACCGTGAGAGACTGATCTTCACTTCCCATCTTCTCTTCTTGAGCTGTTATTCGAGCTTCTTCTTGAGAAAATTCTTCCCATAGTCTGTTGAACTTGACTAACTTCTTTCTAGCATAGATTCCTTGGATGAAAGAATCCCATGACCTAGGGAGGCCATTCAAAGTAGTCATCACAATCTTTGCATTTTCCACTTCTTCATCAACAGCTTCTAGTTGTTCCTTGTTCTAAGAAACTCTCGTGAAGTAAGATTGGATTGTTTCTGCATTATGAATCTTCACATTCTTTAGCTAGTTTCTCGGAGTCATCTTCCGGTTTATGTTCTTCCCTTCAAACAATTTGGTTAGGGCATAAAACATAGCTTTAGGTGTTTTTAAGGAGGACACCTATGGTATGAGATGATCCTTGATAGAATCACCAATGATTCTCTTTGCCATAACCAACTTCTTCTTATGCAAGGCCTTAGCCTCATCTCCCTTTGGAACTGGAACCTCCTCATGGATGTAGGAGTCTAACTCATTCTCTTCTAGGACCAGGGAGATCCTATACTTCCAAGCTCGAAAGTTATCAACTCCCTCAAGCTTTTCATCAAGCTTGGTATGATGAGACATCTTAACTGAGAACCTCAAATGGAAATACAAAAGATTTTAGATCTTACCAGGTCAAGATGTCGGATCTGAAACTTGAGCTGAAATCCTACAGAGCTGGTTCAGGAACAAATTAAGGTTTTGCTTTTTCGAAGTTCTGTCCAACCAAATGCCTTGAAATTTGTCTCTAACTTTGATTTTGGGGAGGAGATCAATCCAGGCCTGGGCTCACTAAAAAATTCCTCCTCTGTGAAAATCCCTAATTTTCGGTAGCAGTGACAGATCCAAAACTGAAAAACCTTAGAATTGGATTCTACTTCGACAGAAAGATGCGCCCTAAGGAGGAGAATTATTCCACCTTACTTTTGCTGAAAATATGTGGAGAGAGATCCACAAAGTTGGAAGCCCTAGTTCCCAGAGCTGCACAGTGTCTTCTTCTCAGGTTAGCTCTGATACCATGTTATTTTTTCAACATTCAGGCTAGCATTATGTAAGGATCTTTAACTGAGAGAAAAACAAGTACATCAATCAAACACAAGAGACAATGAACACAGTGTTTTTCCTCGGGGAAACCATAAATGGAGAAAACCCCGCAACTTCCTCAGAGATAGAATCAACACAAAGGTAAAACCACAAAATAGTAAGATGCATTCTCGACAGTAGTAACCTTCTTCTTCACTAGCCCCAGTGTCTTCTCCTTCCTCAACTATGCGCTACACTTGAGTGTGTAAGTGATGTGTTCTAAATAGAGAGTCCAGCTCTCTATTTATACTAATCCCGACATGACTAAAACCCTACTAGGGCTGACCTCTACTTGGAGAGTCTAATAACCCTAGTGCCCCGAAACTACGGGGACTTTAACCCTTAGACAATCGGAGGGTTATCCACTATGACTTGACATGAATTGTTTACATTATTGATTATCTCGATCGAAACATTGGGGCATGACAACATGACTCAATTACATAATAGATACATCCCGAAACAAACATCGGGTTACAATACATAAGATACATAGATGGATACATTCCGAAGTTTCAAATACATCAACAGAAGATTGATGTGATTTCTCTCAAGGAGAGAGGTAGCTTCATCAAGCTTCTTCTTCATGTAGGCATGTTCAAGGTGGAAGCCCTTCCCGCAGTATGAACACTTGAATTTTTCCTTTCCATGATGCCCTTTCCCTTTGTTCTTCCTTGAGCCGGAAGACTCATCATGCTGCTGGTTTTCAAATTTAGGCTTAGGAGCACCGAATTTAGTTTTTGGGTTCTTCTGCTGCTTTCCTTTACCCTTTAGATCTTTGGGCCTCGAGACATGGAGGGCTTGCTCACAGGAGGATCTGATGATCCCCATCTAGACAAGCTTATCATGTTCACTTGTTAGGGACTCAATGAAGGCATTGAGTGTAGGAATCTTCCATCCAGGGGTTGTGAGCTTCCCCACATGGAATGTAGAGACAAATTGAATACTAAACTCCAAGTTTAGAGAGTATGGAGAGGATGAGCTGATCATCCGCCTTCTCCACTTTGCATCGCTTCAAGAGTAAGACAGTGTGCTTGAACTTTGTGAAAAAGTCATTAAATGTCTCAAAATTGGAAGGTTGGAGAGACATCAATTCATTTTAGAGCTGGTAAACTCTCAAATCATCCTGCTTTTCATATGGGGTTTCCAATTTGTCCCAAATTTCCTTTGGAGTCTTCAATCCTGAAAGATGGAAAAGAAGATCCTGGGAAATAGAGAGGCACAATAATCCGAATGCTTCATCCTTCTTGTTTAAGAATCTTGATTTGTCTATAGCATAACTAAGCTCATCTTCAGTGTCCATGGTGACTCTATAGAGTCCTCTGGAGTGCAGTTGAATCTCCATGTCTCCTTTCCATGAGTGGAAATTGAATGGAGTCAAAATATCTAGTGAGGAGGCCATCTGGATCTACTGGAGCGAATGCTTCACCTGTAGAAAACCTAAAAATCACAATAGAAAGGGCAATGTAAGGTCGGACAACCTGCACATTTTAGGCTTTCATCACACCTAGCATAGTCAATCAAGAAAGCATGATCAACAAGTTTTTTACTTCGGGTATTAAGTGGTAAGCCTTGGCTTCTGGTACAGTGCTGGATTTTTGAGCTATTGCTCAATTTTCATTCAAGATCTGTCAGAAACCTTGTTTTTGAGACATCTAAGCTTTGTCCTGCCATGAGCTATGATACCATATTAATCTCACACAGTGATCTAGGGACTAAACACAAGTCTCATCAAGGATTAATAACAATAAGTCATGAAAATGGTGTAATCGGGCTACAGAATGAGTAGCCACTCTGTATATTCACACAAAGAATGAATAATACAATACAATGTCATGCTACAAGCATGAATGACCAAGCAATTCGAATTCCCAAGGAGGTCATTCAAATTAAATGAGTGAGTCTAGCTTAACTGAATGTAAGCCATAGTCAACACTCAAGTTAACCACTGATCAAAACCCTAATTGACTCCATTGAGCCCTAACTAAAGTCGGAGTGCAATAAATGACTGAGTCTAACTAAAAGAGGTCAGACACATGTCACAGCAAGCCAACCATCAAGTGGTAGCACATCAATGACTCCAATGAACCCTGATGAGGTTAATTGAAGTGTAACTGAACATCAGAAGTGGTTGGAGGTGCCCCTATTGACTCCAGTTCATTAAATAATAAATTTAATGAAGGAAGGTGCCTTCACTGCCCTGTTTAACTGATTGTAACCATCAGTTAGCAATATGGTGCATTAATGAAACTCAGATCACCCTCGAAGTGCTCCAGTTAGCCTCATCGAATGTAGGAGAAGGCTAAGCTAGCCTCCTTGACTGAAGGTAGGCGTGGATGTGATCTAGCTGATGTCATATAGTGCTCCTCTGATGTTAATTGAGTCAATAATACTTAGGATAGTGGTTTAACATCTAGGCCAAATTGACCAAAATGAGTGTGTAAGGTGGTAAATGTCTCCAACAATATGTGATTATGAAAAAATTTGGAATGGACTATCAAGTTATTGATGCATGTCCTAATGATCATATCATATACTATGGACAATATGCATTAGAAAATGAATGCCCAAAATGTCAAACTAGTAGGTATCGAACCGATAAAGTAACAAAAAAGGTGCCTCACAAAGTTCTTCATTATATTCTGATAATTCTACGTCTCCAGCGGTTGTTCAGGTGTCAAAGTATAGCACAGTTTATGGATTTCCATGCCAAGAACAGAAGTCAAGACAATGTTCTTCGAATTCCTACAGATGGGTCTGCATTTAGGTGCATCAAAGAAAAGTGGCTTGTTGCCGCCTAATTCACACTTTAAGGAACATGAAAGTCACAACCTACTATGTGTGTCCTTGGGGGAAAGCGAGAGCTGGGGACCACTGTCACCACAGTCCACAACTCCTCAGTTTAGGCAAGATCCCAACAGAGCCAACAGGGGAAGTCCCTACGGAAGACTAAGTTCCAGATTTATTAATTAATTACAAATTAAAGGGATGTTACTAAGGTGCGAGGATAAGGCTTTGAGAGATGATAGTCAAACCAATGCAAGATGCAATATTTCAATGACAGTCAATCCTTTTAATATAACCAGTGCCTAAGTAATGGAGTCAGAGAATGCAACTTTCAATGGATGCAGTCTAAGTAAATTATCCCACAGGTTAAGTTGTCTAACAATAAGATGAGAAGAAACTATGAACAATATACACAGTTATGAAAGATTTATGAACAATATGAAAAATAATATAATCACGGTTGAGTAACATGAACAGTAATATTATGAATAAACTTGATGCTAACAATGCTCAGATAAATAGCAGAAAAATGTAAACCAGTTGATTAATATCCACAAGTTAGAAAATTATTAGTTTTGATTTGCAGGTGCAACAACAACTGAAAGGAAACAAGTGCAATATTGGAGTGAAAATGTTATAAAACCAGTTTTGCAATGTCTCTTGGTTCGTTTTAATAAATTTTATTAAGGTTGGAGTCTTTGATTAAGTTTTAGATCCGGTGGTGTGACTACCCCAATCTAATATTTCTCAAGTCAAAGAGGGAATGCTGGTGCGCTCAAAACAGTGGAAACAAGTCCACCTGTAGCTCCAAGGTCAAACCCCAATTCCCCGGTGCTCAACAATGAGGACATAGAACACCTAGAGACCCCCCACAGTCTACTACTCCAACTAGCTTCCAAGGTCACTGTTTTTAATCAACCGGAAAAACAGCAAAATGGATGCCTATTAAACTAAAACTCCTCCACCCCCTGTCGTATCTCGTGAGTACCCCGAAGGGTGATAACCGAGTAGAGGAACAGGGGATAAATTCGTGGTTGGTTAATTTTAGGGGTAAATTTTAATCTTGGTGATTAGCATGCAAGGTTAATTTTATACTCTCAACAAGATCAACCAAGCGGTATCCCTTATGGGAGATGCTGGTACATGATCATGGAATGAAAAGGAAAATGTGAAAGGTTTGTAGCAGAAAAGGAAGTTGTTCTAATTAAGCTAAGCCCCCACTTCTCCTGCTTTTCATACCCAACTTGAAGTCCCTAAAGGGAGATGACAAGTTGGGACAGAGGATACACCGGATTAGTGGGTTGTATGGTTACTCCTTTGACATGAAAATAAAAATTGATCTAATTACTTTGAACAGAAACTTGAAAGGAAAATGCAATTAGCTAAAACAATGTCCTAACCTCACAATAATCTCTGTAATAGAGATGGTGGTCTGTAACAGAGATGGTGGGTAAAGAGAAATAAAAAAATGATTAACCTAACCTCACTTCAATCCCTTAAGGGAAGGTGGGTAAACAGAAATGAAACTTGCATAAGAATAAATCTAAGCAACTAGTGTTCTAGGCTATCTCTACACTACTCATATATAGATTTACAAAGCTTTAGAGAATACCCCAAAGAGAACTTCTCTTTTGGGGTTTACAATCTTGTAGAAGAGAGAGAAGAAATGTGGTTTTTTGGCCCCTTTTAGACCAGAACTTTTTTAGGGATTTTCTAGGCAATTTTGGGCAGCATAACCCCCTCTTCTGTGCATAAACCTGTAACAAACCAGCAAATTTACTTGCTGGAATTTACTGCAGAAACACTAAAACAGAAAGTTAGGACAGATTAGTATAAAACCCAGAAAATTATTGAAAAATATGAACTTGAAATTTTTGGAAAAATGAAGTTTTAGTGGTTTAAAAATGAATGTTTTAGCCTCTAAATGATATATAAACAGGAGATTTAAAGCTCTATACTAATCTATAATGGATGAAAGCCCTAAAACAAGGGTTTTATTCACTATACAATGAATAAAACCTAGTTTAGGGAGAGAGAAAGAGAAATGGCCGAAAATGCAGATTTAAAAATGAAACCCTCGGAGAGATGTCCTTGGCTTGGAAAACCTGTAAACAAATATTAGATCTGCAAGAAAATGTAAGCCTAGTGATGAATATCTAACAATCTCTACAAAATAATTTGAATAAAATTGCTAAACATTTCACAAAAGAGGGTAAAAATACTTCTACTCTCTAATCTCTCCACAAAATACTTTGTGGAGAGCTAACTAGACTAATACAAATATGCAAAACAAATACAAGATACAAGGTACCTCAACAATGGACCATGAAGAATGTAGAACAACAGCACAATGTCCCTCCAAAGAATTTCCTTGATTATGGCCCAACTAGGGCAAGATTTGAGTACAAAGAGCCTCTAGGGCTTGAGCAAAATAGCTAGGGAAAAATGTTGAAGAAGAGAAGAGAGGAGAGATAATATTTTTGCAGCATAACAATAGCATGAGAGAGAGCTCAAATGAGGGAGTGAGACCCTCATTATATAGTTGAGGAGCAACCCCAACCCCTTGAAGATCAATGGCCAAGATTAGATCTAGATCTAGATTAGATCTCCACCACTAGATCTAGGTATATTGACTTTGCACCACTCTCAACCAATGAAATGGCCTAGGTGCCTCCTCAATCCATCCACACCCTTAGATCTAGGGCTTTTTACCAAGGCTCCACCTTTAGATTGCTTTTAGGGTTTATTTGTGGGTCCAAAGGCTAGGCGCCATCTTTAGAGGAGTTCTCCACACTAGCGCTCCACTAAAATGAAGGTTTTTTACCCTTGCGCCACCTTTAGAGGAGGTTCTTACCCTTGCGCCCCCTCCTTGCCTTCCTTTTTTTTAAGTGATGCCTCCCTAAACTTAGGGTTTGGCCACCTCTTAATGTAGCGCCCCCTAAGCTAGGCTTAGACTTTGGCCCTTTGCTCCAAAATAAACATTTAACCTTTAGACTTAGGTTAAATACATATATTCACCTTAGATTAAATTTTTTAATTTTTCCAATTTTGACTTAGGAAAAATTAAAAATAAACTTGAAAAAATCATATCTTGGCCATGGGGGGGTGGAAAAATTTGATATAAATTTTCCTAGGCTTAGCAATCCCCAGACAAAATTACCATGGCATTATTTGATTTTTTACTTCAAAATCAAATAATGTGAATTTTAACTTAGGAAAAATTAAATAATTTGCTAGGGGAGATAGACCCCTCCTGACCAAAATTGGTCTATCTCTTCAACCCCTTGTCAGAATGACATGGGACTCGAAGCAGTGGTTTAGGGGGTTTCATATAAATTTACCTTGCATTCATAGCCCCTATTACAAAATTCCAGTGCTTGGCAATTACATTATTACATCAAAACTTAGTTAATTAACCACCAAGGGGTGAAATTAATTAACTAGAAAAATTAATAAAAATACAACAATATAACAAAACTCTGCAAGACTCTATACAAATGTCTAGCATGGTCACGAATAACATTTTGAACCCTTATCCACCCCATGGACTTGATTATTAGAACGCCCGTCACCACTTTGGAGGATTTTGAGTGAAAAACCTAACCAATTAAAATCGTTAAAGAACAAGATTAATTGGAAAGGGAAAAAACACTCGATGAGGGGACTTCCCTAATAATTAGTTCCATGGTGTGGCATCCATATCATATGACCCACACTAGCACATAAAATTACATTAATTTTCCCATGCAGGGGAGTGAACATTTCGTTTTACAAAGGGGCAATTGCCCTGCAAAAGTGAAAAATCCTCAAATTTTTCCAAGGTACAATTTGTACAGTTATGTACATCTTCATGTACATGAATTTGCCACCTAGTCGAAATAGGTGGGCAACATCTAGCTCCAACTAGGGGACATGCGTTCGACCATCGGAGAGCGTATGAGAACTCCAGAACCTGCAACCACAGACTCTCACCAATAACCAACATAAGACCTCCAGCAAAAACCAATAAATAAAAAATAAACAATATAAATAAATGAAATTGCTATACATATATATGCATAAACAATAAATGAGTGAAATAATACAAAAATTCAAAGAAATGCAAGGGAAAATGGTTAGAGATACGTTACAGATGGGTGTCCCTTTTGACACCATGTTGACTCTATGTGTAATAAAACTTGTGTTGTTGACCATTCCTTGGAATGTTCAATGGATCACCATCCAAGTGACTCAGGTTGAAGGAATTTGGACCTGCAACTGATCTGATCATATAAAGGCCTAACCATAGGCTGTCAAATTTCCCATGCTTCCCTGGATTTTCTCTGCCTTTGTCCCATAGGACAACTGTATCCCCTACTTTGAAGTCTCTCTGTCTAGCTGACTTGTCAAAGGATTTCTTTGTCTTTACTTGAATTTTGAAGTTCTGATCATAAGCTTTTCTCCTTATTTCATCCAACTCCACTAGCTGATTTATTCTGTTTTGAAGTGCAGACTCTTGTATGTCAAATTCTCGGAGCAACTGATACACTGGCAGGGTAAGGTGAACTAGTAGCTGAGCTTCTAAACCATAGACTAACTCAAAAGGACTCTTGCATGTAGATGCTTTCTTTGTTATTCTATCAGCCCATAAAGCATATTTTATTTTACTATCCCAAGACCTTTTGTTTTCCCCAATAATTTTCTTGACTATGGTCATTAGATTTTTATTACTAGACTCTGCTTGACCATTTCCTTGAGGATAATAATCTGATGCATGAGATAATATAATGCCATACTTAAAACAAAATGCAGACATTTCTGCTGAACAAAAGGCCTTAGCATTATCTGTTACTATCTTTGAAGGTACTCCAAATCTAGTTATTATCCTATCTTCAAGAAAATCCATGATTACTTTCTCAGTTGCTGATTTAGTGGGAATGGCTTCAACCCATTTAGTAAAGTAATCTGTAGCTGTTATAATCCATGAAAACCCATTACTTGAATTATCTTTAAACTTCCCTATAAAGTCTAAACCCCACTGCTGAAAAGGTGCTTCTACAACAACTGGCTAAAGGGGAAGGGCAGCTAACTTCTGTTTTCCAGTGAACAATTGACAAGGTTCACATTTTCTCACAAACTGATGCACAACTGAAAAGATGGTGGGCCAATAATATCCCTCTCTAAGAATCTTATGGGTGGTGGTTCTAGCAGCAAAGTGACCACCACAAAAACCATTATGAAAGTCATCCATTAGTTTTTTAGATTCATTCTCGTCCACACATCTAAGGATGATCCCATCTGGATTTATCCATCCTAAACCATCTTTAATTAAGATATACTTGGATGCTTTGAGCCTTAAGGCTCTTCTCTTATGACCAACAAGGTGACTTGGGCAAGTCAAGTTTTTAAGATAAAAAATAATATCAGAATACCATTCAACTTGCTGAAGCTTTAACAAATCCGGGGATGAATCTGGAACACCAATATCACAAACCATATTCTGATCAATCAAACCTAAAGCCTTCTCATTACTTTCTGTCAACATCTTAGCTAATCCTTGTCCTTTGATTAATTTAGTGGGCCTGATTTCTAAATCATATTCCTGAATTTTAGCAACCCATCTACTTCTTGGACCTAGGCCTTCTTCTTGAGTTAACACATATTTGATTGTTGTACTAGGAACATAACCAATTACTTTGGCATACCCTATGAAAATCCTAAAATGCTTAAGAGATTTTACCAAGGCATAAGCCTGTTTTTCTATTATATGGTACTTTAATTTTGAATCTCTTAAGATTTTGCTCATGTATGCTATGGGTTGTTCTTGACCTTGGTCATTTTTCTGTAGTAAAACACCAGCAATGGTGTCTTCAGATGCGAAGGAGAAAAGATAGAATTCTTTAGTGTAATCTAGACTGATTAATACGGGAGCTTGACCACATGCATCTTTTATTTGTTGGAAAGCTCTTTTTCCTGTTTCGTCCCATTGAAACTTGACATCATTTCTAAGCAACTTATTCAAAGGCTTAGTTACTTCTACTAGATTAGGAATAAATCTCCTAAGGAAATTAATTGTACCAAAGAAGGATTGGAGGCCTTTCTTTGTATTAGGCAGGGGGAGTTTAGCAATGGCTGCAACTCTTTCTGGATCTATTTTGACACCTTCTTTGCAAATTATGTGACCCAGTAATTTCCCCTCAGTAACCCCAAAAAATGACTTGGCTGGATTTAACGAGATCCCAAATTCTCTGCATCTTTCAAAAACCTATTTTAAATGCCCTATGTGACTTTTCCCGTCCTTAGAAAAAACCGTTAGATCATCCTAATAAATTTCAATAATTTTCCCAATTAAACCTCTGAAAGCATAGTCCATTGCTCTTTGAAAAGTAGCTCCAGCATTAGATAAACCGAAAGGCATTCTTATATATTCAAAGGTTCCCCAAGGAGTTGTAAAAGTTGTTTTGTGCATATCTTCTTCTCTGACTCTGACTTGGTTATAACCAGAAAAACCATCAAGCATTGAAATCATACCAGATCCTGTTACTCTTTGCAATAAAGTTTCCATTTTAGGGAGGGGATAATTATCTTTCTTGCACACAATATTTAGATTTCTAAAGTCCACACACAACCTAATTTGACCAGTCTTTTTTCTAACCACCACCAAATTGGAGCACCAAGTAGAATGTCTAATGTGTGCTATTATTCCATCTTTCAACATCTTTTGAAGTTCTTGTTGTACTAAGGGGGCCAACTTAGGATTTATTTGCCTAAGTTTCTGTCTAAATGGTTTGGCTTCTTCTGTAAGTGGAATAGTGTGCTGAATCACATCTTCCCTATAGACTTTAAGCTCGTCATATGTGAAGGCCAAAACATCCCTATATTCCCTTAGTAAATTAATAATCTGTTCTCTTTCATCTTTGGGTGTTGATTTCCCAATTTTAACCATCCTAGGTTCTTCCTTTGTGCCTATGTTCACCTCTATGTAATCACTTGGCTTTGTACATGATTCTTCCTTAGGTTTATGGCCATCTTCTCTATCAAATGCCCTTTCTAAAGACAACTTTCCTAGGGGCTGGATTAAGCTTTTGACTTTCTTCTGCATAATAACAACCTTCTTCCTCTTCACTAATGTGAAAGTCAGCAAATTCTCCTATAGTACTCAAAAACTTAATCACTTGTTTATCATCATCAAAGACCTGCCAATTATCTACATTATCTGGAACTGAAGGACCGAAGATAACTTCCATTTTAACTTCTTTATCTACTAACTCTGGTGTTCTTTGAAGGGTGGAAGCAGCAACTGCAAGTCTATCTGCCTTATCATTAAATTCTCTAGGAATTGCAATAAATTCTATGTGATCAAAACATGGAACCAGATCCAAAATTGCATCCCTATATCTTCTTAACCTTTCTGATTTGCAAGCAAACTGTTTATTAACCTGTGAAATGATCAAATCTGAATCACCTTTGACCTCTAACTTCTTGATACCCTTATCTTTACACACCTCTAAACCAAGGAGCAAGGCCTCATACTCAGCCACATTGTTGGTGGCATTAAATTCTAGTCTATAGGAAAAATTGAACTCCTTATGAGAAGGGGATTCAATGACTATGCCTACACCTTTACCAGCTCTAGAGAAGGCCCCATCAAAGTGCATATGCCAAATTCGATTAACTCTTTCATCTTCATTTGATTCTTCAATAGGTCCCAAAGAGTTAGCCAAAATTGCATAATTTCCCAAGTCATAAGTTTTATACTTTAATTCATTGCTTGGATTTCTTGGGTCTTCTACATGGTGTCTCATCTCCAACTCTCGATTCAATCTAACAAAATTCCCTCCAGGAGTTGGAATGGTGGCATAAGTTAAGTCCATTTGAATATTTCCTCCTAAGTCTGCTCCAGTTTTTCTTGAGAGTAACATACCCCAAGCATTTGGGACATCTATCACTACTATGTCCATTTCTATTTGAATGTCTGGAAAAGCTACTAAGTGTACTTGTAAGCCTTTAATTAAACCACACACTTAAATCATCTTACTATCCATTGCACAAATGTTATGATAAGGCCTTGAGATCCTTAGATTTAATTGTTCCATAACTTTTTTAGTCATCACATTTGAGCTAGCCCCTGAATCTAACATGCAGTTGTGTAGAACATGATTTTTTACTAACAACGAGAGGAAGAATGGCTGGTTCTTTTCATTTCCTTTGTCCATACTATGAAGAATGACAGGTGCATCATGGTAGGATATGGCTTTGTCAACATTATTCTGATAAGGTTCTTCTATAGCTTTGAGTAATTTTTCCTTTTGAGAAGGGATCTTCATGATTTCTGCTACAGGAACCAACATCTTAGCATTATTTAACCAACCTCCTAGATCAATGTTTAATTGTGTATTAGGAGCAATTGAAATAGGAGGGGGAGGAGGTACCTTAGGAACATTGGTTGGATTTCTTTCCTAACTTTGATTCTTCTTACCATTTCTTTGGTAAGTCATTCCTCTATACCTAGAGAAATCTGACACTTGCTGCTCACTAGGCTTAGGGCCAAAAGCTGCTTCTGCTACTTCATTCATTGATTCAACACTTTGACTATTCTCAACTAGATCCATCCATTCATGCATGCCAATATCATACTTCTGCCCACACATGTTTACTTGTTTATTCTCTGTTTTTTATTCATTTTATCACTTATGATTTGCAAAAATACTTGACAAGTGTTTTCTTCATGAAAATCCCCACAAGGCCTACAATATGGAATAGCTTGATGGTCAACCACATTGGTAGACTCTAGAGGATTAGGGGGCCTTTGATCTTGAGGTGGGGGCCGTTTTTGGTTTTTCCACCTATCATTTGGCTTGTTTATGGATAGAAATTATTTCCTCTATTTCTTTCCAAATAAACTACCTTATTTTGTAATGCTGTCTAGTTTTCCTGCATGGCAGCTAGCTGATTAGCATGATTCAATTCCATTTGTTTGATCAATTGGGTGAGCTTATCTATGGAGTCACCTTGAGGTTCCTGGTTTTCAAACTTAACTTTTTTTACTTCATTAGCCTTTGAAGAACTACCCCTTGAAAACCCAGGAATATTAGATTTACCAGCAGCTTGCATGTTTTTATCTATCTTGATAGCTTTTTCCTGTGCATCCTTAAGATTTGCAGGTTCCTTATCCCTTATCTGATATTTCATTTCTCCTTCAAATTCTTGGATGTAATAAATCAAGAGAGATGCTTCTTGGGGCTTGATGTCTGCAGGGAGGCTTTTTACTAAGTCATTAAACCTTTTATTAAATTCTTCCATGGTCTCATTCTCTTGCTTGTGACTAGTATGCAAAGCTGCCAACAAGAAATGGTTATCCCTTCTATCACCCCATCTATCATTGAAGGATTCAATGATTTCCTTGAGAGTTTTGAACTTATTGTCATTCTCATCTTGAAACCATTCCATGGCATCATCCTCTAAAGACAAAATAAACAACCTCATCTTGACATCCTCATAGTTATTAGCATTACACCACTTGGAAATGCACTGGTTGAACTTGGTGATGTGAGACTTGGCACTGATGGCATTATTACCTTGGAAAGAAGGTAACTTTTCTATAGCTTTATCTGGGAAATCATGAGGATAACCAACGATGTTAGAGAAATCACATGGCTTGCATAGATCATCCATCGGTGTGGGCTGGTTATTTTGGGCAAACAATAAATGGATATCAGAGATAGCCTCTTCTCCAAGATTTGCAAGGAGTCTACGAGGAGCAAGTCTATTCAACCTCCTCCTATATACCCTTTCAGGCTCGGTGAGGGAGTTGAGTAGACCACCTGAATGGCTCCGGGTAGAATACCTCACTATATTTTGAAGTGGAGTCACCACTTGGAGAAAAAGATAGCTCTAATATGGGTAATAAGTTATTAAAATTAAATAAAGAATTTTATTAACAGTTTAACGAATTGAAGCATTCAAAACAAGAAATTAATTAATTAAATCAGACCAAGGACAAATGACTTGTCCCCGGAAACGGCGCCAAAGATGTTGCCGCCTAATTCACACTTTAAGTAACATGAAAGTCACAACCTGCTATGTGTGTGCTTGGGGGCAAGCGAGATCTGGGGACCACTGTCACCACAGTCCACAACTCCTTCGTTTAGGAAAGATCCCAACAGAGCCAAGGGGGGAAGTCCCTACGGAAGACTAAGTTCCAGATTTATTAATTAATTACAAATTAAAGGGATCTTATTAAGGTGTGAGGCTGAGGCTTTGAGAGATGACAGTCAAACCAATGCAAGATGCAATATTTCAATGACATTCAATCCTTTTAATATAACCAGTGCCTAAGTAATGGATTCAGAGAATGCAACTTTCAATGGATGCAGTCTAAGTAAATTATCCCATAGGTTAAGTTGTCTAACAATAAGATGAGAACAAACTATGAACAATATACACAGTTATGAAAGATTTATGAACAATATGAAAAATAATATAATCACAGTTGAGTAATATGAACAGTATTAAATAGTTGAACAATAATATTATGAATAAACTTGATGCTAACAATGCTCAGATAAATAGCAGAAAAATGTAAACCAGTTGATTAATATCCACAAGTTAGAAAATTATTAGTTTTGATTTGCAGGTGCAACAACAACTGAAAGGAAACAAGTGCAATATTGGAGTGAAAATGTTATAGAACCGGTTTTGCAATGTCTCTTGGTTCGTTTTAATAAATTTTATTAAGGTTGGAGTCTTTGATTAAGTTTTAGATCCGGTGGTGTGACTACCCCAATCTAGTATTTCTCAAGTCAAAGAGGGAATGCTGGTGTGCTCAAAATAGTGGAAACAAGTCCACCTGTAGCTCCCAGGTCAAACCCCAATGCCTCGGTGCTCAACAAGGAGGACGTAGAACGCCTAGAGACCCCCCATGGTCTACTACTCCAACTAGCTTCCGAGGTCACTGTTTTTAATCAACCGGAAAAACAGCAAGATGGATGCCTATTAAACTAAAACTCCTCTACCCCCTGTCGTATCTCGTGAGTACCCCGAAGGGTGATAACCGAGTAGAGGAACAGGGGATAAATTCATTGTTGGTTAATTTTAGGGGTAAATTTTAATCTTGGTGATTAGCATGCAAGGTTAATTTTATACTATCAACGAGATCAACCAAGCAGTATCCCTTATGGGAGATGTTGGTACTTGATCTTGGACTGAAAAGGAAAATGTGAAATGTTTGTAGTAGAAAAGGAAGTTGTTCTAATTAAGCTAAGTCCCCACTTCTCCTACTTTTCCTACCCAACTTGAAGTCCCTAAAGGGAGATGACAAGTTGGGACAGAGGATACACCGGATCAGTGGGTTGTATGGTTACTCCTTTGACATGAAAATAAAAATTGATCTAATTACTTTGAACAGAAACTTGAAAGGAAAATGCAATTAGCTAAAACAATGTCCTAACCTCACAACAATCTCTGTAATAGAGATGGTGGTCTGTAACAGAGATGGTGGGTAAACAGAAATAAAAAAATGATTAACCTAACCTCACTTCAATCCCTTAAGGGAAGGTGGGTAAACAGAAATGAAAATTGCATAAGAATAAATCTAAGCAACTAGTGTTCTAGGCTATCTCTACACTACTCATATACATATTTACAAATCTTTAGAGAATACCCCAAAGAGAACTTCTCTTTTGGGGATTACAATCTTGTAGAAGAGAGAGAAGAAATGTGGTTTTTTGGCCCCTTTTGGACCAGAACTTTTCTAGGGATTTTCTAGGCAACTTTGGGCAACACAACCCCCTCTTCTGTGCATAAACCTGCAACAAACCAGCAACTTTACTTGCTGGAATTTACTGCAAAAACACTAAAACAGAAAGTTAGGACAGATTAGTATAAAACCCAGAAAATTATTGAAAAATCTGAACTTGAAATTTTTGGAAAAATGAAGTTTTAGTGGTTTAAAAATGAATGTTTTAGCCTCTAAATGATATATAAACAAGAGATTTAAAGCTCTATACTAATCTATAATGGATGAAATCCCTAAAACAAGGGTTTTATTCACTATACAATGAATAAAACCTAGTTTAGGGAGAGAGAAAGAGAAATTGCGGAAAATGCAGATTTAAAAATGAAACCCTCAAAGAGATGTCCTTGGCTTGGAAAACATGTAAACAAATATTAGATCTGCAAGAAAATGTAAGCCTAGTGATGAATATCTAATAATATCTACAAAATAATTTGAATAAAATTGCTAAACATTTCACAAAAGAGGGTAAAAATACTTCTACTCTCTAATCTCTCCACAAAATACTTTGTGGAGAGCTAACTAGACTAATACAAATATGCAAAACAAATACAAGATACAAGTTACCTCAACAATGGACCATGAAGAATGTAGAACAACAGCACAATGTCCCTCCAAAGAATTTCCTTGATTATGGCCCAACTAGGGCAAGATTTGAGTACAAAGAGCCTCTAGGGCTTGAGCAAAATAGCTAGGGCAAAATGTTGAAGAAGAGAAGAGAGGAGAGACAATATTTTTGCAGCATAACAATAGCATGAGAGAGAGCTCAAATGAGGGAGTGAGACCCTCATTATATAGTTGAGGAGAAACCCCAACCCCTTGAAGATCAATGGACAAGATTAGATCTAGATCTAGATTATATCTCCACCACTAGATTTAGGTATATTGACTTTGCACCACTCTCAACCAATGAAATGGCCTAGGAACCTCCTCAATCCATGGCTTGGGTGCTTGATCCATGCCTCAATCCATCCACACCCTTAGATCTAGGGTTTTTGACCAAGTCGCCACCTTTAGATTGCTTTTAGGGTTTATTTGTGGCCCCAAAGGCTAGGCGCCATCTTTAGAGGAGTTCTCCACACTAGCGCTCCACTAAAATGAGGGTTTTTTACCCTTGCGCCACCTTTAGAGGAGGTTTTTACTCTTGCGCCCCCTCCTTGCCTTCCTTTTTTTTTTAAGTGACGCCTCCCTAAACTTAGGGTTTGGCCACCTCTTAATGTAGCGCCCCCTAAGCTAGGCTTAGACTTTGGCCCTTTGCTCCAAAATAAACATTTAACCTTTAGACTTAGGTTAAATACATATATTCACCTTAGATTAAATTTTTAAATTTTTCCAATTTTGACTTAGGAAAAATTAAAAATAAACTTGAAAAAATCATATCTTGGCCATGGGGAGGTGGAAAAATTTGAAATAAATTTTCCTAGGCTTATCAACCCCCAGACAAAATTACCATGGAATTATTTGATTTTTTACTTCAAAATCAAATAATGTGAATTTTAACTTAGGAAAAATTAAATAATTTCCTAGGGGAGATAAACCCCTCCTGACCAAAATTGGTCTATCTCTTCAACCCCTTGTCAGAATGACATGGGACTCGAAGCAGTGGCTTAGGGGGTTTCTTAGAAATTTACCTTGCATTCATAGCCCCTATTACAAAATGCTAGTGCTTGAACACTTACATTATTACATCAAAACTTAGTTAATTAACCACCAAGGGGTGAAATTAATTAACTAGAAAAATTAATAAAAATACAACAATATAACAAAACTCCGCAAGAATCTATACAAATGTCTAGCATGGTCACGAATAACATTTTGAACCCTTAGCCACCCCGTGGACTTGATTATTAGAATGCCCGTCACCACTTTGGAGGATTTTGAGTGAAAAACCTAACCAATTAGAATCGTTAAAGAACAAGATTAATTGGAAAGGGAAAAAACACTCGATGAGGGGACTTCCCTAATAATCAATTCCATGGTGTGGCGTCCATATTATATGACCCACACTAGCACATAAAATTACATTAATTTTCCCACGTAGGGGAGCGGACATTTCGTTTTACAAAGGGGCAATTGCCCTACAGAAGTGAAAAATCCTCAAATTTTTCCAAGGTACAATTTGTACAATTATGTACATCTTCATGTACATGAAGTTGCCACCTAGTTGAAATAGGTGGGAAACATGGCCAATTTTCAAAGAAGAGCCTCATAATGTTAAACATTCGTTGGAAGCTGATGGTGTCAATCCATTTGGAGAGCTTCGTTCTACCTACTCAGTGGCCTGTTTTTGTTATAAACAATAACCTTGCTCCTTGGATGTTAGTTAAGAGAGAGCACACAATATTGGCAATGATTGTTCTAGGTATTTAATTAATGTGTATTTTTCAACTTGAAAGTCTGATCACTAAATATTTCATTTCTTTATTTCATGCATGATAATTATGTCTTTTATATATAACGACATATAGCTAAATATAATTAATCATGTATGTTGGACCAATTAGGTAAGTACCAGTTTAAAGATATGAACGTATATATTGAGCCTCTTATCGATGAGTTGTTGAAGTTATGGGTTGGCGTCACTATGTATGACATCGCTATACCAATAGGGAAAAGACAATTTCAATTCCATGGAATACTTGGATGGACAATTCATGATGCTCCCGGGTTAACACATTTTTGTGGTATATTGTTACTTCCTTTAGTTCTTTAATATTATATATCTCTATTGAAAATATCATGCATTATTTTAAATGGTAATTCTAATTCGCTACACTAATTCATATATCTTTGTAGGTCTTCAAACAAAGGGTAAATTTGCATGTCTAGCTTGCGGTCCCAGGATAAAATCTCGTAGTTCAAGGAGTTTAGCAAAGGAAGTGTTTGATGAGTATAGGCACTTTCTGCCTAAGAACCATAGTTATCAAACTACATACAAAGCAAAATTCAATGGTAAAGAAGAGACTGGAAAAAAACCACGAAGAATAACACCTCACCTATGGAATTTGGAATATAATAGAAATCCTCAAGGTATGCCAAATTATTTATGTATTGTTGGAATATTGGTCAATACTTAGCGAAATTTATGAATATGCAAAACAATATTTTTCCTACTTTGGCAGATTGATTTCTTGCACATGTGACCATCATAAGGAAAACTGAAAGCATGGGTGGATAACCACTTCAACAAGGAACAGATCTATGTCGCCCTATGAATTTTATTAGCACACAGACACTGTTGAGTATGGTTGTCATTGATGTAAAAGGAGGTCATTAATGACAAAAGAAGTGTTGATATGGCATGTGCGATGAGGTTGAAAAAAACATGTTGGTGTCCTAATGTCTCATGATGTCATTGTTACATTCTGGTAGTAGTTGGTAACAATATGATAATTTGGGGATTTTGACTAAGTGTTGAAAAACTGCCCTAAAGCAGCTACCTTATGAAAATGAACACCATAATTCATAAGAAGAATAAAATGCTCGCCCTTACCTGCCATCCCAACTTTTTTAAAAATATTTTTTTCTAACCATGGCCCTGGTTCTCAGAAAAACTCCTTGAAGAAGAAGATACAGGTCTCCCAAAAGAAGGATTTTTGGTAAAATTAGTCAGAATTTCTCTAGGGAAACGCCTGCCATAATTTGTGGGTTGAAGAAAATGACCACACCACCTGGTCATCCTATAGGTGTATGTTTTGTCTACCTGACCACGTTCTCACATTGGTTTGATAATGCTTGAGGAAGAAGATATGGATATGCCAAAACAAGGTTTCAAGTCGTCTTACACCAAAGTTCAGTAAAATGCCCACCTAGGGAAAATGAAGATGAGGCTGGGAGTGAAAACAACATAGGTGTGCTCAGTAAGGTGTAATACATCATCTAGTAGCATTAGTTCATGTTTTGGGTGAAATGAAATGTCCACCTTAGCTTTTGGACAAATTGTTTATGGAATTATTGGTAAAATCTACCTAAGTGGCCTCAAGGAAATGTGGGCCACCTCTCATAGGATGATGAGAAAAATTATCTGAAATTGATAGGCTCTGTTATGTTGGTTGGTGCATCCAACCATGGTTTCAATATATTTCCCAAAGAGACTCTGAGGAGGAAGATATCAATTTGCCAAAAGTGCCTCTCACCTTTGCACTATCCCAGTAAAATGCCCACCAAGGTTAGATGATGAGGTTGCAGGAGAGAACATTGGCATGGTTGAGTCAGTATGATGTTCCTCACATTTTGGATGTCTCACTCTCTAAGTTTGATGAAAAAAATAAAATAACCTTGGTGACTTAGGGTTTGAAGAGATTTGTCTAAGTGTCAATAAGCAATTTGGAAGACCACTTTAAAATGCCTGCTAGACGTTGGGTGTGTGTTAATAGGTTCATCAATTGGAATGGATTTGTTCTTTGTTGAAATGGCTATCCAACCATACTTTCAGGATGACTTACAATGGTCACATATGCAAAATATCAATCTGCCAAAAGTAGGAAAAATACTATTTTGACTACTTTTTCATACTTAGTCAATTTCCAAAGTTTCACAAAGTTTCCATATTTTTCTAGAATGATGTCAGATTACAACACTGACTTCCTGATAGCACCAAAACACCATTATGTGCCTTTCCAGCCTCACCATACATGCCACATCATCATACTTTCCATGTCATTACTTCCTTTGTCATTCCTTTGTCTTTCACTGAGTTTACCCTGGCATCAAGTTTTTGGCTATCCTTTTGTCATTCACTGAACTCCTTAGACATCAGTGACAATCACATTCAACTTGTATCATATATTATATAAATATATATTTTCTTTAGTGAATTATGTTCAACGTGGTGTGTACCTATATTGATTAATTAGTGTTAATTTGATTTTGTTGATGTTTCATGAATGTCGTTAAGGCACGAATGGGCTTCCACGAGGAGTGAAAAATTACTCGATGCAATTCAATAGGTTGCCATACTACGAGCACCTACAAATAATTCATTTGTTTGATACAATGCATATCAGGAAGAACATAACATAATTGTTATGGAGAATATTAGATGGAAGGACTGACAAAGAAAGAATTGGAAACATTTGTAGTGACATCCAAGAAGCTAATCACGCATTGCAAAGTGTGATCATTAATTCTAATGGTGATGGCCGTCAACATAATATTAGTCTTCCTTGGTGCTTGACAGAGCAATATTGTAAAAGAGGTCATCAGAAAAATCAGGTTTTTGACGGGGTTTTCATCTAACACAAAGAAAATCTTAACGGAAAGAGGTGATTTTGGTGGGGTTAAAACACATGACTCACACACATTCATTAAGGTAATTGTGAGTTTTTAATATATTTCCTTATTGGTATGCACTATTTTATTAATTTTATTCTCTTATTTGGAAACAAATAATAATTATGTGTTTTTTGATACAATATGTTCTACCTTTATCTCTCCCAGATGACTTTGACAACAACATAAAACAAATTATTTATGTTGGAAAATACATGAGGTAAGTAATTAATGTTTTATATGGAAAATGTACTTGGTATGTGATTTGTAGCGGAACTTATTGACATATTATGTTTTGCCCACAAATTTTATATATGGCTTGGTATTATTTTATTGCATCATTTGTAAGAGAGAAATTCGCCGACTAATCCATAAAGAAGATATAAGGTATTGGAAGAGAGAAATTCCCTGACTAATGTGTGAAATACAACAGTATCTACCTCTAGCATTTTTCAATGCACAAGAACACTACCTCATACATCAAGTTGAGGAGATTGAATTATGTGGATTGGTACACACAAGGTCGATGTGGATGGTGGAGAGGCAGTTGAAGGATCTTGTTAGACAAAGAACACATCCTGAGGGTTATATGGTTGACGGATATATGGTATATCAATGCATGGTGTATATTAGTGAATATCTACCTAAATTAGTAGAAAATATGAATGTGCCTTGCATTTGGCATCTCAACTCCATCAACAAATTTGAAGGGGAGGTCCTATTGGGGAAAGGTACAATGAGGACCATGAAAGGTAATTATTAGATTTTGTGGAATTAATATATCATGTATTTTTCCAATTTTATTTTATCATACTGATTTGTTATTTTTTTATTAATCCTGCATTTTCAACTATATTAAACTATGCATGTAATGATATCTAATTAATGATAGTGAATTGTTATTTTTTCATATAGTTGCTCGAGTGTGGGATGCTTTACATTTATGCATTGCAAACAACCTTGATTGGATGGAGCATTGGATAGAATATTGTGAAGAATGCTTCGGTAGGTTATCCTGGGAAGGGGTCAGTGAGATGATTAAAACAGCTCATCGTCAACGACATCAATTTCCTGATCTTACGTCACAAAGGGAAGTTGATTTAGCCTATGGTTTAAAGGATAAAAAGGCAAGTAAATTGTTTACCTGCATTTTTCTAGTTACTTCCCATTTTTTCAATGTATTTGGTTTGTTTAAGTTTTCAAATATACTTTCTAAGTCCTATATGACGTTTATTAATTCACAATGTTTTTTTTTACTTGTTGTCAATGTTGCAGTTGAAACATCACAAGGCTATGTGGTGTAATGGTCGTAAATTTCCTATCAAAATGTTGGATGATAAGATGAAAACCTCAGATTGTGGGATAAATTCAGTGTTTAAGGTCACCAATGTTTCCTCTAGAAGTGACAGACATCCAGAAGAAATTGAGAATATGTACTATGGGCATTTGGAGGACATAATTGAGTGTGATTTTAATTCCTTTAAAATATTTTTGTTTGAGGTGAAGTGGTACAGGATACGGATGCATGAACGTGATCCTGAAAGAACTGTGATTGAGCATGCTAATGGATTTACCATGGTTGATACAAGGGCATTTGAACCGGGTACAGAGCCTTATGTTCTTCCAAGTCAATGTGAGCAAGTCTTTTACTCATAGGTACCAGGTAAAGCAGGTTGGCCATACGTTGTTAGATACGATCCAAGAGGAAGACCAGTAAAGTATAATCATGTAGATGATGAAGATAATCATGAAGAAGAAGATGATGATGATGATTCAGATCAGGAGCAGGTGGCTGTAGTTGATGTGTTCGATGAAGAAGTTGAAGAGGTTGATCATCCAAATGTAGTAGACTATGATCTCATTGACGCTGTAGATGACTATATTAGCAAAGATTCCATTAATGATGATGTTGATGTGAATGAGCCTTTCCTGAATATGTATTTTGAACCAAATCCTAATACAGATGTTGAGTTGGATGAAGAAGAAGATCATGAATGATATTTAATTGTTGAAGAGTGGAGGCACATGGTTATATCTTTTATGTCATGATGATCTTTATATCTTTTTATTTCCAAATGCCTTTTTTATATGTTTTTATTTCCAAAGTGCATACCCAAGCAAAGCGTTGATTTGTTGCTAAAAACCTCTTTGCGAGCAGAATTTGTGAGCCAGAAAATCAGTCTATGGGGAAAATTTGTGAGCCTGAAATATAGTAAGCATGCATCAACTCACCTCCGATCTGAACTTGGATAACCATGGACGAACTTCAAATAGGGGCATCCAACATGACGAGCGCAACTGAAATGTGGGCATCCTCCTTTGCAAACCCAATTGAAACATAGTCGTCCATAGATGATAGGGTAACAGTAAAAAAATTCTAGGAGAAATATGATGCATGGAGAGATGCAAAGATGTGGACACCGAGTATGGAAACTATCCTAAGGAAAGTAGAAGTTTTTGAATTTTTGTGGGGAATGTTTAGTTATGTTGATGAGGAGATAGATGAGGCAATTTTGAAATATGATGCTGGGAATACGGAACTCATAATTTTTGGGAAGCGGGTATACCTAGACCCTGATTTGGTTTCCCAAGCTACAAATATTCCACGCAGAGGGAGAGCAATTTTAAGCTCAAGGAAAACCCCCATACAGGAGAAGAACCAGATGGCCAGTAAAATTTGTGGGCAAGAAGTAAATGTTCCAAGGAATGGTTTAAAAATGCAATATGTCCCTCCCGGAATATACAAAACTTTGATTCAGATTGTCCTTAGGACAATTTTGAATCATCACAGGGTTGACATTTCGGGTGAATGTATGCGGGTAGTGATACATTCGGTGGAAGATATACCTGTAGATATTCCTGATCTACTGGCTAAGAAACTCCACTCTTCCCTACAAGAGAGCCAATTAAGGAAGGTTAAATTTAGTTTCCCAGGAACACTTCAAAAAATTATTGATTTATGTCGACCCCATGCTACTGAAATAGAGATTGGTGATATCAACCAACATGGAAAAATATATTTTCCAAAACCACTTGTTCATAAAACATTTGTTAAGAAACGTAAAAGCAGAGAACATAATGAGGAATTTCCAATACAGTCTCCTCAACAGAACGAGGAATTAGTACAATATCTTGAGCACCATGGGTAATTACCATTACACCCTGCTGAACAGAACGAGGAATTGCTAGTACAAAGTCCTGAGCACCATGGCGAATTATGAGTACAGTATCCTGATTTGGTTACAAATGATGAAATCCGTGCTGCCATAACTTTGAAAGAGTTTAAGGGGCATGTAGATAGAGGTCATTGGGAGGAGGTAACAAGCAACGAAATGGAACAAACTACTGCTCACTTTTCCATTCCTCAAGACATTCTTGATAGAATTCTTCCTAAACAGTTGGAAATTGAGTATGATTTTTCTTCCACATCATCTGGTGGGCATTTGAAAATGGCATTTTAAACTACAGATTTACCTCTTGGACGGAATTATAAAACCCTAAGTCAACATGAGGGATTTTTATTTTCACCAACTCATGAACCAACGATACCAGATGATGTAGTACATCCCATTCAACACAAACAAACTGATTTCCCCTTCATATTCATATTCTTCTGAGTCGGGTGGGCATTTTACTGGACTGGAGCAAAACAAGCCAGAGGGCACTTTTGGCATACTAGTAACTTCATCTTCAGAGAGTTTTTGGAAAAAATAATGATGTGGTTAGATGCACCAATCAAAACTCTAGAGACCCATACTCTCAGAACAATTTAATCCATTAACTACTGGAAATGGTGGGCATTTTACTGAGGTAACTTACGCATTTTTACCAGAATTATTATCAAACCCCAGGTCAACATGATGAGATTTTTATTTTCATCCAATTTGAGGTGTGAGACACCCAATCAGTAGAGGCCAACATGGTGATTCCATCAGGACCACTTTCATCCTCTGAAGCTTATTTGTCTCTCCTCGGTGGGCATTTTCTTCTTCTAATGAATTATTGTGGACATTTTCATAACGCAGCTGCTTTAGCGCAGTTTTTCATCACTTGGTCAAATTCCCAAAATTATCATACTCTTGCAAACCACTATCAGAATGTAACAAAGACATCATGAGACATTAGGACACCATCATGTGTCTTTCCAACCTCATCACATCATGAGAATCATATTTTTTTCATCTATCCGTCACTAAGCAAACTGAAGGTATGGCTGGATAGCCAGTCCACTAGGAAACAAGACCATGTCACCCTTATAATTTACTGAGACAACCTAATCCTTTGGCGGGAATATCAAAATATCTTCTTAGCTTCTTTTGAGCATCAAAACATATTTCTTCCTATTTTGGCAAACTCCTATTTTACATGTGTGAACACCCTATGGAGACCTGAAGTCATGAGCAGATGGAAAACTTACCAAAGAATGGATCCATTACATTCGATGAATTTACTTGAACAAAGACATCCCTTGGCGGGCATTTCCAACTAACCTCTCAAACTCCTGTTCTTAACACTTGGTCAATTTTTTCATACTTTTGAACATGCAAAAACGTTTTTCTTCTATTTTGGCAGATTGTTATTTTCCTCATGTGGTCACCATAAGAAAAACTAAGAACATAGAAAGATAGCCACTTCATCAAAGAACAACCCCATACCCTCATATAAATTTATCATCATCGGGACAATCTCTAGAGGGCATTTTCGTGAAGCCATTTAGGAAGTTTTGCCAGTACTAGAATAATGCAAATATGGCTCGGAGGCACTTTTGGCAGGTTGACATCTTCCTCCTTAGAGACTCTCTGGTGAGGAAAGTGACATGGTTGTATGCTACATACAACACTCTAGATACTCACATTCTCAATACATTTTTCACATCATCCTATGAGGCATGGCAGGCATTTCCTTAAGGCCACTTGGGCAAATTTAACACCAATTCCATACTTAGACAAATTTGTCAATTTGGTCTAATTTGCCTAAAACACCCTTTTGGCGGGTCTATAACTGTTTCTTCATCCACTTCCAAGACAATCTGAAGACATGGTCAGGTAGGCCGAAGACCAATCTACAAGATCCCAATGTGCTGCAGGCATTTACTCTAACTCATAATTTAGGGTGGGCATCTTTCTGAGGCTACTTAGCCATTTTTGCATCCACTGGTGAAACACCCTGTTTTGGCAGGCATGTATCTTTCTCCTCAAGAAATATTAAAGCAAAATCAAATCATGAATAGGAATCCAAACCAACTAGCCATAGGACGGTACCATGGTGCGGGCATTCTTCTCAAACCATGAATTGTGGTGGGCATTCTCTTAAGGCTGTTGGGACCAATTTTGACTAAGGCTGCTGGGACCAATTCTTCCTTAAATATATGATGTAGTTTGGTGAGGCAAGTGACATGGTTGTATGCTCCATACAACACTCTATAGACTCACATTCTCAATACATTTTTCACATCATCCTATGAGGCATGGCAGGAATTTCCTTAAGGCCACTTGGGCAGATTTAACACCAATTCCATACTTAGACAAATTTCTCAATTTGCTCTAATCTGCCTAAAACACCCTTTTGGAAGGTCCATAACTATTTCTTCATCCACTTCCAAGACAATATAAAGACATGTTCAGGTAGGCCAAAGACCAATACACAATACCACCATGTGCTGCGGGCATTTATTCTAACCCATAATTTAGGGTGGGCATCTTTTTGAGGCTACTTAGCCATTTTTGCATCCACTGGTGAAACACCCTGCTTTGGCAGGCCTGTATCTTTCTCCTCAAGAAATATTAAAGAAAACTCAAATCATGAATAGGTATCCAAACCAAATAGCCATAGGACGATACCATGGTACGAGCATTCTTCTCAAACCATGATTTGTGGCGGGCATTCTCTTAAGGCTGCTGGGACCAATTTTGACTAGGGTTGCTAGGACCAAGAGTCTTCCTTAAATATATGATCTATTTTGGTGAGGAAAGTGACATGGTTGTATTCTCCATAAAACACTCTAGAGACTCACATTCTCAATACATTTTTCACATCATCATATGAGGCATGGCGGGCATTTCCTTAAGGCCACTTGGGCAGATTTAACACCAATTCCATACTTCCACAAATTTCTTAATTTGGTCTAATCTGCCTAAAAGACCCTTTTGGAAGGTCCATAAATGTTTCTTCATCCACTTCCAAGATAATCTAAAGACATGATCAAGTATTCCAAAGACCAATCTACAAGACCCCCATGTGCTGCGGGCATTTACTTTAACCCACAATTTAGGGCGGGCATCTTTTGGAGGCTACTTAGCCATTTTTGCATCCACCAGTGAAACACCTTGTTTTGGCAGGCCTGTATCTTTCTCCTCAAGGAAGATTAAATCAAACTCAAATCATGAACACATATCCAAACCAACTAGCCATAGGACGGTAACATGGTGCGGGCATTCTTCTCAAACCATGAATTGTGGCAGGCATTCTCTTAAGGCTGTTCGGACCAATTTTGACTAAGGATGTTGGGACCAATTCTTTCTTGAATATATGTTGTAGTTTGGTGAGGCAAGTGACATGGTTGTATGGTCCATACAACACTCTAGAGACTCACATTCTCAATAAATTTTTCACATCATCCTATGAGGCATGGCATGCATTTCCTTAAGGCCACTTGGGCAGATTTAACACCAATTCCATACTTCGACAAATTTCTCAATTTGGTCTAATTTGCCTAAAACACCCTTTTGGCAGGTCTATAACTATTTCTTCATCCACTTCCAAGACAATCTGAATACATGGTCAAGTAGGCTGAAGACCAATATACAAGACCCCCATGTGCTGCAGGCATTTACTCTAACCCATAATTTAGGGCGGGCATCTTTCTGAGGCTACTTAGCCATTTTTTCATCCACCAGTGAAACACCTTGTTTTGGTAGGCCTGTATCTTTCTCCTCAAGAAATATTAAATCAAACTCAAATCGTGAATATGTATCCAAACCAACTAGCCATAGGACAATACCATGGTGCGGTCATTCTTCTCAAACCATGAATTGTGGCGGGCATTCTCTTAAGGCTGTTGGGACCAATTTTGACTAAGGCTGCTGGGACCAATTCTTCCTTAAAGATATGATGTAGTTTGGTGAGGCAAGTGACATGGTTGTATGCTCCATACAACACTCTAGAGACTCACATTCTCAATACATTTTTCATATCACCCTATGAGGCATGGCATGCATTTCCTTAAGGCCACTTGGGTAGATTTAACACCAATTCCATACTCATACAAATTTGTCAATTTGCTCTAATATGCCTAAAACACGCTTTTGGAGGGTCCATAACTGTTTCTTCATCCACTTCCAAGAAAATCTGAAGACATGTTCAGGTAGGCTGAAGACCAATCTACAAGACCACCATGTGTTGCGGGCATTTACTCTAACCCATAATTTAGGGCGGGTATCTTTCGGAGGCTACTTAGCCATTTTTGCATCCACCAGTGAAACACCTTGTTTTGGCAGGCCTATATCTTTCTCCTCAAGGAAGATTAAAGCAAACTCAAATCATGAACAGTTATCCAAACCAACTATCCATAGGATGATACCATGGTGAGGGCATTCTTCTCAAACCATGAATTGTGGCAAGCATTCTCTTAAGGCTGCTGGGACCAATTTTGATTAAGGCTGTTGGGACCAATTCTTCCTTGAATATATGTTGTAGTTTGGTGAGGCAAGTGATGTGGTTGTATGCTCCATACAACACTCTAGAGACTCACATTCTCAATAAATTTTTCACATCATCCTATGAGGCATGGCGTGCATTTCCTTAAGGCCACTTGGGCAGATTTAACACCAATTCCATACTTCGACAAATTTCTCAATTTGGTCTAATCTGCCTAAAACATCCTTTTGGAAGGTCCATAACTGTTTCTTCATCCACTTCCAAGAAAATCTGAAGACATGGTCAGGTAGGCCGAAGACCAATCTACAAGACCCCCATGTGCTGCAGGCATTTACTCTAACCCATAATTTAGGGCGGGCATCTTTCTGAGGCTACTTAGCCATTTTTTCATCCACCGGTGAAACACCCTATTTTGGCAGGCATGTATCTTTCTCCTCAAGAAATATTAAAGCAAATTCAAATCATGAATAGGTATCCAAACCAACTAGCCATAGGATGGTACCATGGTGTGGGCATTCTTCTCAAACCATGAATTGTGGCGGGAATTCTCTTAAGGCTGCTGGGACCAATTCTCTTAAGGTTGTTGGGACCAATTTTGACCACTTTTCCGAAAACTTTCCTCATGGAAGGGTGGATTTTGTATAGTTGGGTGGTCTCATTGTTTTTTGCATGGCAACCTTGGTAATTTCGACATGGCAACTCGAGGTAAACTCTATTGTTGTAGTTTTTCTTCAAGAGTTTTTTACCTTGGATATTTTAGGGTTTGGTCTAACTTGGGAATTTGCAGGTATGGTTGCTGTTAGAGCGATGGTTCATTCTTGTTCATAGGGTGGTGTCTACGCTATCTTGCTTCCACAACTACAGTTGGCTCAAGTAAGTGGTTTTATTTTCCTTATGACAATTGTAAATTGTAATGTGTAACCGTGATATATTTTCTTTGGCTTTTGGCTTTTATGAATTTATCTATGAAAATGAGGGTTGTTGTTATGCATCCCCAAGTTCTATTTTTCATCCTTACATCCATGTGATATACAATGAGTAATGCTAACTGAATTTATACATATTAACAACAACCAAAAGCCCCGTTATCATGATAAAGATGAGGGAAACTCAATGTATGAAAATGGAAACCACTTGTAACTCAATAGGCATGCAGTAAGCTAATTGGTGGCTAATTCAGAGAGGGATGTCTCACTATTTACAGAGTTTTCAAACGCAAGATATTCAATCAAAGACAAGTCAAAAGGCCAGATTTTTGAATAGAACAAGTTTGTTTTTATAAAGTCTGGTGGGACGATCATGGAGGGGGCCATTGGGAAATGGAGTCAACCATCGAGTCTGAAATATGTTTCAGGAGGTAAGGAGTCATGAAAGTTTACGAACAGATTCAAGATAGTCATCCATCCTTCAATTTGGAGATATTTAGCAGGTGATTAGTAGACAAGAGAAAACAGTCCACCACACAGATCACTTAACCAAGGTGAATTCTGCATGAATTTAGAAGAAAATGATCGAAAATGCTTGAACAATGGGCCGAGAGCATACAAGACGAATTCTAGACCATATACACTAACGCTCAAACATGAAAATAAAATACAAACTGGAATGAAAAATAGGATAAACATTCACGTAAAGAATTTACTTATTGAAGAAAAAGACGACACATGAGGATTCTCTGCCATGAAAGGATTATCATTCCTCTACAATTTTATTCATATCTGGAAAGCTTTAAACACATTATAGTGCAGAGCCTTTGCTCTTGAAAATTCCCAACCCTTCTCCCCTCTGTGGGGAGCAATTTATACTATCTCTGTCCCCAAGGCTAATCCTCGAAACAAGACATGAAACTATTTACAGTCATAATCAACTACTAACAACTTACAGCGCGGTACTACTGCCACGGTTTACATATATTAAAACAGACATTATATATGGACCATTGGGCTCAATCACTCGTCTGTCTATCGAATTAGCAACGTTTCCTTCCCTGGGTGTGTGTTTCATGCTCAAAGGTACCTTTTTGCATGGTTTCCAGACTGGAAAAGGATTTTATATCCTTTCCATGCTTTGCCTTTTCTACAACCCCCCTCTATCCTGGTAATATTGTTGTATGAGGGGACATGGAGAAGGGAAAATTTGTACTCCCCACCTCCCATGGCATGGGTTCTCCTACAGATCATAGAGTGGGGGGTGTCTTCCACCTCCTCACCACCTCAAAAAAAGTTGGCAACTGGAGTTCACAAATGAGGCGATGAAGAATTTGGACACCTGCCACCCCAACACGAGCATTCACTCCTACTGGTTATCACTGAACATGGTCACCATGTACTGGGACTTTGGAAGCCATGATTTCTTCCAAGATCTCTAGGGTGAAACTCCCAGGACAAGAAAACCTATGCACCACACAACCAGAGGTACAACTATTCGGAAACATTCAAAGTACTTCACATCCAAGTCCCGATGGTTGGCGCTTTCCTGGTGTGAAAAAATAGGGCGATAGATGAGCATGGAATCAAGCTCACCAACCATCAACACCCCGATACTGACAATCTTCTCAAAGCATATCACCATTTCAACTCTTTCAGAATTCTTAGAATCTCTTAGTAGAATAACAGTTCGAGCATTGTCTCTAATTACTGATTCATATTATGCATATTACTCGGCCTGGGAAGGTGGTGTTTATATAGGATGATGAATATTAATATGGATACACAGATGACTAGTCATCATAATGGCAGTACGAGTGGACACGTGGGCAGGGATATCTATTTTCTATTGAGAATCCAGTCATGCCGCCTCCTTGATGCTACATTGCTGTCCACATGGATCACGGTGTTTGGACATGACATTCTTTTCCTTTTCACTTACGCTAACAGTGGTGTTCGAAACGGTTTCGGCTAGCTGCATCCCTTTGATTCGTGTAGAGGCTAGGTTCGTCAATTCAAATATCTAAACTTCATGATCTCCCAATGTTTTCTACGCAAGCCACGTGCTAGATCTCTGGAGTCGGAAAGGTTGGTGAATCAGTGATGCTTTGGACATGATCTTCACCTAAGTAATGTCACAAATGGCATCGAGGGATATGACTATTGGTCAGTTCGTACGTGAGGAAATCCTTTCTATAAGAGACCTGACTAGGACACCACCTTTACCAGGTTGAACAGCTCCAGAGTCGCCACTCACCACAAATCAAATTTGAAGGGCAGGTCTCATTTTACTTTGAAGGGTTGTGAGAAATTGAACCCTTCAATGTTGACATTTAAAGATAAATCATTCTTTTCATTTGAAAATTTAAGTGTTAAAAGAAAATCATTATTTATTAAAAACATTGTATAGAAAAAACACTGACAATAAGAAGAAATCCCAAGTGATTCAACATTTACATGGAATTAGTGAGGTAAACCATGTACATATGATTTATCACTTCCATATTATTTTTATGGGGATTACTCAAGAGTTAGTATAGAGGAGGATAGACTAAAATAAAGGTTTAGAATGAAGAACGTGTAACGGTGATGGAAGATGAGATTGGGAAAAATCCCATTTAGAAAGAGATTGATGCACTTGTTTTGTTAATGTGAACATAGCCATAACCATTAGGAGTATTGGTTTTTTGTATTGCATGTTCTTTGGCCTATTTATTTTTTGAAGGGAAATGTTTGTTTCCTATCATGCTAAAGTGATTAGAGTAGTTGAGAACTACTCACCACCTTATCTGAATGCATAATATGAAATTAGGGGTGAAAGTACGCTCATGAGGTACTAAAGCTTATTTCTTTCTAGAATTGTTTTGAGAAGAGCTCCACTATTAGAACTGCTATGTTACAAGGCCAAAAGAGATCATGCATCAAATCCCTAACATTAATAACAAAAACTAAAAAGATGATCTTTTTCCAGTGCCAACGTATCCACCTAAAACTAATGTACTTCTAACATTGTACATCCCTGGAAGATTTAAAATTGTTGATCCTTGTTGTGACCACTTGATCATTTCCATAACCAATGGTTTAAATAAACAACATAAAAGTAAAAAAATTAGAAGAATAACTTTTCCACAACATTTTACCTTACCTGTTTTGAAATGAACTTTTCTACATGCTATTAAAAGCATTGTATTATTATCTTTCCATCTAAATAAGTTTTTTAGGATCCACATTTCCATTAATGGAAAAAAAAAGTTACAAATACCATCACAAAGCTAATTGATATGTTTTTCCATATGGACACAGTTCATGAGTAACTAGCCATTCAATTTCAAACTCCACCTAATCCCTAAGCATCATCTTCACCATAATAGACCTAAGTATTAGAAGACTTGAAAATTTATCTTTCAAACTTTAGTCTTGAGTCTACTAGCATCTAGATGTCAAATGAAAGGGATTAATAGGGATTCTCATTTCTCTTTTCAAAACTTGATGCATATAATCATTATTCAAACACATTGAAAAAAATATCCTTCAAACTCAATGTGGATCTTGTTGATGTATATGTAACTTTGGAATGTATTCTTCTATGTATTTCATATATTGTAACCCGATGTTTATTCCGGGATGTTTCTATTATGTATTTGAGTCATGTGGTCATGCCCCGATGTTCCGATTGGGAGGATTAATAATGTAAAAAAGTCATATCAAGGCATTAGGTAAGTCCCCACAGTTTCGGGGCACTTGGGTTATTATACACTAATTAAGGTGTAGGCTCGAGTAAGTAATTGTAAGTTAAGCCTACATGGTTGAGTGCACTTCAAGTCAACGGAAGAATATAAATAGAGAGTGAGAGACTCTCTATTTATCACTTATGAATTACATCACTTGCTCTCTCAAGTGTGGCGCACTTTTGGAGAAGGAAATACTTTGGCTTGACAGAAGACAGAAGGCTGTTGTTGTGTTGGGAGGTCATCTTACTGTTTTGGGATCACATCTTGTGGTGATACTATCTTAGAGGAAGTTGAGGGGTTTTCTCCATTTATGGTTTCCCCTCCTAAAATCTTTGTGTCTCTTGTCTCTTGTGATGTGCTTATGTTATTGCTGTGCTTGTTATTATCTCAGTGAAAAGATCTTATCATAATGCTAGCTTAAATGTTGAAAAACTAACATGGTATAAAAGCTAACCTGAGAAGAAGACATTGTGCAGCTATAGGAACTAGGGATTCCTATTTTGTGGATCTTCCTCCACATATTTTCAGCAAAAGTATGCTAAGATGACTCTCCATTAAATGGTGCATCGTTCTGTCGATACGGAATTCAATTTCAAGCATTTTCAGTTTCGATGTGGAAATTAGGGCTTTCTACAGAAGAGAAATTTTTGAGTGAGACCTGCATAGGATTGTTCTCCTCATCAAAACCAAAGTTTAGAGACCTGGATCAAGAAATTTGGTTGGGTGAAACTCTGGGAAAGTCAAACCCTAGTTTGACCCCAAGCTAGAGAAACCCTAAATGCTAAAACTGCTAAGTTTTGGTACAGTCGCTATATGCCGTGTTTGGAGAAGTCTCAGAAGCTGAAAATTTCAGGGGCCGAAGATAAAATCCTGATTAACACTGTGTACAAAGGGAAGCCTCGGATTCGCTATATTATGGGAGATATGATCTCTCCAAGATAGGGTTCCATCCTCTTCCAGAAATCATCTATAAACAGGACACATGGGAAGATTTTCAATATCTTGGGCTACAGAGGTCCAAATGGAATTCCTAAAGATGTTCCAAAAAGGGCACGGACTGTACTTTCTATTTTCCAAATTTCAGACTCAGAAGATGAACCAGTGATACGTGGAATGCCATACAACTTCGCTGTTCTGAACAGTCCTGTAACAGGTCACCTTGGGAAAAGGATCATAAATACAAAATGGTGAAACCAATTCTGATGAAACCTATGGTGTTAGATCAGAGACATGCGAGGTTACCTCAGTGAGAAATTTCAGACACAGAGGCTCAGTAATTTCGGAGATATCATAGAAACAGTAACAGGAATTTCTGCAGAAGAAATCAGAAAATTAGGGCTTCTTGTTCCGAGAGCTTCCCTCCACTGTTTTCAAAAAAGGAGTACATTGGACAGCTCCATTTGAAGAGATATATCTATTTATCAAATCATATCTGAAAGATTCCAAGTTTTGAAAATTAGGGTTTCTGCAACAAACCCTAGATCAGCGAGCTTCGGGACAAGGACGGACACCTCAAATCGGTAAGATCTAATCCATTGCTATTTCCATTTGAGGTTCTCATTTCAATATGATATATTACATCAGCTTACTGAAAAGCTTGCGGAAGTTGACAACTTCCAAGCCTGGAAGTATATGATCTCTTTGAAGAAAATGGATTGGACACCTACATGAGTATGGAGGTTCCAGTTTCAGAGGGAGACGAGGCCAAAGAAGACATCATGCTCATGCTGCAGAGGATGATGAACCATCCAGAAAGAGATCCAGATATGAAAGTGAAGATGAATATGTTATGATATGAGCTCTCACAGGTAACATTACTCATGGAAGTGATGATTGGCTCATAGATAATGAGGCTTCCAAACATATGACGGGATTCAAGGAATCCTTTGTGAGACTGTCAGAACATGAATCACCTCACAAGGTGAAACTAGGAGATGACTACCAATATCCAATAAAAGGTAGTGGGGAATCTTCATACAAGCTAGACTCTGGTAAGTCTCTAACAATGAAAGAAGTATTGTTTGTTTCAGCATTGATGTAAAAGGAATGCGGATTGCATTCATAGATGGTCAAGTCATCATATGGCCAAAAGAAAATACTATCGATGGTGCGGTAGTGATTGGAGAACAAGAAGGAGGCTTGTACAAATTGAAGGGACATCCAAGAACAAGCCTTGATCCATGACATAGTAGAGCCAAATGAGCTTTGGCATAGAAGGCTTGCACATGTGCATTACAGAGCGCTACCTATTGCAAGCAAAGCTGTTGAAGGTCTTTTTGAATTTCAAGTTATTTGAAGGGAAGAACAAAATCAAAATATGACCTAAAGAAACTAGTTGAAGAATGTGAAGATCTAGAATGCAGAAACCATGCAGTCATAAGAGTCTCTCAAATCAAGAACAACCTGAAGCGGTAAAATAAGCGGTGAAGAATGCAGAAGTGGTGATGGCCACCTTGAATGGCCTCCAAGGATCGTAGAATTCATTCATTCAAGGAATGTGTTCCAGAAGTAAGT
>LPNX010310005.1:446783-494748 GCA_001517045.1 Pseudotsuga menziesii | reverse complement strand
AATTGCATTTGACTTGTAGGAAAGATCGCATACATAATCGCCTACAAGCAAAGAAGGATGAAGACTTGTTCCGAAGAACAAGTGACGACAGTTCAAAGAAAAAGAATAGTATGACAAGCTAACAGATGGGTGCAAGATGAACTTTTGAAGAAGTTCAAGATAGAGGATCTTAGTATCCAGTGATCCTAGATGGATACTACTTGTCACTCCAGTACAGAATGTTTCAGTGCATAGAGTACGGAAGACAGAGGGAGTATGATGCTCTGCTTCAGAGGGAGTGATTGCAGAAGATCCTGAGGTTCGACATGGTACGACAGTATGGGCAGATTACTGATGATTCTAGGATTTACTGAGAGTAAAGTGGATTCCAACCTTTGATCCAAGGTTGAATGTGGAAGACCAGTGATGCTCCTGTTATGTGTCGATGCACTATTATTCTAGGTATGGAGATGTGGCAGAGTACAGGTGGAATATTCCTTGGACAAGGGAAGTATGCAGTAGAGATCCTGAAGAGGTTCAGGATGATGGACTGCATGACCACACCTATGGCATCAAACCTAAAGCTACTGAGTGATACTTCTTCAGAGTCAGTTGATGCTACGATGTATCGTCAGATGATTGGGTCCTTGATGTACCTGAGACCAAATATTTGCTTTGCTGTGAACACATTGAGACATGTTCACCTGATGGTTGCAAAGCATGCAGGGGTACAGTTGATTATGGACTCAAGTACGATGTGAATCAGAAGATTAACCTGGAGGGTTATGTTGATTCAGATTGGGCAAGCAGTGCCATCGACAGGAAGAGTACTTCGGGATGTTGCTTCAGTATGGGATCAGGTGTGATCTCTTGGTTTAGCAGGAAGCAATCCTGTGTGGCACTGAGCACAGCTGAAGCAGAGTATGTCGCAGCTTGTTCAGCTAGTTGTGAGACAGTATGGTTGCGGAAGCTACTATCTGATATATTTGATCTCCCATTGGAGGCTACTAGTATCTTCTGTGATAACCAAAGTTGTGTGAAGCTGTCCGAGAACCCAGTGTTTCATGACAGGTCGAAACACATAGAGATCAAATATCACTATATCAGGGATATGGTGCAGAGAGGAGCTGTGAAGCTCCTGTATGTTGCGACGGACGAGCAGATTGCAGATGTGCTGACGAAGCCACTAGCCAGGGTGAAGTTCAAGTACTTCAGAGAGAGACTTGGCGTGCTTCAGATCGAGGATACTTCGAGGAAGAAGTAATGGACACATTTGTTGAAGCCATTCCAAGCATGTTGGAAGGGGGATCCTTCACATGGCTGTGGATGTAAGCGCTGGATGATGAGCATCAGGATGATGTTCTGGTTTCTGCTTGGATATGATCAGTTGGATCATTATATGTGTGTATGTGTTTTGGTATATGCATCATGTTGGATACTTGGACCATGTATCTATATATGTATCAGGTGGATACATTGTATGATCAGGTAGATCATGTATGATGATATGTATCAGGTAGATACTTGGTATGCATCAGGTAGATGCATTATATGATCAAGATGATCATGGATGATGAGCTTCAGGATGTTTCTCCAGATGATATGCAGCAGGATGTTGCAGTGATGATGATCAGGATGATCATGAGTACATCAGGATGATGTATGGTGAGTATCAGGTTGATACTCTATGGCCGTGGATCAGGTTGTGCAGATGAGCATGTAATCCGGTGCCCTGGGAGATTTGCAGATGGTCTTTCGAGGTTTTGCCTATGGCATGTAATTCGGTGCCCTGGGACATCTGGCAAAAGCTCTTTCGAGGTTTTACTCTGGGAGGACATGTAATTCGGTGCCCTGGGAGATCTGCAGATAGTCTTTTGAGGTTTTGCCTATGGCATGTAATTCGATTCCCTGGGATATCTGGCAGATGCTCTTTCGAGGTTTTGTCCTATGGCATGTAATTAGGTTCCCTGGGAGATCCGATAGGTTGGGCTGTGTGCCCATAATCAGTCCTGGGATGCTCTTACGAGGTTTTGCCATGACCACATGTAATTCGTTGCCCTGGGAGATCCTATAGGTAGAGCTGTGTGCTCATAACAGCCTGGGATGCTCTTGCGAGGTTTTGTGGTGAGGTCACATGTACTTAGATGCCCTGGGAGATCCTTTAGGTAGAGCTGTGTGCTCGTAACAGCCTGGGATGCTCTTTCGAGGTTTTGTGACGTACGTAATAAGTCCTGAGGATTCCACAGTATGGCTGGTGGTTGTAAGTGCTGAGCCATTTCACAGATGATAGTAGGTGTGTCCTATCATGCTGGTGAATGTGAGTGCTGGGCCTTTCTGATGGGATTGTAGTTTACTACATGATCAGATGTGAGTGCTGGGTGTGCCTTTCTGACGAGCAGGTCATATATAAGTGCTAGGCGAAGACCTACATGAGAGTAGGCCTACAACCAGCATGAAAAAGGGTTGGCTCTGTAGAACTTCCTATGACGAGATAGTATACACATGATGATGACCAGCGGAGATCCAGATCGAGCTATGATCCAGATCCAGTTATGATGACTCCGAGAGATCCAGATCAAGTGATGATCCAGATCCAGTAGTGATGATCCAGATCGAGTAATGATCCAGATCCAGTCCAGTGATGTTGATCCAGATCGAGTGATGATCTAGATCTAGTGATGCCATTCTTTGATGTTGATCCAGATCGAGTGATGATCTAGATCTAGTGATGCCATTCTTTGATGTTGATCCAGATCGAGAGATGATCCAGATGAAGATGACTTGAAGATGAAGATGACTCGAAGACAAAGATGATCCAGTTGATGCAGAGAAGAAGACCAGTGCTGAAAATTGTGTCGAAAGAATACCTTCCTAGTTAAGAGGGAGTGTTGATGTATATGTAACTTCGGAATGTATTCTTCTATGTATTTCATATATTGTAACCCGATGTTTATTCTGGGATGTTTCTATTATGTATTTGAGTCATGTGGTCATGCCCCGATGTTCTGATTGGGAGGTTTAATAATGTAAATAAGTCATATCAAGTCATTAGGTAAGTCCCCACAGTTTCGGGGCACTTGGGTTATTATACACTAATTAAGGTGTAGGCTCGAGTAAGTAATTGTAAGTTAAGCCTACATGGTTGAGTGCACTTCAAGTCAACGGAAGAATATAAATAGAGTGAGAGTCTCTCTATTTATCACTTATGAATTACATCACTTGCTCTCTCAAGTGTGGCGCACTTTTGGAGAAGGAAATACTTTGGCTTGACAGAAGACAGAAGGCTGCTGTTGTGTTGGGAGGTCATCTTACTGTTTTGGGATCACATCTTGTGGTGATACTATCTTAGAGGAAGTTGAGGGGTTTTATCCATTTATGGTTTCCCCTCCTAAAAGCTTTGTGTCTCTTGTCTCTTGTGATGTGCTTATGTTATTGATGTGCTTGTTATTCTCTCAGTGAAAAGATCTTATCATAATGCTAGCTTAAATGTTGAAAAACTAACAGATCTTACTAGTATTTGGAGGGATTCCACACTTATCTTTTCAATTTTTCATCTTACATTTATGTGAAAAGGTTAGACAAAAAACAAGGACTATTATATACTATAATCTCTTTGTGAACCTTACAGATTCAAAAATGTTATTTTGACAAAAAAACATAGTTGACAATCTCCTCTTAAATTCTGGGTTGATAGGTTTGAGGAGTGGTATCCAAGCTAATTGTAGACTCCATTTGATATGTCAACATTATGAACCTTTATCAAGGTTCATCATCAAGACAATGAGTTGATTTCAGTAACAGATAAAGATTTATTAATATATCTTTAACAACACATTTCAAGAGAAAATTAGGAAATTGATAACGTTGACTATATAACTAAGACCAAACCCAAACCCTAAAAATGTTAAGCTAGATAATAAGGAAGTCTAAGTTGTGATTAAAACAAACACCCTAAATATAGAGACACGCACAGATACATCATTATTATTATTCTAGCTAATGAAATTCCATACATATATAAAGCGGTCTCTACTCTCCTGGTCCATGGAGGATATAGTTTATTGAAATTAGATAAGGGACAACTCTGTCGGGTCGGTGAAAACGCCGGTCATTAGGTCGTTGATAAAATAAGCTATTGGAATTTGGAAGGACCTTTGAATGGATGATTGATTCCACTCGATGGCGTCTCTTTTGGTCAATGATGATTATGATGATGAGGATGAGGATGAGGATGATAAGGATGGTGATGATGTCTAGGATGAGGATGATGATGATGATGGTGACAGTGATGATGATGAATACACTGATGAAGATGTGATGACAAGATATTTACCTTGGTATTCACTAAATTGTTCTGAGCTTTGCCAAAATTATAATAGAATGGTTATGAGTGATTATTCACTCCTATAAAGAATGCACTTTATGGAACTACCAAACTACTCAGTTTGGATCTTCCTCTTTTAAGACACCGAACTAGGTCTGTAAGTCTTGATTCTTCATGTGTACAAATCTAAGAACAGGAGGATTCACAGGGCCCAAAAAGTTGTATTTTTTTTACTACTTCCTCAGATCATATTGAATTGTCAGATTATTCCTTGGAATGGGTGTTAGGAGCAATCCTTAATTTTTCACTCAACTGGCTCCTCCCCCTATCATGTAGACGTCTTCATTCACTGAGCTCCCCCTAAAATTGTGATGATGAAGATGATGATGATGATGACGAATATGATGATGGTGATGATGATGATGATGATGATGATGATGATGATGGAAATGATGATGATGATGATGAAGATGATGATGACGACGACGACGAATATGATCATGATGATCAAGATGTGATGGTGATAATGAAGATGTTAAGTGATGATGAAGATGATGACTATGTCGATGATGATGATAAGGAAGATGACGATGATGAAGAAGATCATGATGATGATGATGACAATGACGATGATGATGATTATGAAGACGATGATGATGATATCGATGAAGAAGACGAAGACGACGGTGATGACGATGACAAGGATGATGATGAGGATAATGATGATGATGATAATCGTCGTTGTTATCGTCATCACCATCATCTTCGTCGTCTTCATTGTCATCATGATCATCATTATCATCATCATGATCATCGTCATCATCATCGTGTTCGTCCTTGAAGGGACTTATGTATAGGATCTCACTATAAGCAATGCAACCAATACAAATTATGACACAATCCTAGTTAAATCAAACTACACTAAATTAAAAACATAGAGTTGTTTAACTATAATTAATTTAAAATGCAACAAAATATAAAATTTGCAAATAAAAAAAACCCAAAATAAACTAAACAAAAGAAAAATATGAAAAATAAAAAAACAAAACAAAACAAAAAATATAAAATATGCAAATAATCAAACAAAAAATGTAGAATTAAAAAACACCTGCGCACTAGCTTATTAGAATTAAAAAACTGAGACCCATGCAGGATCTACTCCGGCTCCCATTTGGGGGTTTTAGATTTCGAACTTTCACTGAAGGATCTAGAATAGGCTACGATGTTTTTTTACATGAAGGGTGGGAAAAGGACTTTTCCTATTAGTGCATCATCCACTCCCTTCACACGTGAGCCCATGCTTCCAGAACCACCTTCCCCGCCTCCAAATTGGCAGCAATGTTTAGACCTTCAGGTTTGTTTCCTTCTATGTTTTTCTTGATTACCTATTGTATTTTTATTTTATTCATGGTTTTTTTCATTGTTGTGGATGTGGTGTAGATGAAATGGCTCAAATCTCCTTGCAAGCATGAAGCACGAGCTGTCCAGGTGAACTTGGGAAATTCAATGTGAGACATAAAACCAACAGTTATCGAGGGAAAGGAGGAAGGGAATGAGATATTTTAATGCTGCCATGCATGTGTTTGCTTGTTATGAGATATTTTGACAATATGCTTGAATGGAATGTGGTGGTTTTGTGGAGCTATATGATTGCAGGGTATGCTCTAAATGGGAAATATGAAGAGGCTCTCAAGATGCATTGGAAAGTGTTGATGATGGGGATGAGGCCGAATGATTTTACTTTCTCGATGGTGCTTCTGATTTGTGCAAAAATCACAGCTTATGATCAGGGTAAGCAAGTTCATATCCTCACCATAAAATATGGATTTGATTCATATTATTTTTTGGGTATTTATCTAGTTGGCATGTCTGCAAAATGTGGGTTTATTTCTAGTTTTGTTCATTCCTTTTGGGCATCATGTCAAAATTACCATGAATTGACAGTTCAATGCTAGACTGTGAATGTTTTTAATAGGATATGTAAGTGGCTATTGTGTTAATTATAATACAATAATTGGTGCTCTGTGGACTCTAAAACCCTATTCTCTTAGGTGCCAAGATAACTCCATGCCATGTTTTTTCTTTAAAGGGTGACCAGGTATTCTATTTGAGAGGAATCTGTGTTGGTTGTTACCATTTCAAAAACAAGACTGTAATAGCCCTATGTCAACACACTTCCACCTGCTGCCTACAGTCTGCAATAAACTACAAACTGTCAAACTTTGACATCCCTCCCTACCTGCAACCACAGTAAACACCGAACTAAATCAAAGGTTAACCATTAGTTGGATGGTGATATTGTTTAAGAGAGGTAAATAAAGTCTAAAAATTTAAATTATTTGCATCGCTACAAGTCTGGAACATACATTTGGTGGTTGTCCTATATTGCTAAGAATAGTGTTCAAGGTTTGGAGTGGTGTGGTTTACATTGAATGCAAAACTAAAAATCTTATACACCTTACATTGGTAACCTTCACTGCTGCTATAAAATTGTCATAATTAGAACTATCATACTGTATTATTGTTGCTATATTTATATGAGTCCTCATATGTAACACCTCAGTCTTGACCCCATCGCATTAGATGTATATGATGTATATATTGTAAATAATCATGGTGCGGAGCTAAAGGCCAAGGCCCCACCATTGATTGGTTATGCTATATTTCATATTGAAATTATTATCGATGGCATATCGAGCATGCGGCATACATATTCAGTTTTTTCATCATGTAAATATGCATCTTTAATTAAATAACCCAACCAGCTACGTTCGCGGAAACTAAATTGAGAAGGGGGCATTATTTTCACAAGGATAAGGGGGGGATGTCAAACCTTGAGCCATGAGAGAAAATCCATGTGTCACCACCTTGTTTTATCCAACCACCACCATTAAAAACTGCTACTGTTAGTTAGGGCAGTTATTGCTGGGAGTGGAGTGTGGCAGGACTGTCAGTCCTTGCCCACACACACACTCCACCTGCGGGTTGACCTCACGATGGAAAAAGAAAACCACTGCCATCACTCCAGGGGACTCTTCACTCTCTCCATGGCGGTGTTGAAACACTCACACACTTCCGACTACTACGCATTCTTTCCATTATCTGTTCATCTTCACGCTTGGGCAAAGTTGTTCACCCTCATGCAAGGACGGTTGTTTGTTCATTTTCTCATGCACAGGCTTCTTTCCTGTTGTTACTCGCGCATCCAGGAGAGAGGAGCCGTCTCCACTGTCATTCACATTTTCCACACAGATAAACCTAGTGTGTTTTGATCCGTATTTGGGATTTGATGTGAATCTTCTCTCACGCACTGTGTTCTGCGTTGTTGTTATTCACACAGCAACATGGGGGTTGTTCGGTCACTATCACTCACGATTTTTCCTATGGAGAGCCATTTTTACACACAGGGACAGTGTGTAAGTTTTCCTTACTGATTTGTGGCTCGTGGATATGTTTTTCCCTCCATATTTTGGGGTCTGGTGCAAGTTTTCCTCATGCACAGGTTGGGAGACTGTATTTTCTTCCCCAGTGTGGTCTGTGTAAGTTTTCTGATTGCTTCATTGTCCTGGAGGGACTGTTGTTTTCCCCACATTGTGAACTGTGTTCACTGCTACATTTTGGGCCTGCTATAGTGTTGTTTTGGAGTCATTTTGGACACGATAGGGCCAAGAACGACTCAGGAGTTGTTTTCCTTAACCAAGCTGTGGATTGCTTGTGTGACCGTGTGTATGCAGTGGTTGGTCTTCTGACTGTGTTGGGAGCAGGGATGGGGGCTTTGGTTGCTTGATAAACCTGGCATATTTGGAAACCACACAGACAGAGATAGAGGGTTGGCTTTCTTCTCCACAACCCCTGAATAGCACTGGAAGGGAAGTCAGGGCCTAAGCGACTATGTAGCAAAGAAGGGACTGATACCTTCTGTTGGGTGTGTGTGGGTTTCTTAGAAGTCAGGCTAGTTCTAGTGTAGGTGTTCCTGGATCTATAATGAGCTCACCAGCATAGAATTTAGCCTTTCCCAACTCTTGGATGGCCTGATAAACCTAACCATGTTGGCTTGGCTATCTTGTTGATGGCCTGATAAACCCAACTGTGTTGGCTTGGTTGTGTTTTGTGTATCCTTGGCTATGTGTAAGCCTGCTTGTTCCTTATTACTTGGAGAATCATGCCCAGCTCGGGGGTGGCAGCGTTGTTGAGAGATTAAGGAGCACGCTGGCCAATGGTTGGGTGGAACGTTATAGCGACGTAGTTGGTTCCGGAACGAGTTCTTCAAAAGATAAGTAATCTTGTCTATTTTACTTCTGTAATCATATTTTCTGTTAATGAATGTGATGAACATGTAGAATACTTGTATGAATGTATGTTTTCTTCCGTTGTATGATAAATGATCATGTATGCATGTTCTAGTTCAAAGCATTTGTTTCAGCATTTCTGCATTTTATGAATGCACATGTTCATGGGGCCCTTGCCCAAGTGGTTAACCCCATGAAAGACCAATTAGCAGAGGCTTGTTGCCTTCTGCACAGGAGAAATCGGTGAATGACTGGAAAATTCACAAAATTGTCGAAGTGTTTGAACTGTCGGTTCATCATAACACTTAGTGGGACGGACTTCCGATGTAGTGGAGAGCTAGGCAGAAGCACACCCGATGGAGGATAGTTGGAAGGAAAATTGCGAGAAATTTTTTCTAAGAGTTCGACGTCCATCGGTGGAACATAGTTGATCGAGCGCCGCCATTGCGAATGGCTAAACAACTACGCGTCTGACGGGTAAGGCCTCCAACCATCGACGTAGTAAAGAGAGTTCAAAATTTTTTTAAGTAACGAAAACATCGGCCATTAGAAGCAGAAAGTGGTTCGTGCACCTGCCATTTCGAAAGCCTAGAGCACTAGCCCTCCAATGAGAAGAGACCACTGATACCGATCAGGTTATGCGTCAGCAGATTGGGTCGCTGATTGGAAGAAGATCGAATATGATGGGCCGCCGTTGCAGCTGCTGATGGAACTATTTCGCCGAAGAAAAGAAGAGAAGTGAGCCGACAAGCGGCGAAAGGAAGACTAAAAGGAAAATTTCAAAAATTTGTCTAAGTCCTGGAATCATCGGCCATTGGTGATGGTTAGTTGAACACATTGCCGACACCTAGTTAATTCAGTTGCTGATGAGCTACATCAAATGAAGTTAGTGGATTGAACATCCATCGTTGTGGCTGTCTAATGGACTATCCTTCCGAATGTTAGAATATTCGATCGCCGACGTGGTAGTGCTTAGTGGATTCGATCGCCGATGAACAATGGAGGAAGTTAGTTGTGCTTACCGCCGAAACGTCGGAATGTTAGTTGAGATGAGACCCGATCCTGTACAAGGAAATTTTGAGTTTTTCAAAATCATAGTCACCTTCAAGGGAAGTATTCCAGGTAGTGTATTCTGGTAAGTAAGTTGCGGCTCGGTTATGAGAACCCATGATGGGTATGATGCTCAGGATTCTTACGAGTGAGCAAAAGATGCCATGGGAGAAAATGTCTATAATGGGAATGATGACATAGAGTCTAATGGAAGGAGATTCCAAGAGACACCGTCAGATGTTGCAGCCACCATGAGAAGCTTGATCAAAGCCCAAGAAGAGCAACACAAGTTAAATACTGCAATGTTGCAGAGTTTAACAATGTTGCAGAGTTTAACAAACTTGCAGAGAAAGATAGACTCTGGACGAGGTAGAGCAAGACCAGAAGGCAGTAAGAGCAGTACTAGGAGAAGGAGAAGGACTTCTAGTGGATCATCTAATTCTGAAGAATCCAACGGGGATTCAAGTTCTTCTTCTCATAAAAGGAAAATAAAGAGACACCATAGGGATCGCTCTTGGGATGAATTTAAGAAAGCTAAGCCTCCTACATTTGATGGTGAGGTAAAGACTGGACAAGAAGTTGAAGCTTGGATTCTTGGGATAAAGAAGTACTTTCAAGTGCATGATTATTCAGGAAACATGAAGGCAAGAGTTGCCATATTCAATCTGAATGGAAGGGCATCCATTTGGTGGGAACACTTCAAGCAAGTAAAGAGGATCAGTGAAAGGAGGCTTAAGTGGAAATAGTTCAAGAAGTATTTCAAGCAGAAATACCTCTCCAACAGGTATTATGATGACAAGATTAAGGAGTTCCATGAGCTCAGATTGGGACATCGGACCATGGAAGAATATGCAAATAAGTTTTTGGAGCTGTTAAGGTATGTCCGGTACATCAAATATGAAAAAGTGAAGGTCCAGCGTTTTTTGAGTGGATTACCTCAGTATTACAAAGATAGAATTGAGTTTTATGAACCTAGAACTCTTGAAGAAGCAATAAGGAAGGCTAAGTATTGCTATGAGCAAAGCAAAGGTAAGTCGGATTACCATAAGGCATGGAAGGACAAGAAGAATGAGAAGTTTGACCAAAGAAAGAAAGGTTTCAAACCTTCTAGCTTCAGGAATCAGCAGAAGCAGCCATCCCAAGCTGCAAGTAAGCCAGTTGGAGTGGTAGGAGAAAAGCCTAAGGATCCACAACAGAATAGAGGACCAATTCAATGTTGGAGATGTGGAGGACCCCACATGCGTAGAACTTGTCCACTCGAGAATGAAAGTGCAAGGCCAGCTTATAACATTCAAGAAGTAGAAATAGTGGATCAAGTAGCAAGGGCAGTCCCTAGGATCTATGCAGCACTGGAGGACCGCCAGGAAAATCACCAGTCAACCGTGGTTGAGGTAGCAGGTAAGATTGTTGAGCAATCTGTTTCTATTTTGATTGACCTTAGTTCTACTCACAGTTACATTACTCCTAGAGTAGTGGAGATTTGTGTTTTTAAGAAGGTAAACCATAGGAAATCTTGGTTAGTTCAGCTAGCCACTGGAACTAAGAGAAAAGTTAGTGAAGTGGTAGAGAAATGTCCATTGGTCATGGATGGATTGGTCACGTGTGTAGATCTCAATGTTGTACCGTTTGGTCCTATGATGTCCTCATTGGAATGGATTAGTTAGAAGCTCACAGGGTGAAGCTTGACTGTTACGATAATACTTTCAAATGCATGAATGAAGAAGGGAACCTAGTAGTTGTGAAAGGTATTCCAAAGGTGATTTCAGTATGGCAAGTTTCAACGATGCAGTTAAAGAAGTTCTATAGGAAGGGTTGCCAGTTGTATGCAGCTAATATTTTGGAGACATTAGGAGGTGAAACTCCGAGGTTGGAGGACTATCAGGTGTTACAGGAATTCAAGGATGTGTTTCCTAATGAGATTCCAGGGCTTCCTCCAAAACAGGACATTGATTTCACTATTGAACTTGTGCCAAGAGCAGCACCAGTGTCCAAGGCACCCTACAGGATGAGTACATCGGAAATGCTAGAATTGAAGATGCAACTGCAAAATTTGTTGGAAAATAAGTATATCCGACCAAGTGTGTCTCCTTGGGGAGCACCAATTCTGTTTGTAAAGAAGAAAGATGGTACACTCAGGTTATGTATTAATTACAGACAATTGAACAAGGTTATTGTGAAGAATAAATATCCTTTGCCTAGGATTGATGACCTCTTTGATCAAATGAGAGGAGCAAAGGTATTTTCCAAGATCGACTTGAGGTCTAGTTACCATCAGGTGAGAATCAAGGATGAAGACATTCATAAGACAACCTTCAGGACAAGGTATGGACATTATGAGTTTGTGGTGGTACCATTTGGTCTCACAAATGCACCAACTACATTTATGTGCCTTATGAATAGTGTATTCAACAGATATTTGGATAAGTTTGTTCTTGTTTTCCTTGATGATATTCATGTTTATTCTAAGAACGAGGTGGAGCATGAAGAGCATTTGAGATTGACATTGCAATTGCTTAGGGAGCATCAGCTGTATGCGAAACTGAGCAAGTGTGACTTCTATAGAGATAGAATTCAGTATTTGGGTCACATTATCTCAGAGGAGGGTATATCTGTGGACCCTGAAAAGATTGAAGCCATTATGAATTGGCCTACTCCAAGAAATGTGACGGATGTAAGATCTTTCATGGGACTTGCCGGATACTACCGGAGGTTCATTGAGGGATTCTCCAAAGTTGCACATCCCATCACTTCTTTACAAAAGAATGGAATGAAGTTCGAATGGACATTGAGGTGTGAAGAAAGTTTCTAGAGGTTGAAGAATCTTCTCACCAGTGCACTTGTATTGAAAGTTGCAGATCCGGAGAAATATTTTGTGGTGTGTACCAATGCATGCAGACAAGCACTTGGAGGAGTCCTTATGCAGGACAACCACGTGATATGTTATGAATCAAGAAAGCTAAAGGAGCATGATAAGAACTATGCCACTCATGATCTAGAGATTGCAGCCATGGTACATGCTCTCAAGATGTGGAGGCATTACTTGATGGGTAGAAGATTTGAGCTCAGAACAGACCATTGTGGTATGAAGTATTTGTTTGATCAACCTACTCTGAATGCTAGGCAGGCGAGATGGATGGAGTTTTTATGTGAATTTGATTTTGAAATCAAGAACATAAAGGGAAAGGAGTACAAGGTAGTTGATGCACTCAGCAGGAAGGTGCAGGAAATGCATGTGTCATCTCTTAGTATTTGCCAATCAGATTTGAGGCAGCAGATTATTTGTCATGCTGTTGGAGATGAATTGTATGAGCAAGTAAAAGACAAATTGCAGCAGCAAAGTCTTGAGAAGAGGTATGAGGGATATAAATTTGAAGAAGATGGACTTCTAACTTATAAAGGTAGAATTTATATTCCAGATGTAGCAGGTTTGAGGAGAGTTGTTATGGATGAAATCCATCAAGCTCCGTATTACGGTCACCCAGGATACCAAAAGACCATTGCTAAAGCCAGAAAGCAGTATTTTTGGATAGGAATGAAAAGGGATATGGCTGAGTACATTTCAAGGTGCATGAAATGTCAGCAGGTAAAGGTTGAGCATCAACACCCAGCAGGTTTGTTGTAGCCCTTGCCAGTTTCGGAATGGAAATGGGAAGTTATTTCCATGGATTTTATTACAGGATTTTCGATGACTTGGAGACAGCATGATTCCATCATGATTGTGGTAGACAAGTTGACTAAGGTAGCGCATTTTATACCGGTTAAGTCTATGCATAAGACTGATGGCATTGCAAAGATCCTCATGAAGGAGATATTCAAATTGCATGGATTGTCGAAGGCAATAGTCTTTGACAAAGATGTCAAGTTCACTTCCAACTTTTGGAAGGGGTTATTTGCAGATTTGGGTACAAAGCTAAAATTCAACACTGCATACCATCCTCAGACAGATGGGAAGACAAAGAGCGTTAATCAGGTGCTTGAAGACATGCTTCGCATGTATGTGATGGACAAACCAACCAAGTGGGAAGATTACTTACACTTGGTAGATTTTTCTTACAACAATGGACAGCAGGCATCCTTGGGGATGAGTCCGTATGAAGCTTTGTATGGAAAAAGGTGTAGGACACCTGTGACTTGGGATAATCTAGTGAACATGATTGTGCTTGGCCCAGAACTGCTCAAGGAAATGGAGCAAGAGGTTGTAAAGATCAGGCAGAATCTGAAAGCAGCACAAGATAGACAGAAAATCTATGCAGATAAGCATAGGGTGAACAGGGAGTTCAGTGTTGGGGATCATGTTTACCTCAGAGTGAGGGTAAGGAAGAGTTCGTTGAAGCTTGGAAGTTGTGCTAAGCTGTCACCAAGATATTGTGGGCCTTTTGAAGTGCTTGAAAGAATAGGGCCAATTGCATATAGACTTGCATTGCCTACTAGCACTAGAGCTCATAATGTTTTTCATGTTTCTTTGCTTAAGAGATATGTAAATGATCCCAACCATGTGATAAATTGGGATGTGATTTAGGTGGAACTCGAGGGAGAGTTCCAAATCAAGCCAATGCGCATCCTCGACAGGAAGGTCACAATGCTCTGGAACTGGGTCATAGGGTAGGTAAAGGTGCAATGGGAGCACTACGGACCTGAAGAGGCTACGTGGGAGCTGGAGGATGCCATGCGATTGGCACATCCATTTTTGTTCAATTCTACGGAACACTGAGGCGATACCAATGTAGCATTTTGTTCAAATTTTGTAAAGCACTGAGGACAGTGCTATTGAAGGGGGAGGGGAATCTAACACCCTGGTTTTGACCCCGTCGCATTAGATGTATATGATGTATATATTGTAAATAATCATGGTGTGGAGCTAAAGGCCAAGGCCCCACCATTGATTGGTTATGCTATGTTTCAGATTGAAATTGTTACCGATGGTATATTGGGCATGCGACATACATATTGAGTTTTGTCATCATGTAAATATGCATCTTTAATTAAATAACCTAACCAGCTATGTTCGCAGCAACTAAATTGAGAAGGGGGCATGATTTTCACAAGGATAAGGGGGGGGTGTCAAACCTTGAGCCATGAGAGAAAATCCATGTGTCACCACCTTGTTTTATCCAACCACCACCATTAAAAATGGTTGCTATTAGTTGGGGCAGTTATGTCTGGGAGTGGAGTGTGGCAGGACTATTAGTACTTGCCCACACACACACTCCACCCATGGGTTGACCTCACGATGGCAAAAGAAAACCACTTCCATCACTCCAGGGGACTCTCCCCTCTCTCCACGGCGGTGCTGAAGCACTCACGCATTTCCGACTATTACGCATCCTTTCCATTGTATGTTCATCTTCACACCTGGGTAGAGTTTTTCACCCTCATGCAGGGACGGTTGTCTATTCATTTTCTCATGCACATGCTTCTTTCCTATTGTTACTCACGCAACCAGGAGAGAGGATCCATCTCCATTGGCATTCACATTTTCCACACAGATAAACCTGGTGTGTTTCAATCCGTATTTGAAATTTGGTGTGAATCTTCTCTCACGCACTGTGTTCTGCATTGTTGTTATTCACACAGCAAGTTGGGGGCTGTTCGGTCACTATCACTCACGATTTTTCCTGTGGAGAGCCATTTTTATGCATAGGGACAGTGTGTAAGTATTCCTTACCAATTTGTGGCTCGTGCATATGTTTTTCCCTCTGTATTTTGGGGTCTGGTGCAAGTTTCCCTCATGCACAAGTTGGGAGACTGTATTTTCTTCCCCAGTGTGGTCTGTGTAAGTTTTTCGATTGCTTCATTATCCTGTAGGTACTGTTGTTTTCCCCACATTGTGAATTGTGTCCGCTGCTACATTTTGGGACTGCTGTAGTGTTTTTTTGGAGTCGTTTTGGCCACGATATGGCCAAGAACGACTCAGGAGTTATTTTCCTTAACCAAGGTGTGGATTGCTTGTGTGACTGCGTGTATGCAGTGGTTGGTCTTCGGATTGTGTTGGGAGCAGGGATGGGGGCTTGGGTTGCTTGATAAACCTGGTGTGTTTGGAAACCACACAGACAGAGCTAGAGGGCTGGCTTTCTTCTCCACAACCCCTGAATAGCACTGGAGGGGAAGTCAGTGCTTGAGGGACTGTGTAGCAGAGAAGGGACTGATTCCTTGTTTTGGTGTGTGTGGGTGTCTTAGAAGTCAGGCTAGTTCTGGTGTAGGTGTTCCTGGCTCTGTAATGAGCTCACTAGCTTAGCATTTAGCCTTTCCCAACTCCTGGATGGCCTAATAAACCTGACCATGTTGGATTGGATGTCTTGTTGATGGCCTGATAAACCCAATTGTGTTGGCTTGGTTGTGTTTTGTGTATCCTTGGCTATGTGTAAGCCTGCTTGTTCCTTATTCCTTGGATAATCATGCCTAGCTTGAGGGTGGAAGTGTTGTTGAGAGATTAAGGAGCACGCTGGCCTATGGTTGGGTGGAATGTTGTAGTGACGTAGCTAGTTACGGAACGAGTTCTTCATAAGATAAGTAATCTTGTCTATTTTACTTCTGCAATCATATTTTCTGTTAATGAATGTGATGAACATGTAGAATGCTTGTATGAATGTATGTTTGCTTCCACTGTATGATAAATGATCATGTATGCATGTTCTAGTTCAAAGCATTTGTTTCAGTATTTCTGCATTTTATGAATGCATATGTTCATGGGGCCCTTGCCCGGATGGTTAACGCCATGGTAGCGTCCTCTTCGTCGGTCGAAGGGTGGGGAACGTTACATCATACTTGAATGGAAGGTTATTGGTTGGTTAAATACTGCAATTGAATTGTATATGGTTACATGGCTAATGAGCTCCTGTATGCTAAAGTTCTACTGGATGACCTTGCTACTAATTCCATATATCATTTACATTTGCATTTATAAGCACTAAATCAACTTAGTATGTCTTCTTCATTCATAGAAGTGATTGATTGAAAGGAACTGGTCACTAATACAATTGTGTAGAAGATATAGTTGTTTGTCCTTGTAATTAAATAGAAAGAAGATTCCCTACAACCAAATACATTTTCCATGGCACTAGAATCCATGGCTAAGTTGCTGAAAAGACTAGAATAGGTGCCATGCCATGAACATTTTGGTACAGAAATGTGTGGTAGAGACTATAAATGTGTTACCAGTTACCTATTTTGACTTGGTTTGACTCAGTTTTTTACTAGACTTGACCAAAAATGATGGCAAAAGTTGACATTTCCTCTATCTTTCATTTTCTATCCTTTTACTTAAATTTTTAACATTACCACTAATTGTTCCAGTATGTTTGAGAAAGTTTCCAACCTCATCAAACTTCATATGGAGAAAGTAGAATTTCATACTCCATTCAAAATTCAACAGACTTAACAGTTTAAAGGATTTCAGGATTGGCAATATTACAATTGTTTGATTGGATTCTATCATGTATCAAGGAATGGGATTGGAATTTAATCAAGAGAACCAGGCCCTTTATATAACTCGATGTTGGTACCATTGATTGTTGAATTCCTCTATCATGGCCTTAGCAAAAATGTACCCTTCACTCAAGCCAAAATCATTGATTAGGAATGAGATTTTTCTATGAGATTTTAAGGTTCGTATTAGGTAGTTCCATCAAAATTGAATGGTGTTAATTGATGTCCCTAGAGGATTGAGGTAGAGCCAAAGGTTAGATGAGGAGGCAGAGGGTGATACTAATGGTGAGGATCCTAATATAAGAGATGGTGGAACTTTGCTTGTCATTTAAATGTTCTTTCTCATTTATTCATAATCCTTTCTTCCAAAGTTCCAATATAATGTGCTATTTATAAATGAGTGGTCACGTTTCTAGTGTGTTTCAGTTTTGGAAACACATACATGTTTCCCCGTATTGTGTAACTTAGGTCCACAACCGTACATGGAATTGATTTAACTTCATTGCAATTAAATTTGTGGCACTGCTGTGAACTTCCCTAGCCATGATTTGACTAGAATTCAATAAACCCTTTTTCAAAGCAAATATTAAATGTCAAACTGGAAGCAAGGCAATACTCATTGTAAAGGGCAATGTGCAGTAATAGGAAGAAGATAGAGATTACCAACAAAGGACAGACCAAGGAATATTATAGTCAAACAAAAAAGATGTTGAGAGAGAAACCAACCTTAGTGAGTTTTGCTTGTGAGTGATCAACTGCAGGAAATGTAGATCCAGTAGGGGCAACATGACCATTTATAACATTATTGATAGCTGCATCTGCAAAAGGATCGGGTGTGTTTCCACCATCCTTATTTTTTTCATTTTCCACAAGCTCCACATCCTCCTCTTCTATCAACTAAAGCATAACAGGTTAGCATGCACAGATATGCCTACAAATTCATACATCTCAAATGCAGTGGCTTACTAATATAAATTCCTTCATAACAACCAACCGAAATATCTAATTGTGGTAGAAAACAAACAGAAGTTGGGAATATAATTCTTATAATGTTGTTTAGTACTCTTATTTGATGTTTATGGATGGTTGATTGGATGTCTTTGATACTTTATGCTTGGTCAATGGATATCATCTTCAATTGTCTCTTGATAATAAATTACAATCAGGTAAGACCTTTCTCTATTATATTGAATGCTTGTCCTTGATGGCAGGATCTTCTACCAGGAGGAAAAGAAGCGGCAATGAGGGCTACCTTGGAGTGCTTCCTAAGAAAAAACCCAAGCTTGAACCTGAGGACGACAAATTCATGTTTAGGGTTTTGCTTCTTTTGAATTTGACTTTATAGTTGGAGGATGTCGTTGAAAAGATGTCAGTCACCAAGTTTGTAAGGAATGTTAGGAGAAAAGCTGAGAAATAAATAATAGAAAAGGGGCAAAGAAAGATCCATTGTGGTCCCCAAGTCTATGTGGAAGATGCAATGGGAGAACGAATAAAGATGGAAACATCATATGCGATGATTCTCACAACAAGCCCATGCTCATAGCTCTGCAGGTTCATCCCTGAACTTCCTCCCCTAAAATTTTATATTAAATAGAATTATTTTAATATTATTTATTTGATTGTTGATTGGGCTATATTTCAATGATGTAGGTTTTGATATTGGCTCCTCCAGCGTTATAGGCGTATCAGACATCATAGGTGTCAGCTGGATGTACTACAATTCAATTAAACCCTGAGCACGGTTGTTAGTTTTTCTTTGATAATGGAAACTTTTTGGAGTTTGAAGCCCAAATGTTCTATAGCAAACTGTTTTTGTTTGCTCATAGTGGTTTTGAGGCTACTGAGCGGAGCTTTGTTGCAATTGTGGAAAACCAGAGCTTGTCTTGAGTTGTACATGCATAATTGCTTTAAGTAATTAGTGAGACATGACCCCAACCATAGCATTCTCTGTATAAACTAATGAAATCCATGCATCAATTCTTGCAAATTCTAAGTGTAGGCAAGCGTTGTGATAGAAGAACACAATATTCCCTCTACGGTTTGTCGTTTCTTGTGTCAAAGATGGCAGAATCTTCTACCAAGAGGAAAAGAAGCAGCTATGAGGGATACCTTAGAGTGCTTCCTAAGAAGAAACCCAAGCATGAACCTGAGGAGAACAAATTCATGTTCAGGGTTTTGCTTCTTAATGGTTTGAATTTGACTTTGCAGTTGGAGGATGTCGTTGAAAAGATGTCGGTCGTCAAGTTTGTAATGATTGTTATAAAATATGAGAAATAAATAATAGAAAAGGGGTCAAGAAATATCCACTGCGGTCCCCAAGTCTATGTGGAATATGCAAAGGGAGAACGAATAATGATGGAAACATCATATGCAGTGATTCTCACAACAAGCCCATGCTTGTAGCTCTGTAGGCTCATCCCTGAACTTCCTCCCCTAAACCGTTCTTTAGTTTTTTTTTAAGTAAATAAAATGTATTAATATGTGCGGTGCAAAATCATTCCATGAGTTCCTCAAAGTGCATTCTGTTAGAACAAATATTTCCATATGTAAATATTATTTACTGGAATTTTTTTTTTTAGTAACTAGGGGAATCGACAATTGGAGCCCCATTCCCACTACCACTATACCCCTAGGTTCCCCACACCCTTTGCAAGACATGGGACACAGGTAAACCTAGGTGGGATTTGATCTCATGACCTCCAATTTACAACAAGTGACTTCATAACAACTTAACCGCCAATAATCCACACCCGTGCGGGCTATTATTTACTGGAAAGTTAACATTTCATAGATAACAAAGATTTATCCGAAGTATTTAGTGACATTTTATTCATATAGTAAGACAACATGACTCTTTCCTCTGTTTTTTGTTTTATATTGTTTGACAGGATGGTGGTATTAACAGTGTCCACACATTTCCAGTAAAAACATTTTTATATGCGTATTTAATATATTTATGTCTTAAACTTTAAAATTTGTGTGTTTTTTTTGTTTTAATTCAATGGTTAAAGAAATCTTGTTGAATACAAACACAAGTTTCCACATTAGTGAGGAAACGGTATTGTAATATAGCATTTAAATGCGAGTTGATATTGTGGTGGAAAATGTGTGCTGGATAGATTGATTGTTGATTTCCTTCGCAATACATGTGGAATGTTACTCCAGAACCACATCTCTTGGTGGAATTACCCCAAGAACACACTTTCTAGACAACATTAGTTGATTTAATTGTATGCCCATTTTTTATTTCATAGACTATTTTGATATTTTCCATGCCTAGCAGAATGACCACTTGTGTATAGTTATAGCAATGGATTATTTATTTAATTTATAAATTTAATTGTCAGCCAACACGGTGGTTTTCTGTTTATTAGGACAACTCTTTGCAAGCGGTATAAGCCAATGGACCTAGCAAAAGGCGATTGATAAGGTAAGGGTTCCTGCATTGCCTACATTCTCCCTAGGCATTAATATTTTATATGACTTTCTTGTACCTGTCATATAATATAACTTTGCTATTTTCAATTCTTGCCTCTTTATCATGCTTCCTATCCAATGTTTGTATAGAAACATAAGAATATCAGACTTAACTATCTTTGTTGTGTTCTTGCTGTACCATTCCCTGCTTTTATCACTCGTATGTTCTCTCTATGCATTGCCCACCTCTATTTTTTAACCACTTTCCCTCTATCAGAACTGTTTTTTTTCAACTTTTGGTTGCATTTATTCATCGTTTCTTTAAATTACTATTCAAAATTGTGTTTTATTTTTCATTTTCTACCAAAATCTTGGAATTTTTTGTTCCTGTTTATTTTCTACCAAACCAAAATATTGCACAAGAAGCCTTTTTTGGGTGGAAATGGAGGTGTTTTTCTTGTCTTCCAAGCTTCTTCCAACCTTCTCATGGGGAAGAGGAGTCTTGAGTTTTAAAACCTAGTAAGAGCAATTATCCTTTATCCTCCATCTTTGAAGCTACCATTTGTAGTTATATTACAAGTGTACTATGATATATCTCTTGGTTTTGCATGGGAAGATTTGTTGGGGTTGAAACAGAGGTATATTGCCATTCTATACCATTTGTCTTGTAGTAATAATTTTTAGGAATTGCGGTGACATTGCCACCTCGTGGCTCTTGTTTGACAAATATCTAATGTCTAGCTTAGGATTTTCCTATTGAATATTTCTGAAGTGGATCTAATTATTAAGGAGTAGATTGGGTTTGAACCATTCAACCCTTATCTACTCTTTAATCACTAAAGCCTCCATGAGATCCTCAATTGACCCCATCTGCCTAACTTGGATTTGTTAGGCACTAATCACGGCTTTTATGCCATTTTAAATCTTAATTCATCTTTTATTTTCCTTTTTATAAGATCTGAAAATTTCTGTCATTTACATGTATTAAACTCATCCCTAAAACATCAAATAACATGGTAGGTTTGCCCCAGTTTGTGGCTCGGAATTACCTTCTAGAAATGTGCTTTGTACCGTTGATTAAATCTGGTCTAAAACAGAATTAAAAGGTCCATGAGACTGCACATCAATCAGAAGCACTTATTGAAGATCCAAAACCTTAGAAAGGAATGTGCCTTTCCATGATTTTTTATTTTTTTAAACCTCCAAGTTTCGTCTCAATATCGACGCACTTTCGTCGCAGGTATTACAAAACCGTCGAAACCCCGAGTTGCTTTCCACAAATAACGTCTCTATAGTGACACAGTTTCATGGAACAATTATTGTTCAACTTGCATATTTCGTCGATAGAGATTAGTTTTCCACGGTTTTGCGTGGAAGAAATTTCTGTTCAAATTCCAGACTTCGTCGATAGAGAGACAAACGTTCGTCAAAACTATTCCACGGTTTTACGTGGAAACAAAATTTTGCCTAGTAGTTTTTGGCCATATTTGCGTCGTTATAGGGACGATACTTTTGTCGATAGAGAGATAAAACGTAGAAAATGAATTAAAAAAAAATCAATTTCAAGGCCGCCATAGAGAAGACACATGGCAGCTAGTTTTTATCTCTATATCGACGGTTTATATAGTTCGTCATTATAGAGACAAAATAAGTGCCACAAAACATCACGACCGTCATTGTCGCAATTGAGACGACCAAACGTGGAAATAGAAACAAAACACCGTCGCAAATTTCGGCGATAGAGATTGGTTTTCCACGGTTTCGCATGGAATAAATTTATGTTCAAATTCTAGATTTCATAGCTAGAGAGACAAACGTTTGTTGAAATGGATCCATGGTTTTTCGTGGAAACTAGATTTTGTCTAGCAGTTTTTGGCCAGATTTTCGTCGTTATAGGGACGAAAACGTTGTCGATAGAGTGACGAAATGTAGAAAATCAATTCCAAAAAATCAATTTCAAGGGCACCGTACAAAAGACACGTGGAAACCAGTTTTTGTCTCTATATCGACGGCTTATAAAGTTTGTCATTATATCCACGAAATAAGTGCCACGAAACGTCACGACCATTATTGTCGCAATTGAGACAACAAAACGTGGAAAGAGCGACGAAAAACCGTCGCAATTTTGATATTTTGTATTAGTGTATGGTCAACTTAAACCACCCACATAGTAGAAGAATTCAATTTCTGCTATGCCCCTTTGGTTGGTGGTCATCCTAAACCATCACTTCAGAGAGCACTTCTACTTAGCAGGAGAAGTTAGCTTCTTCTAACTTGGTTGGCATAGCCGGATTGTCAAGCCTTTTACCCGACTTTCCTTTCTTGGAGTCATATACACCCCTTCAAATTAAGGGGGAATTTGTTGGAATCTAATCTGTTAGGATTAGTGAAAGGTCATTGGGAATTCTAAGAGACTCCTTGGAATACGAAACCAAGATTGTAATTCTTGTTTAATATAAGAAAAAAAAATCATGGTTTCATCCCTTATTAGGTTTCCACGTAACATATATGTGTATTGTGATTTGGTATTAACTTATGCTGATATGATTGATTATGTGATAAGTTGACAAAGTAATTGATAATAAAATATTTCCCATTCTTATTCACCCTCGCCCCCCCTCTCAATATTGGTGAATATTCCAACAAAGATTTGTATATCCTATTTAACTCACTAAAATATAGTTGAATATGTGCTCTATCATATATGTTATACATTGAAAAAATATCTTTCAATTTAGAAGTAATACATTGAAATATATCCTATTGTAATTTACATTTTACATTGATGTATAGCATTCACATTTCTTGCAAGTATCGTGCATTCATCAAATCTATTAATGAGCAAAGTTATAATGTAATGTTACATATTTCAATCTAACATCTTTTAACAATGATCCCAATTAATGAGGTATGGAGCTGGGACCCATCTTTGAAGCTTGGCTTATGTTATAAACATATGCAACAAAAAACAACATGTACACAAATATGCAACCACAAACACACAATTTTTCTTCTAAAATTTAATAATGAATTGTGAATTTCATAACAGATCAATTTCATTAGCACGAATCTTATATCTACCATAACACTAGAAAATATTTTTTTTGGAAGTAATGTGAGCCTGCACTCCCTGGACATTAAGATTTCTCAGTAACCATGGCATTTTACTCTCCCTCTCGTGAACCCCCCAAGCTCTAAATGAAGATTCCTTCATGAAAACAATGACCTCTCTGTCCTCCTCATTGCCAAAATTTGTTAAAAAAATAGAAAGTATTTTGAAGGTGGAACTTCCTTCTTTACCCTTGTAGTCGATGGCTCTATTTCTTTGTTATTGAGGCCTCATTAGTCAGTTTACCAAAATCTGTCCCTCCCCTTGCTAATGGACTTCTGGATACAATTAAACTTGCATGTTTTTATAAAAGGACAAATGACCCATTATTTTTGTGGCAGGGGATTCTATGGATTTCTTTTGAAAATAAGGAAGACAAAGATATAATATTCCATCAAGTCCCCTATTTCTTCATAAATCAAGGCATGTATTTGAACAAATAGACACCGAACTTCAATCTAAAGGTATATGTTCCTATTTGGGTGCATCTTCTGCATTTACCCTTCCACTATTTGGGACTTGAATTGTTAATGAATATAAGAAACAAATTGGGAAAACACTTGGACATGGCTGAACAAAAATATAGTATGTTTGCATGCGCAAGATTCTATGTAAAGGTGGACCTAGAGAAGGGCCTTTTGGAAGCAATATAATTAAACCTAGACAATTGGCAGCATTACCATAAGATGGAGTATGAACAACTACCCTTCAAGTGCAAATCCTACCATGAATATGGACACTTTGTCAAAGATTACAAAAAATATTCATAGATATCAATTACAAACACTTAAAATCCAAAAGCAGAAGAGCAATGGAATCGGGTTAAGAAAAAGAACCTCGAGCTTCAACCTAGAGTTGGCCCTTCTGGACCTCCTTTGAAGCCTCTATATCTAGTTGTAATCCTTTCCTCCCAACCCATTGTGTTGTCCCCTATCCCTATTTTCTTTTCCAAACCTCCTGCTTCAAATCGATTCACAATCCTTTCCTGGATTGATCCAACTCTTAATCCCATAGGAACCTTTGTACCTTTTTCCTTTGTCGAGATGGCCACCCCTTTAGTTAAACCCCCAGGTTCGATTTTCCTCTTGAGATCTCCTTTCTCTTCCCAATCTTTTCTCTCTCCCCCACTGGAGTGGATAACTTCTCAGATAGATCTAGTGTTGGATTCTTCATATCTTCAGGAAGAAGTTGGCTATAAGAAGGTTCCATCCTTTGGGGTCTATACTCTAAACTAGGGGAATCAACATTCGAGTGAGCAATATGAAGAGGATGAAGAAGAACCTCAAAGGTGGGAGGTTGGAAGAAGATAAAAAAAGGAAATGAGAGAGGAAATAACAAACAAATAAAAAATATTGGGACAACAAACAACCCTAGCTAAATCCATTGTACCATCAAGGGAAAACACAAACACAAGAAGCATTGGGGGTTGTTACCTCAAAAACTAGCACCTTTACACAACCAAAGGTATGTGGACCCAACTAAGATATGTGCAGCCAGTGGACCCGACACTATGATCGGTAACTTTTCAAGGAGGTACACCCAATGTCACCTCAATGTAACCCCTTTCGTCTTTTATCCCTACTCAATTGATTGGAGGCTCCCCGAACAAGGTAAGAATAGAATTGAAAGATATTTAATGAAAACAATCCTATCCCTACAAAACCTTCCCACTATTAGTAGACCAGTGCCTATCGAAGTCGATGAAAGGGAAAAAAATGCTTCTTGACTTGGAAGGCTAAGAGAAATAATAAGTATGGAATAGTATCAAGTACTTTTCTACAGTGAAAACTATTAAGATGAAACACAAATAAATACAAAACCAACAGTTGAAATTAAATAAACTTTCACCTCCCCAGAACTAACTACAAAGGGTTAACGAATCCCCCCTATGGCTCCCTTCTTTTGGTGGATGAAAATATGGAATTGGAGCTGATTTATACTTTAGTTCGGTAATTTACCACATTTGAGTGACCTAGGAATTTAGGGTCACCCTGAGTGACCTAGGAATTTAGGGGAAACTTCTCCAAACCACCAAGGTTTGATATATATGTCAAAATGGACCTGCAATAACAATATAATAGATCTTGAATAAATCGTAGAGCACTAACGTCACCTCTTTTTTAGGGATTTTTTTAACCCAAAAATCATTTTTATGAGATTTTACATACTTTTTTTTTTCATATTTTTCCAACTACAAAAATTTATTAAAACAATTAATAACTTCATAAATAACAATTTAAAAATAATTAGGACAAAAATTATATTTTATAATTTTTGAAAAAAAATGTAAATTTTAGGGTTTTTACAATATTTGATTTTTTTGTTTTTGAAATATATAGTACAAGAATCTGAATAAAAGAGAGACAGGTGAAGAAAAAGGAAATAATGCCTAGGTCTTATTTCTACGGGCACCGAGGGAGCATGATCAACATACATCCAAGAATTTGACAAATCAATTTTGTATGAGTTAGGGAAAAAATAAGAAACCCTAAGTTGTGTTGATCATAAACTAACAAGGGAAAAATAAAGAAGCCAAGTCCTAATACAAGAGAGGCTTTCCAAGGAGAGATGTCTCACTTACAAGACTATGTTAATGTAATTAAAACCCTAGGTTAGACTTATATTCAATGCCTTCAACAATGCAAGACAAGAGACACGAAGAACTTACCACAATAGAAGAAAAAGAGTGATCCTCCCTAAAATCCTTTCACTTTAACAAGCCTTCAAAAGATAGTAAACAAACCTCCACTTCACATTCAACCTTTGAAACTAGAAATTTTTCCCAAAGAAAGAGTTATGGACCACTTACCCAAAGTACACAAGGAGAGATAAAGATAACACTTCATTTGATCCCATGATATTGTGTTACTAATAAATGAGGTGTCTTATTTTATATGTGATAAGGCATGCGTTTTCAAAAAAGACACATTTTCACTCCTCTAGGTCAACCTACCTAAAATGTCTTAAAATGACTTAAAATGACTTAAAATGAATTTATTAGGTTTCATCACCGACAATCCAAGGGCTAAACATCATAAAACATAAAATAATGATAGAAATGCTTACATTGGGAAACATGATGAAAGGACGATCCTAGAAGGAGGGCGTCATTCCCCATCTAACCACAACGTTATGTTTCCCCCCCTAATGACCTCCTTTAGGTGGTATGACCTCTTGAATATTGCAAAGAAGGTGGACGATTTGTCCTTAATGACTAGGATGACCAAGAGGAAGGGGTAGTACAAATAAAAATAGATCCAAAGGGTATCCATGAGGTGTGCTAAGGCCGGTTTGACATTCCTTGCATGCATAATCACCTTCTACATAGCATAAGGATAAGTGTGGTTGGGAGCCCCTAAGCCATGTGTACTAATGGAGTCATCCCAAAATGCACCGGAGCACCAAACCAAGGCATAAATGTCCAATATGATGAGGCACTTCCACCACATTAGGGGGAAATCATCAAAGCCACTAAGTCAATACTCCTTGAAATGAAAATCAAGAGGGCCTACCATGACCAGACCAAGGGTCTTGAGCCCCACTAGACCAACACTTTTACGTAAAACAAGCCCCAAATTGGCCTTTACAATGAAAAAGGACCCTTCCTCTCTAGTGCATCTGACGTGGCACACTTTAGAGTATATAGAGTGTAGCAGTTGGATCCAACTGCGGGCCATGCACTTCTAGGGGAGTGCATGAGAACCTCTGAATTATCTGGGACCTATAGGCCTACACACACTTCGAACGACAATTTCATAAAATGCATTGGAGACAGACGCCTCCATCCTACCTCGCTCAAATAAAAAATAATGCAATAAACAACAAGTGCAATGCATGGGTCATAAAAAATGCTTGTGCAATAGATTATGTAAATTACCTACCTGCACTAAGCATGATTAAAGAAATAAGTCAAGTCATGAAATCATATCACCAATGAAGCCACCTTTGCATAGCATTCATGTTAGGGTATCCTCCCTTGTCTTTGGGAACAGTCCAATACAAAACCACCTCAATGATGAATTGAGTAGACAACATTACTTTCATCGAAATGTAGCTACAATGGTAGAAGAGATCATGGACCTGGGAGCCTTCAAATTCTTTCCACGAAGAATTTTTTTTGTCAAACATTTGTTATCCATGCTTGGACTGGTCTCAAGTACAAACTACCTTGATAATATAAATGTTCTCCAAATATTTTTGTTGGCTCAAATTCCTTTCAAAATCAACAAGAAACCCTAAAATATATGGCTAGACACGAAATCTCAAATATGCCCTAGGAGAGGGAACATTATGTTGCTCTGATCCTACAATAAAACCACCTTCTTGTTGTCCAAAACCTACATTACTCCCCAAGGGACATGACTGAGAATGATAGTCAAGATCCACCCCAGGAGAGGGTAAACCAACGACAAAAAAATCCACCCCTAGTTCTTCAACACCTACGACATAATTCCCCATATGTAACCCTATACCATCCTCAATGGTGGTCAAATAAGGTTGATCTAAAACCTGAGAGATCTCATATGATATCGATCTTTGAAAGTCTTCAAAACTTTCACTCCCATATTTAATAAAGTCATATATGGGTTCTTCAATAAGTTTCGAACCTTCCTTATCCATATCTTGATCAAAATGGGAGAATTGCATAGCATTGTGTCCATGCCAACCATTGTTAATAGAAGAAGGATCCACATATTTAAGAGCTTCATCATCAAAAGCAACAAAGAAAGGATAACTCATCAAATATTAACCATTAGTAGAACAAGAATAAGTGTCAACTACACCTTCATCTGAACCATGTTTTCAACATTCTCTTGAATCAAAAATGTCTCTTCAAGAGCTTCTTTAGTTTGTTCCAAATCTACAATAAGAACCTGATCTGACTGAACCAAACTAACAACCTTTCTACTTTCGTAGAGCAAGAAAATATCACAAACATCTTCGGAATTTCTGAGCTAAATGTTCAAGTACAGTATTGTCGAGCCTTGAAGAATCATAGATGGGAGGGCCAATAGACCTCCAATAATCATCATCTTGCAAAGGAATCATATTATTCTTTTACAAAGGACCCAAAATATCATGTGACTCCTCGAAACAACCATAAGGAACACCCACCATTTCTTCACATTCTTCAATTAGGACTTCTTGTTCCTCATGTGCTTCCTCAACTTTACTTTCCTAAGCATATTTGTCTTTATTTTCAAAGGTACCATTCTTGTCAAGCATAACGCTCGAGATGTCATCTTTTTTAGCTTCTTCAACATAGTCTTGAACAAAATATTCTTCAACAATGGCTTCTTCATGAAATATTTCTAGGGGTCAATCTTTGTCACTATCTTCGTCTTCGAGGGATGATCTAGAAGTGTCTTCATAAATGAGATACCCAATATCCCCTCTAAAATAAGGATCCCATCTCTCACAAAAAAACCCTAATAAATTCTTCAAGTGAGTGAATTCCTTTCTTAAGAAGCTCATCATACCATTCATATACATCTTCGTCCATTAGCTCAAAAGCAAACATGAACATCTTCATCTAGACATCTTCATGAACTGCTTTTAAATACAAAATACCCCACATGAATGACATCATGCGCCACACAGTTGAATCCTCATGCCCACAAAATTTTGGGATACTTTTCTTCTAATCATCCTTATTTGGATCATAGCCATGGAATTTATTAGGATATCTCGAGACAATTGAGAAATCCAATGGATCAAACCAATCATGTATCCATTCTTCATCATAAAATGCCATATCATCTTTCTATTGATGCCAAAAATACATGGAATCACCAAGACGAACTTTGTCTTCTTAATTGACAAATGTGCTCATTCCCATACCTAACAATATGATCAATAGTTGAGACTTCTATCTTGAAGTGTGCTTATTTGTTTGTATTTTTCTTCAATGGAGTCGCCGGATAAGACCTACAAGATTAGTCCTTAACAATAATCTCATCAAAGTACAAAGCAAAAACTTACATCAAGTTTCTTATCAAAATTGTCGTTTGTGCCATAGAGAGAGGGCCTCAACCTAGCCATGTGCCTTTAAGTTGTCCCCAACAATGGCGCCAAAAAATGTTACCTAAAAAACTAGCACATTTACACTATTGAAGGTGCATGGACCCAACTAAGATATTTGAAGCTAGTGAATCCAATGGACCTCGTATTATGGTTGATAGCTTTCTAAGAAGGTACACCCAATGTCGCATCATTGTAACCACCTTCTTCTTTTAGCCCTGCTCCTTGGGTTGCAGGAGGCTCCTTGAACAAGGCAAGAATAAGCTTGAAAGATAGTTAATGAAAACAAGCCTATCCCTACAAAACATTCCCATTGTTAATAGACCAATGCTTACCGAAGTCAATGAAAGATATGCAATAAATGCTTCTTGACTTGGAAGGATAGGAGCAATAATAAGTATGTAGCAAGATCATGTACTTTTCTACTCTAAAACCATCAAGTTGAAACACAAAAAAATCCAAAACCAACCATTCAAATCTCTTGAATTTTACCTCTCAAGAACCTGCTACAAAGGGTGATTCAATCCCCCCCTAGGGAGCTCTTTTTTTGGTTGATGAAAAGTTGGAATTGGAGCTTATTTATACTTCATGATATTTGTAATTTACTACAGTCAAGGTAAACTGGGAACAAAATTTGCCTCAATCCCCCCAAGGTCACCCTGAGTGACCTAGGAATTTAGGGGAAACCTTTCCAAACCCCTAGGTTTTAAAATCTCAATCAAAAGGGTTGTGTAATAATAATATACCAAATGTGCAATAAACCCTAGAGGGATAATACCACCCTACTTGGGGTTCACGTCATCTCTTTTTAAAGGCTTTTTAATCCTAAAAATCACTTTTTGTGAGATTTTCAACTTTTTTGAGTTTTTTACAATATTTTGCCAACGACATAAGTTAATTACATCAATTAATAACTTCAGAAATAACAATTTAAAAATAATTAGGGAAAAAATGGATTTTTGCACAAATATGTAATTTTGAAGGTTTTTCGGAATATTTGTTTTTTTTTTGTATTTTTGTCATTATAGTACAAGAATTTGAATAAAGAGAGATATGTGAAGAAAAAAGAAATAAGACCTAGGTCTTGTTTCTCTAGGCATCGAGCAGTCATGATCAATGTACCTCCAAGAATTTGGCAAATCAATTTTGTATGAGTTAGGGCAAAATCAAGAAACCCTAGCTTGTGTTGATCTTGACCTAACTAAGGCAAAATAAAGAATCCAAGGACCAATACAAGAGTTGCTCTCCAAGGAGAGACATCTCACTTACAAGATTATGATATTGTGCAAAAAAACCTAGTTTATACTTACCTTAGATGCCTCCAGTTGTGCAAGATAAGAAACACAAGGTACTCACCACAATAGAAGAAAAATAAAAGAGATTGATCCTTCATAGAATCCTTTCACTTTGACAAGCCTTGAAAAGATAATAAATAAGATTCCACTTCACATTATACCTTTGATACCAGAAAATTTGCTCAAAGAAAGAGGTGTGCACCACTTAACCAAAGTACACGGGGAGAAATGAAGATAATATTTTATTTGATCCCATGATCTTGTAGTACAAATGAACGAGGAGTGTTTTATTTATGTCATTTCAAAAAAGACACATTTTCACTCCTCTAGGTCGACCTACCCAAAATGTCTTTAAATGATTTAAAATGAACTTCTTATGGTTTTTCACCCACAATCTGAGGACTTAACCTCATAAAACATAAAATAATGATAAAATTGACGAAATGTTGCAATATGATGAACCTTTAAGCCTAGAAAGTGGACATGGCGTCCCATCTAACACAAACATTGCACATTCTTCTTCAATGTCCTCATTAGGTGGTACGGTCTCTTCAATCTTGCAAAGAAAGTGAATGATTTGTCATTGATGACTAGGATGACCAAGAGGAATAGGTGATACAAAGAAAAACATGTCCAAGGGGGTATCCATGAGGTGTGCTAAGGTGACTATGACAACCCTTACATGTGCAATCACCTTTTACATAGCATAAACATAAGTGTCGTTGGGAGCCCTTAAGCCATGTGTCGTAATGGAGTCATTCCAAGAAGCATTGAAGCACCAACCCGGGGCATAAATGCCCAATATGATGGAGGGATTCCACCACATCAAGGGGCAATCAACAAAACCACAAAGCCAATACTCCTTGAAATGAAAACTAAGAGGACCTTCTATAACCAATCTAAGGGTCTTGAGCCCCACTAGACCAACACTTTAACATAAAACAAGACCCAACTTGGCCTTTACAATGGAAAATAACCCCTCCTCTCTAGTACATATGATATGGCACACTGCAAAGGATCTAGAGGGTAACAGAGGCCAAGGGAGCCAAAGTGGCAAAGGTTCAAACCATACTACAAGTAAATAATGATCATTGTCTCCTAGAATTGTAGAGGCCTAAGCAGTAAAATCAAAATGGAAACGATTAAAGATCTTATAAAATCTAAAAGACCTAAGATACTTCTACTCTAGGAGATAAAACTTCACGAAGAAGATATGTCAAATGTAGGAAAGCGAATGCGGCCAATAAGTCAAGGAATAGTTGTAATTTCAAGGGGAGCTTCAGGGGGACTCTCTACTCTCTAGAATTCCCAAGAAATGGAAATGGTAAGCAACAAATACCACACAACATTGGATTTATACAAATTTTGTATGCAAACAAAATGGTAAAAGTTATAAAATCTTTAATGTTTATTCACCTATATGTTATAGAGAGAAACAAGACTGTTGGAACTCGATAGGTGAAAAGAAAAATGAGATAGATCTAGTGAGAAGTATAATAGTTCGGGATTTTAATTTTATTCTTTCCCAAGTTGAGCACGGGGAGGTAGCATAATCAGGGACCCAAATCGAGAGAAAGTTGACGATATGACTTTAGACTGGGATTTGATCGATATAAAACCAAAATGAAAAAAGTTTGCATGGACTAATAAGCGCCTAGGTCGAAGCCATATTGCAGCCTGTCTAGACAGATTTCTAATCAACAACTCATTTTTGAAAGACGATCTTGAAATCGCCTCCTATATTCTCCCATCAACAACGTTTGATCGCAAGCCCATAAGCTTGACGATAGATGAAAAGAGAAATACGATCTTTTTCCTTTTATTAGATTTAATCCGCTCTGGTTAAATTCTCAGGAAGTATTGAATGTAATCAAGCGGGCATAGCACCAAAAATTAGAAGGTCGTCGTGTTATATTTTGAAATCCAAGCGATTACCAAAAGCAGCGTTAAAACATTGGGTCAAGAAACTTCTTCAAAAAGAAAGAAACTTTGAATCACGTTAATAGTGCTTCAATGGAAAATGGAACATGAGGGAATAACCAATATTCTCCAAAATGAGGAAAAAGAATTATGAGTGTAGTTATATCAATGCTTCACAAAGGAAGAGGAACAATGGAGGCTCAAGTCAAGGAGTCTTTGGTTGAAAGCGAGATACAAAAACACAACATTCTTTCACAAGCAAGCAAAGGCAAAGGAAACAAAGAAATAACGTGAAGGAAATTCGAAAGGAAAATGGGGAAAAGTATATGAATTTGAAGAAATTAAAAAAAGGAGGTATTCGCTCACTTCAAATCTCTTTTCACAAAGGAGACAGAAGAATATCTGCATTTATCTACGGAAATGAGGCATGAAATAATTTATGTCGAGGACAATGCTGAACTCATGCAACAAATAGAGGAATCTAAGGTGAGAGCTGCTATATGGAGTTTGGAGCTCGATGAAAGCCCCGATGGCTTTTCCATATCCTTTTATAGACATTGTTGGGAAATAATTAAAGAGGATTTGTGCAAGATGCTCAGATGGAAAAAAAATAAATTCAAGGTTGGTGGGACCACCAACTCATCTTTCCTAGCCCCAATTCCCAAAGTGACAAATCCACCTCGTTCTCAAGATTTTAGCCTATTCCCTTATGCAACTCTTATTATAAAAAATTATATCCAATTGTCTCAAGATTATGCTTCCTAGTATAATCTATGAAAATCAAGGTGGTTTTTATTTAAAAAAATATTCTTGACAATATTCTCTTACTTCAAGAGGCTATCCACTCGAGCGAAATTTAACAAAAAAAAAAGAAAGGCATGGTGATAAAACTAGATATGGCCAATCTGTTTTACAGGGTATGTCACTCATTCCTTCTTTATGTTTTATCAAAACTTGGTTTTTCTAACCATTTTATAAATTGGATCAAGGCATGTATAGGAGATCCTTGGATTACCCTTCTGGTTAATGACAAACCAACAATTTTCTTTGAGTTATAAAAGGCTTCAGCAAGGTTGTCCGCTCTTCCCCTCCTTATATGTCATAATCGCTGACTCTTTGAGCAGAAAATTGGAAGCAGAGATGAGGTTGGGTTATCTACCTAGGATAACAATAGACAAAGGAATGAAAGAAATAAATCACTCCCAGGTTGTTGATGATACTCTTCTACTAGGAGGGGCATCCACAATTCTAGTAGACCATTTCAGTGAAACCCTCAAGCACTATTTAACCACCTTTAAAGGAGTAGTCAACAACAAAAAATGTTTCATAAATGGATAGAACACTCCTATAAGGATTCCTAGATTAATAGTTGCAAAGCTAGGAGCAAAAATCTTGTGGCGTCTGATTTTTGGGAAAAACGCATGGTGGAAATCCACTCTTTTAAAACAATATCTCTCTTCAAATTGTTTAAGGAATCTTGAAAGAGGACCAAAGTAGGTTATCTACTCACCAATTTTGAGCCTATGCAGGGCAGCCCTTCCAATCATACAAGATCATGTGTCCTGGAATCTTGGGAATGGAAAAAAAATAAAGATATGGGAAGACCGTATCCTAGTACAATCTCCTCCACATTTGTCAAATGAGCTAAGAATGGATGGAACTAAAAGGAATCATAACTCTATAAAATCTCAAGGTGAGGTTCCTTCGTGGATTAGATTAATTGGAATTTAAACAATGTATCTTCAGAATTGGATGGATCATGGATTTCACTAGTGAATTCACTCGAGGAAAAGCCCCCATAAACCAAACAGATAAAGACACTCAGGGATGGGGATTAAAAGGAGGAATATACACAGTAAAGAAAGGATATCAAACTTAGTCAACATGCCCCCCCAAAAGCAACTTGGAAAATGAAACTCGTGTTTCATTAGGAAATTTGGGGTCTAAAATGGGCCTTATAAGAAAACGTGTCGTTGATGCATTGAAATTCAAGAATCAATAGAATTTCAAGAAAATTAGTCAACCATACTGGTTGACTTGGCATATTTGTCATAAAAAAACTACTTTTTGTTTTTGTATTTTCAACTTATCTCCCTGTGGTCTTACTCAAATTTCGACCAGGAGCACTCATTGGATGCAGAATTCCAAAATTGAATTATGCATCCAACAAGTACCCACACTGCATATATGTTATGGAACCCACCCCACGAAAAATGAAGAATACATTAAAAAAACGTGTTACTTTCAAATAACACATTAAAAAATGGTGTTACTTGAAAGTAATACGTTTTTTTAATATATTCCTCATTTTTCAAAGGGTGGGATACATCAAAAGTATGCAGTCTAAGTACTAGTTGGATGAGAAATCGAATTACACATCCAACGAGTGCTCCCGCTCAAAATTCGAGTTAGACCACAGGGAGAAGTTGAAAATACAAAAAACAAAAAGTTTTGTCTTTTCCTTCAAAAATTTTAATATTAATTTATTATTTTCCTTATGAGGGCCATTTTAGACCTCAAATTTCCTCCAATGAGTTGGACTCTAGGTCATGGGAGGCTTTTAACTAATGATAACCTAGACAAGAGGAGCCTATATGGACTGTCTCGATGTCATTTATGCAAAGCAGTTGAAGAAACACATACTCATCTATTTATGGGGTGTGAATGCACTAAGTCAGTATGGTGGCTTTCTCTTTCAAACCTTCTTGAGGAGACATTGATGCCATTGAATTGGAATGAAATGTACATTTCATGGCATAAAAAATATCCCAAGGGGTTTGAAAAAAATCCCATTTTGAAAAGAGTATGGAGGGCTCTCTCTTTCTTCATAAATTGGAAAATACGGTTAGCAAGAAACAAAGTAGTTTTCAAAAATGAAGAGACTTTCGAAAAGACTTTTGAAAGGATAGTGGTGGCCCAAGCATGAGGATTGATGGTTGAAGCTATCGCCCAAAAAGGAAGCCCACACCACGTAGAAATTGATTTGGAGTTCAAAGAAAGGACTTGGTTATAATCTCTAATCAATCCCTTGGGCCTCTTCTTCAAAAATGCAGGGTCTCTACTCCTTCATTGGATTTTGAGAATCCCTGAAGCTGATTTAAATAAAAGGATAAAGAATAAGTGCCAATATGCATATTATTTGGCGGATCATCAAAAGACAATTCAGGGGTGGCAAGAGTGAGGGGGGCAGGGTTATTTGACCCTCAAGGAAATGTAGAGATGAATTATGTATGGGGAATAGGAATAACCATTATCAATCATGTTGAGGTCTTAGCACTTTGACAAGAGTGAGGGGGGCAGGGTTATTTGACCCTCGAGGAAATGTAGAGACGAATTATGTATGGGGAATAGGAATAACCATTATCAATCATGTTGAGGCCTTAGCACTTTAAAAAGGAATGGATAGCAAAAGCAAAGGCTACTCCCAAATGTCTGTTGTTGTTTGGGACTAAAAGTGATAATTCAACACATTATCCACAAATTTATTCCTACCAATGCAACTATTGGACGCCTTATTAAACGAATCCTCGTAATGGTAGAAGGCTTTAAAGAACTTCATTCTATCACATTACGCGCAATCTTAACAAAAATGTAGACACTTGAGCCAACCATGCATGATTGTTAAGCACCGATAAATTAAAATTTGGGCGGGGGGGTGATCTTCATAACCCCATCCTCTAATGTTCTAACCGTATCCTTGCCAAACCATGAATTTACGCTATCTTATCAAGTTAAAAATGGGAGGGATGGTTCATCATAACCCCAGCCCCTATTGTTTTAAACCATATCCTTGTCAAACCATGGAATTACGCCACCTTAACAGTCTCAACACCTGAGGCAATCATCATTTGAATTGAGCGGGCACATGGATAATCTACTTCCGTGCGACTTGGAGTACAATAGCATCATGGATCATGGAGCAATAGCGAACCATCATGTGCATCCTCCCTCCCGTGTATGGGATAATGCCTCTCGACACCCCTGTTATATCAACCTTATAGCCACTATCCCCTAATGTTCTAACTGTATCCTTGCCAAACCATGAATTTACGCCATCTTATCAAGTTAAAAATGGGAGGGATGGTTCATCATAACCCCATCCCCTATTGTTTTAAACCATATCCTTGTCAACCATGGAATTACACCACCTTAACAATCTCAACTCCTTTGGGCAATCCTCATTTGAATTGGGCAGACACATGGATAATCTACTTCCGTGCGACTTGGAGTACAATAGCATCATGGAGCAATAGTGAACCATCCTTTGCATCCTCCCTCGCGTATATGGGATAATGCCTCTCAGCACCCCTGTTATATCAACCTTATAACCACCCTATGTTCGGTATTTCTATGGCTATGGTGAATTCAAGAGTCAGTTCAATCTAATGTAGGTGGTCTCTGTTCACCCGGACTTCCCAAGCATGACTGCAAGTAAAATTGATCTTAATTTGGGGCTTAGGAAATAGATTTGGCTTTGCAATTTCCGAAACTGTGTTACTCTCATGTAAGTAGCCTCCACTTACCAACACTTACCATGTTCGACATCAAGCATTCATTAAGTGCTTCATGAAACAAGCTCGGTGCAATGGCTGACCCCAGCGATTTCCCCATCACTCATTGATGTGAGAGGTGTATTGAAGAAGTGCAGTAGACGGTTGGGAATTTAATCTCGAATGTGGAGATGTAGAAGGAAAACCTTGAGTATATGACTGAAGGCGAGCTACATGAATTGACCCTGTAGTAGCAAAACACTCGGACCCACTTGGACAGGCGCAACTCGAAGACGACACTGTTGGAGTGTGAAATCAGATCTCTCAAAGGCAAGGTTAAAGAGCAGGATGACCAAATTAGAAGACTGCGAAAGGATATCAAGCAAATTGAAGGACCATTCCCCTCACCTATTCAAATTTAGGCGTGCTCTTAAATCTTTAGTTGGATCCCCTCCCCTCACTTCCGTTGGCAAACAAAGAGGAGCAAACAGTAGAACAAAAACAGCCCCAAGCAACCCCAATCAAAGGCAGCAACAGATTTTCAGCCATAGGAGTCAGTAACCATGCAAACCCAGAGGCTCAGAAGTTCCAAGTATTTTTGTAAATATTATTCCATGTAAAGTCAAGTATTTAGAACATAGTTTTATAAGGCTTTATACTAGTCAAATAGTAAGTAGTAGCAATAGAAGTCATAGCAACAGAACTACAAGATCACATGGCAGTGTTTTTTGAAATTTTGATGGCATTATGGTAGTTTTTTGAAAAACATTGTTCGTAAAATTGGCTGGACGGTTAGGCTGTAGGCCCTTCTTTTAATAAAAATATAAATAGCATCCGTTCTGGTTATAAAACAAACAAAAAACAAATTAATTTCATTGAATTTTGATTTGTCACCAAATCACCGTCAATCAAAGTTCATGGCTCTCTATATATTTTTTGCAACAAAATGGAACAATTTTTGCTAATGGAAAATAAATGACGTATTCTCAGGTCAAAATGCTCCGTGTTCATACAAGAGAACTCATAGCAAAATCCTATCTATTTTTTCAAGTATGTTCATAATCAAAATACACAAAGTAAAATAATATCTACAATAGGCATATAAACATTGTATCCATTTTACCCATTTACAAATAAAACATATCCAAATTATTCCCCAAGCATTTAGGTTCTATTTATTCTTCGCTGGCACATACAAAATCACATAAGAATCTAGTCCATCAAAATACATCTTATTGGTGATCCCTCTGCACCCAACAATCTTAGGGGCAAACAATATAATGAATAAGCCCCTGGATCGATGTCATCTAACTTCAAGCCTTCTACCAAAATGATTTCCTGAAATGGCATTCCAAAAAACAAATCAGTGGGTAATTAACTATGAAAATATTTCTTGCCATTAAAGTTGATAATATTGGCATGCATTGAGCATTTACACTCTACTATATTTTTGGCATTATATTTACTCATTTGTTTAGATTTAGAGATTTTCGTGAAATCTATGATTTTGAAGAATTGTTATAGAGTATGTTGTATTTTTTAATAATTTTAAATAACATCAATAATGTATGTGTAGCGTTTGTATTTAGTGATTTATCACATAATTTCGGCAATTTTTTAATAATTTTAAAATAACATCAATAATGTACGTGTAGTGTTTGTATTTAGTGATTTATTTTGGCAATTATATAGATTCAGATTCAAATAGTATTGATTAATTCTCTAAAAGTCCCATCGAAATTGTAATAAATATCTCTTATGTTTCTCTTATGGTTCAATTTCAGTGATAGATTCAAAATTTTAATGAAGACAAGTATTAAATAAGGATATTGAGAGAAAAAAATGGGGACATACAAAGATATATTTTACTTCTATAAATCAAATCTTATTTTATTATGTATTTTTTTATAAAATAAAAAAAATCTTTACATTATTTGCTGTGACTGTTGGAGGACAAAATTAAAAAAAGAAAAGCATAGAGAGCTATATTTAATCTCTATAAATCAAATCTTAATTTATTATGTATTTTTTTATAAATAAAAAAACTATTTATATCATTTGTTTTCATGGTTGAAGGAAGAAATTTTTACATCATTTGGTGTCATGGTTCAAGGGTAAAATTTTAAACAAAACATTTCACGAAAGGTAATATTAAAACCCAAAACGTCAACAAAAAAATTTCTGACAGGTAAAATAAAAACCAAATTCCAACACTGGTCACAACCTTCGGCATTGGGATGTTGACCACATACAATTAAGCCCAAATTTCTTCCTTCATACTTCTTTTATATTAAATTGAAAAAGATCAGCACAAAATGTTGAGTATGCAGTACCTTTGTAACTTGTTTCTTCTTAGGATCAGATTTAGTATTCTCAAGATTTACTTTAGGTATCATGTCTTCATCATAAGCGTGTGTGTTTATGCCACCATGTTGATCTTTGTTCAGTGTTAACTAGTGTACCAATACAAAAGAACTTAGTATGATTTCATCAATGGTGACAGAGATCTTCTGCTGTAATTGAATATATGCATGCCACTTTGTAGTTGAAATTTTCTTGTTCTCAATTTTGTGAAGGTTTTCTTATCTAGGTTTAAACTTCAACATCAGAAGACTTCCTTGATTCAAATGGATCAGTGGATGTCTCATCAATTTTTAGGATGGATGGATCTTTATGTTTAAACCTTTTTTTACATCCATAAGATTTGACTATGATTCCTTAAATGAGCAATTTCCTTGTCCTTGTCTCACAAGATTTTGTCAAAAAAATTCTAGACATTTTGCTTCCTCTATTGCAGTTCTTAGTCACATTGAATTTTAACATCTTGCAGACTTGGTGCTTTGGCCTTAACTTGCAAGTGAGAGACTGTTTTCTCTGATTCTTGTAGTTGTTTTTGAAACCACTAGTGTCTTGTTTTATTTTTAATCCATGGGAATCAGTAACTGGCCGGGATTACCTCGGTGAGGCCTAGGTTCAAATCCCGCCAGTTGCCACTATAACCCTTTTTATTGAATATTCATGATAAAAGGCCCAAATACCCATGTGATCCATTCAATCATTCATCAATATGAAATGGATTCGGGATGAAATGGTTTTTCCTCTTTACTATGGATGGTTCGGTAAATGAACCTTTGGGTTCATTCCAAAATGCCAAGAGGAAATTCTCTAAGTAGTATCCTTGTAACCAAATACATGCAATAATCAATTACATTACACAACAACCACATATTTACCAGAGAAATACTATTTGGTTTGTTGGAAAGCTACATTGTACCTTGCTTTCTAGGAATACCCTATGTGAAGGAATCAAATCATCGTATGCCGCAACTGATAGATAGTCGATTCCTATAAATCAAGAAGACAAACATGTAAGAAGATTAAAAGTAATCAACCAAACTAAGTGCAGATTACCATAGATAGAAAAATAACATTTAGATATAAAGAGATGCATAGAGATATAAAATTTGGTTTATTAATATTCTATAACCCCAAGAAATCTGAAATATTTCTGCGAACAGTCAAAATATACATCCCCAGTCAAGTATAGCAATATATTGTGAAACTTTAATGTTCATTTAAAAAATAATCAACCAGACTAAGTGGAGATTACTATAGAAAGACAAATAACATTTTCTAGTAGTTGTTTACATACACATCCACAACCACCACAAATGATCTCCATGATTATAATCATCGCAACAGCATGCAGGTCTATGGCCAAGGGCAAGTAGAGCATGTAACAGTCAAAATATACAACCCCAATTACATATAGAAATCTATTGTGAAACTTCCAAGTGGTTCATAAACATTATCCAGTTGTTTAAACTTTACATACACATCCATAACCACTACAAATGATCTCCATGATTATATCATCGCAACAGTGTCCAGGTCCATGGCCGAGGGCACCTAGAGGCTAGAACATGTCACAAACAAAATATGCAACCTCCATCAAGTATAGCAATATATTGTAAAACTTCCATGGAATTCACAAACGTTTTCTAATTGTTGTTTCCATACACCTCCACAACCACCACAAATTATCTTCATGATTATAATCACCACAACGGCATGCAGGTCTATAGCCAAGGGCACCTAGAGCATGTAACACTCAAAATATATAACCCCCGTCACCTATAGAAATATATTGTGAACCTTCAACGTAGTGCATAAATGTTTTCTAGTTGATATCCATGATTATAATCATTGCAACAGCATGCAGAGCCATGGCCAAGAATACCTATAGCAAGTAACTTCCAAATAAGATTTTCCATTGCTAGTATCCAAATTTATTTCAATATAGACTTATATTAATATATGAAAATTATATTGGGCAGGAAAACACCCCACTCTGGCTGAAAAAGTCAGTGCCAGGGTGATTTTTCAGTGTTTAGGTATCCTTTTTGGCGTACAGGTCTCTTTTGAATCAACATAGGTGGATCATGGGTAAATTTGAAAAGAAGCTTCTTGCTAATCCACTCTCAAGTTGCCACTTGCTGAGCAAATTACAATTGTGGACCGCATTTTAGCATCATGACATTTGTATTACTCCTCATGTTTCTTTCCTTCAGAATCTACATATAAAGCCCTGGAGTGTGTGCTCTAGAGGTCCCTGGAGCAAACAAGGAGGGACAAAGTGGCTCCCTTTGGTGGCTTGGGGCATATTTACCTTACCCCAAGCTAAGGATGGTTTGGGCTTTCCTAATGAAAAGTCTAAGCCTTAAGGAATATCCCTTGCCATCAAATGGATGATACAAACGGTAGTCAGGTATGCCCCTTCGCAAGTCTTAGAGTGTCACTGAATTCAGTAGGCTCAACATACTCAAGGGATTGAAGATCCTTTTTAGATCTATGGCACTATTGGTAAAGTAAAGGCCTTTGCATTTTCATGTTTGGTTCCACTCAAGAGTGTGTGGGTGGCTTGGCAAACAATGTCTTGATTTCTATATTGGCAGTTCGAGGACCCCGTGACACTTGGGAATAGTGTTGCAAACATCGCCGATAAATCGTCAATGTGCCAAGAAATCGCGTGATTTTCTGAGTGCCGAGATTTTGTCAAAAAATCGCCAATTTTTTGTGCCAAGAAATTCAGAAAAGATCGGCCAGCCAAAACAGGGGTTTTAAAAAACTGATTTTTTGACCTTTTTTTAAAAGCAATTGATTCTGAAAATGCATCTCTTATTTTGCATTTTCATGGGTTTCCTTCTCTTGCCAAGCACAACAGAAGATCCTTGGGGTACAGACATTTGGGTATTCATCATGACCATCACAACAACACAATGTCTAAAGATCCATCACAGGACCAGACACTGAGAGTAGAGCAGGCACAACGTTGAGTTGTTTAGTTATTAGGGTCCAACTATCAACTTCCTGAATTCTTCTAAAAGTTCTCCAAGTGACTTAGAAGGTCTATATATTGTACTTTTGATAATGCAAAAGGGTCCTCAATTGTATTGGTTGTTGTAAGTCTTAAGTTATGTTGCTAACGTGATTAGAGTCCAAGGACCATGCTAAGGTGCAGCCATGACTTTACAGGATGTTTTACTGCTCTGATGTATACGGTGATTCATGCTAATGTAATGGATGTATAGTGGATTTTTATCTACTTTGCTGTCTTTTTATGGTATTATGTGGAATTTGTTATTGCGTTTTCCATTGTCACAACCTCTAGGAAAATATAGTTTATAGCCATTGGTCTTTCAAACAAAATTGTGTGATGCATTGCCATTGCTTACTGTTTGTTTAAAATCAGAAGCACAAATAGTCATACTGATAAGTTATAAGGAGTCAAGATAGCTATAGAGAATACCTTTAACCAGTGATTACCTTTACCCGTAAAAGTGGTAGAGAGAATCGATAGTTTATTAAATTATTTACTTGATTTCATTGTAGATGACTCATAAGTCTTGATAATGATCATGACATACATTTATTATATTTTTTTATCACTCAGGAGTCAGGATTCAGGACACAATTTATTTTTTATGTGTGATGTATCACTAGGCATCTTATATATCTTATATATAAGTTTTCTTTCCATACTCATGTGGCAATGTGTTTATTTGATGGTCATGTTGCTTTAGATGTTTAAAAATTTGGAAAAAAATGAATATTTTTGTATTTTTTAATTTTGTCAATATATAGCCGATGTTTGTTGATGTGTTCCCAATATATTCCGAAACGATGGTTCCTGGACCCTGCCGATTTTTTCTCCGAGACAATGTTTGCAACATTGCTTGGGAGTTAGCATCCCAATCTGGACATTCCAATCTTCAGGGGGCAGATTAGAATCTCGCCAAACTATGCAGGAAAAAAGTTAGCTAGGAAAGAATTGTTCTTTTGGAAGGACTTGTGGAATCCAAAGACACAACAATCAGATGCATGGAGTCGTCTTAACTGCACTCAAAAGTTATCTGGTATTGACAAGAATTGTTTTAGAGGGTCTTTGTCATATGATTCTAGAAAGTTGTTTATAGAAAATTCAAATGCATGGGGAAGGCCTCAACAGGCAAGACTGGAGATGGAGAAGAGGGAAACTTATTTATATCTATGAGATGAAGGATCTTTCTGAACTAGTTAGGCACTACTTTGATCTAGGTACCCTCTTAAATTAAGGATGGGGGTTTGGAGATCCAGTGCAACGCTAGCTAAGGATGTGTCAGGCCATTTGGAAGCTGTGTAGCATATAAATCTCTTGTGCACTTTCTGCTTCCCTAAAGATGAGCAGGGTTTCTACTCAAAACGTCGAATTCAAATGCCCAACACAGTGAATCCAAAAAAGAACATGGATAATCAAGACAGTTGTGAAAACCTAAATCATCTTAAGAATACACATTGTTGGAGGCGAATAAAATACATTTGAAGTTTATTCAAAATTTTATATGCATGACGACCTTATAATACAGACAATCAACATATTTTTCTTGGTGAGAAGATTGAGTAGCTTCCTCATGCATGTGAGCATTACAATGTTGGAGATCAACACAATCTTTTTATCGAATTCTATGTATGATGCGATTAAATTGCTAGAATGTGTTCTAGCGTGGCTTGTCGTAATGCTAAGCGAGCAAGGATCGCAGGGAAACCAATCTCATTTAGGATTCATTGATAAATATCGCATTCTTATAGTTTTGCTCTAGAGAAGTCATATACAACCAACATTCACTTACATGTAGAAATTGCATATAGGAGAAAATGGCACCATGTCATTAAAAGTTTAATTTCATTACAAATTGGTTAAACATTTCATTTTCATTTCTTAGATTTTCTTAAGTTGGTGGATCACCCCAGTTGGTTAAGAGTCTAGGCTAGGGTTTTCCAAAAACCATTTTGAAAATTTATTGATCATTCTATATTCACTTTCAACTGGACACATCTCTTTAAAATGCCGGCCTAGGCAGCTGAGAAGAGGCGAATTGATGCCAGTAGGAGGTATGCGAAGAGAAATTTTTATTTAAACACTATAATCTCTCACTCATTTTTCATACGTTATTTTGTCTATGTGATTTAACAATTTCGTTGTTAGTAGGGAACTCTTTAAGTTTACAGAGAAACGAAGAAGTGGGCATGCGTTTTGGTTTCCTTGTCAAGGTAGATTAATTATCTAGTTGTCGTCATTGCATTAGAAAGTCCAACGTTGCTAGTGCTAATCGATGGTTTAATATGCAGATAGCAATCATTGTGCTACACTTACTATTGATCACTTCAAGTCCAGGCCAATGTCCCTTTTAGTTATCTCATATTTCATTTTTTGTATGGTTTCAAAGATATCAAGGATTATTTTGAGTTATTCCTGATACAAACCTTTGCAGAGATTTGAAGAAACTGTTATTGTGTTGGCTGATGAAGTATGGAACATTCTTCTAATACAAAGGATCTTTAAGGCTCTCACATCCCCCATGTCATTTAAATACCTCTGATTTTGTTTTCCTTATTTTAAGTAAAGTGTGGTTTTCCTTTCATTTACATTCATGTCATAACAAAAACGAAACAAAAAACATAAAATATTTCGACTTTTGTTATTTAATATTTTGTTTTATCTTATTTCTTATCTCCGATTAGTTTCACTCTTTGCATTCGTGTTATCAGTTTTAATTTAGTTAATGATCCATTTGTTTTAGCTTTCATTGCATGTTACATAGAAAACACAACATAATTTATTATATTAATTTCTTTAAATAGTTTACATGTCAATAGTTGCTCTCTGTTCTTTATTTAATTTACTTCACAGTTTTATAACATCACTCTTACATTTACATTTTATTTTACCAATTTTACAATTTAATTTTTCCATTGTCATTTTGCCTTTGTTTGCAAATTTATTCAAAAAAAAACATTTTTTTTAAATTGCAAAATACAAAAAAAATAAAATTCTTACAAAACCAAAATAAGAATTATATGCTTGGACTCTCGTATTTTAAGGTCTAATGTGCATTCTTTCTAGGACTATAAATCAGTGTTACAAATATCGGCGATATTTCGCCAACATCGCTATATATCGCAATGTGTCCTCCCAGGCGATAATATCGCCAAACATCGGGCGATATTTTCGGCGATTTTTTGGGCGATGTCAAGGGTGAAAAATCGCGATTTTAACGCGATGTGTTTGAAAAAATCGCGAGTTGATGTTGTTATTCGCGGCCGGGTGAATAAAAGTTAACATTGTATTTTTTTTTGTGTTATTTCATTTGTTTTTGTGGTTGCCGAGTCCCGACAGGAGTGAGGGTATTGTGAGCATGGGCTGTGCCGCCCTGTGTTAATAGTCGACGGTGTTCAAAGTTCCGGCTTCCACCATTGAGCGGCGACTGTGTGTGAGGCTGCGAGCAAGGGAGAGTTGGGTGACGGGTCTGCAGAGTCCAGACTCCAAACAGCGACGGTGTGAGCACTGAGCAAGGAACAGCAGGGTCACAGCCTACAGGTGCACTGTGTAGGGTTATCCAGAATCCAGATTCCGTGGAGGGAGAGCAGGGTGCACTGTGCAGGGTTATAACTTATCCGATTCCGTTGATTCAGACTTCAAAGGCAGCCAACAGGTATGTAGACAGTAGTATGTAGAATTTTTAATTTTTAATAGACAGTAGTATGTAGAATTTTTTTTTTTTTTTTAAACTTCAAAAAATTAAACTTTAAAAATTAAAATTTTGAAGTTTAAAAATTAAGTTCTAATTATTAATAAGTTAAAAATTAAATTTTTGAAGTTTAAAAATTAAGTTTTAATTATTAATAGGTTAATAACTTAATAACACTGTTTAAATTTATGCTAACATTTGAATCATTTTAAAATTCAGTCTGCACAGGGGCAGACTTACACACAGTGTTCCAAGTTCCAACCTAACAAAACAGTCAAAGAATGCATCCCGTGAACTAAAAAGGGGTTAATAACTAGTAGATAGTAGATACTAGACAATAGGTTGTGGAAACTTGATAGAAGAGGGATCAAAAGAGGATTTCTAATCTCAAACCCTGCAAACAAGTTCTTACAACAAAAGAGAATAACTTTAAATTTTAAAATTTTAAAACTGTTGAAGATTTTAAATGTTTAAAACTGTTTAAAATTTTCAATTTTTTAAATGGTATAAATTTTTAAAATGGTTTAAAATTTAAAATTACTAAATAATAAGATTAGATTAAAACTTTAGAATCTAGATTACTAAAGATTTCTTTAAAGTTTAGAGCCCTAGGATTAGTAATTAATTTGAGTTTGTAGTTTGCAATCCTTATTTGTCTGATTTGCAATTTTTTTCAATAAAATATGCTTAAAAACGTTTTTTTTATGTTGCAAGTTTCAAACTAAATTCCAAAATTCACATTACAAAGTTGCAAGCATGCCAAAGAGTTTGGATCCATTCTGGGAGTATGCAGAGCCGGTTGATCCAAATAATCGGCAAAAGCTTAGATGCAATATGTGTGGGAAGAAGATGACGGGGGGGATAAGTAGGCTCAAATACCACCTCGCACAACTTGCAGGGCATGAGGTGGATATTTGTAAAAACTCCACTCCTGAAATAGTCCATAGGGCCAAACTTGCAATTGAAGGTATTGGCAAGAGGAAAGATGAAAGGGAAGCTTTGAGGCAGGAACTTGGAATGAGAGCAGCATTAGGATCCGGGACAGCCGGGCACACTTTAGGGAGAGTGGGGAGTGAGACCTTATCCTCATCTTCCGTCATGCCTTCAACGACACATTCTATTTATCACTTTTTGTCAAGATCTGGTCCTGGTGCACAACCAAGCTATGTCACATGGTTCGGGTTCGTGTTCGGGTTCAGTGAGCTTCAGGTTCGATTCAGGTTCGATTTTTTGGATGGGGTTCGGCATAGGTTCGTCTATATACATTTTTCAATATATATATATATATTTACACACTAATTAGAAATTAGTATTGTTGTAGAGTCACAGAGTGTAGTCTAGACTCTACTCTATATCATGAATTATAGCATAAATCATTTCAAAATAAACAATAATGAACCTTTAAAGATCAAGGATATTCCATTCCACTTTGCGAGGAACCCATTCTATGTGCCTATGTTCGAAGTTGTTGCTGTTGTTGGGCCGGGGTATAAGCCCCCCACTTATGAGGAGTTGAAAGGGCCTGTTGCCCACCTATTTCGACTAGGTGGCAACTCCATGTACATGAACTGTACATGG
>LPNX010310005.1:390222-442971 GCA_001517045.1 Pseudotsuga menziesii | reverse complement strand
GGTGACAGTGGTCCCCAGCTCTCGCTTGCCCCCAAGGACACACATAGCAGGTTGTGACTTTCCTGCGTCTTAAAGTGTGAATTAGGCGGCAACAGGGCCCATCCTTGATGACGAAAAGGTCGATTGCACTACTAGGTTGGAGGAGCTTCGACGTTCATGGGAGGCCACAGGATGCACCGTGATGTCAGATGGTTGGAGTGATAAGAAGGGTAGGACCCCTCTCAACTTCTTCGTTCATTGTCCTCAAGGCATAATGTTTATAAAATCCGTGGATGCATCTGCACAGGTCAAAGATGCAGCATTACTATGTCAGTTATTGGATGAGTTCATCCAAGAGATAGGTCCGCAGCATGTTGTCCAAGTAGTAACAGATAATTCTGCGAATTAAGTGGCAGCCGGTAGGATGCTTACGGACAGGCATCCAACTTTGTTTTGGACACCTCGTGCAGCACATTGTATTGACTTGATCTTAGAGGATATGGGGAAGATCCAGTTTATCAAAGATGTCATTCATTCAGCAAGAAGCATCACCAAATTTATATACAATCATGCTTTTGTGCTTAGCTTGATGAGGAAGTTCACTCATGATAGGGAGTTGGTCCGTCCTACCATCACTCGGTTTGCCACTTGTTTCATCTCTCTTCAGTCTCTCCTTACTTCTATGTGGGACTTGCAGACTATGTTCCTTTCAGCTGAGTGGCGTGCTTTATCAATTAGCACTAAACCAGAGGGACATGACATATTCAGGCTAGTATCATACCAGGAGAGCTTTTGGGATGGGGTGAAGGAGGTGTGTACTGTATGTAAACCTTTGGTAAGGGTTCTACGCTTGGTTGATGGAGACAAGCCCGTAATGGGCTACTTGTATGAGGCCATGGATAGGGCCAAAGAGGCCATTAATGCCTACTATGAGGACAAGGCGGAAGAGGGGCAAGCGAAACAACAATTGATATGGGAGGTGATTGATCAGCGATGGAACAAAACACTTCATCGCCCCATTCATGCTGCAGGCCTATTCCTCAACCCCGCATTCTCTTACTCATGTGGCTTCGACTTTGATGCAGAGGTAATGGATGGGTTCTTGGAGTGTGTCCAAAGGATGGTGCCAAGTGCAACTGACCATTCAGAGATTTCCAAAGAGTTGGAGGTCTATAGGAGGGCCATGGGAACATTTGGCTTTGATATGGCTATTAATGACAGGAAGAGCATAATGCCAAGTAAGTTTCACCTTGTTTCAAAATTTAATTTCATTACTTTCTTTGTTTTATATTTCAAATTTTCAATGTCTTCTCTTATGTTTCTCCAATTCATTGTAGATACTTGGTGGGAAACCTATGGCAAACGAGTACCCCATCTCCAAAAGCTTGTTGTTCGGATCCTACGCCAAACATGTAGTTCTTTTGGTTGTGAGCGCAACTGGAGTGTATTTGAAAAGATACACACCAAGAAGCGCGACAGGTTTGAGAATTTGAAATTAAATTCTGAATTCATTATAACTTGTAATTTATGTCACATGGGTAATTTATGTATTCTAATTTCTAAATTCTAATTGGATAAATTTATGGTAATCATACAGGTTGGATACCCAACACCTGAATGATCTAGTGTACGTCTCCTACAATCTCAGGTTGTGGATGAAGCAACTTGAGAAAAAACCTGAGGTGGAGGCCATTTCATTGGATCACATTAACACCACTGCTGCATGGAGAGCGGAGATTGAGGAAGTCCCTGATTGGTCAGAGGATAATACACAGGACATGGAGACTGAAACATGGGACGATGAGTGGTTAGACGCATCTGAGATTGTGCCACCACCGGAGCCACCAGCCACAGCCATCGATTGCACAACCACCACTTTCACAACCACAGTCTCAGTCAAAGGGAGCTAGATATATGGGCAGTGGTAGCAGTAGTGGTGGTAGAGGACTTGATGAGGGTCCAATACCTCATCATTCTTCTAGTTCTTCTAGAGTACATCAGTTTCCAGGCACTTCTAGAGGACGAGGAAATCCACGACGACCCCCACAAGCGCCTGGGATTTCTAGCTCTAGAGGCAGAGCCATTACTAGAGCGATTACCTTTGCCCATAAAAGGGGTAGAGGGAATCCATAGTTTACTTTATTTGGTTGATTTCATTGCATATGAGATACATATTACATATTACATAAAACATTGACTGTATTTTTTTTGGTGAATCATGAGTCGAGAACTCAAGATCCAAGACACGATTCATTTTTGATGTGTGATGTATCACTAGACCTCTTATACATCTTATATATCGGTTTTGTTTCCATATTCATGTAGCAATGTGTTTATTTGATGTTTTTGTTGCTTTAGATGTTTAAAAAATTGAAAAAAAATGAATATTTTTGTATTTTTTTACATTGCCGATGTTTGCTGACATTTTCACCAATAAATCCGATAATATCTTTTTGGACCCTCGGCGATATATTCACTGACACGATATTTGTAACATTGCTATAAACCTAGGGTACCATTCCCATTTCTTCCCACTTAGCCTAAAGGGATGTTGAGATGTTGGTCTAGTTCAAGGATGATTTTAAGGAACCATACTTATTTAAAAGTGTATAAATGTTGGCGAATATTACCAATTCTTAAAACGCCAACTATAAAATGTTTTGCGATATTTTTCAAAAAATATTTTAATTTCCAAGGATTTTATATTGTTTATATAATAATTTGGCGATATTTAGGGTGAACAAATTTTACCCCATCAAAATTGGGCGAAACAGGGCTTCAAAAATGCAAAATGACGAATTTTTTTGGGAGAAAAACATGGAAAAATAGCCCACTGGGCTAAAATTCGCCCCTAAAATCATCCCTGGTCTAGTTAGGTCCATTTCTGAGATCAACACCCCCATACTTCCAAGGAACAACAAAAAGGGAATGGTAAAAATATTATAAATTTATAAGAATATTTTGAAATTCTCAAAAAATATCTAAAAGACGTTCAAAATTTCCAAAGAAAACAATATAAGAATTTAAAAAATTTAATATGCAACATCATACATGATACATACCAATGACCATTCATGGTTCCATAAATATCAAAATGTAATACTAAAAATTAAAGTCGTCAATGAGGCTTGGTTGGCTGGTAAAGTGGGGGTGGTGATATTCTTCCCAACGACATGTTTCCCCTCATGAGCCAACACCCCCATGCAAGCAACTCATTTATCGTGATTGGGGTAAGATGCAAGTCATCGATGACTTTGGTGGAATAAGCAACCCCCACTCGTGGCTTCTTAACTAAAGAGAATACGTAGTTAAATGTTGCTGGCCTACTTAGCTTCAATGTATATATTTCCCTAATGGGGTGGTGCACACTTGTCACATTGTGATATGAGAAGCATCTCTTAAAAAATAAAATGATAAGATCATAAGTTATTATCCAATCATTGTGAGTAGGCACATAGTCCAAAATGTCAAAATGCCCAAAATAGGAAATAGTCCATGGTGGAAAAATATCCATTACATAAGCTTACCAATCTAAATTTTTAATTATGATTGTCCACCTTAAATATATGAATAGAAGATTTCATTTATTTGTTCCACAAAAAAAGTGCATGGCTTCACTACAGACCAAAACTTCCCCTTGTCACTAGTTGTCTTTGTTGGATTTTTTATGTTTATCACTTTTATTGCAAATTCAAAAATTCCACCAATCAAATATGTTGGATGAATTGTACTGTAGCAAGCATGGCTTGTGGAGTGATTGTCTCCTTAAGGAGTATTTGATGGTGTCACCCTACCTTAAGGGTCTTTCTCTATATCTTGGTGTTATTCTTATGGTGAATGTATTTTGGTTATTTATAAAATATAAGGGTTCTATATCTTTGTTTTGATTCAATTTTTGGGTTAAGTATCCCTATATGTTGTGTCCCATGTTGAATACTCAAGTCGTCAATGAGGCTTGGTTGGCTGGTAAAGTGGGGGTGGTGATATTCTTCCCAACGACATGTTTCCCCTCATGAGCCAACACCCCCATGCAAGCAACTCATTTATCGTGATTGGGGTAAGATGCAAGTCATCGATGACTTTGGTGGAATAAGCAACCCCCACCTGTGGCTTCTTAACTAAGGAGAATACGTAGTTAAATGTTGCTGGCCTACTTAGCTTCAATGTATATATTTCCCTAATGGGGTGGTGCACACTTGTCACATTGTGATATGAGAAGCATTTCTTAAAAAATAAAATGATAAGATCATAAGTTATTATCCAATCATTGTGAGTAGTCACATAGTCCAAAATATCAAAATGCCCAAAATAGGAAATAGTCCATGGTGGAAAAATATCCATTACATAAGCTTACCAATCTAAATTTTTAATTATGATTGTCCACCTTAAATATATGAATAGAAGATTTCATTTATTTGTTCCACAAAAAAAGTGCATGGCTTCACTACAGACCAAAACTTCCCCTTGTCACTAGTTGTCTTTGTTGGATTTTTTATGTTTATCACTTTTATTGCAAATTCAAAAATTCCACCAATCAAATATGTTGGATGAATTGTACTATAGCAAGCATGGCTTGTGGAGTGATTGTCTCCTTAAGGAGTATTTGATGGTGTCACCCTACCTTAAGGGTCTTTCTCTATATCTTGGTGTTATTCTTATGGTGAATGTATTTTGGTTATTTCTAAAATATAAGGGTTCTATATCTTTGTTTTGATTCAATTTTTGGGCTAAGTATCCCTATATGTTGTGTCCCATGTTGAATACTCATATTTATGTCCATTGTCCTCCTGTCATGTGACTTAGATGCCTACGTATAAGCATGTAGGAAGAATTGAAAACAATAATGTAAAGAAAAACAACAAAAGTATCTCCAAGGTAGTAATCATGAAGGAAGTGACGATATAGAAAGACACAATGAAGCAAACCTAGAGGAGGATTCAACCCATGCAAATGAACATGAAGATGAGCATCAAGAGGAGCATGTTCCAAAATCACCTTCAATTAAGTTTGTTCGGAGTCAAATATAAAAGGAATGTGGAATTAAGGATGTTTACACGAAAACATAGTTGTGGTAAATTGGTAATCCTTGAGACACTTTTGTCAAACACTTAAGTTGTGGTGATCCCCCCAATACTTTTGTAAAAAAGTTTCATAGTTGTTACCTCCCAAACTAGCATGTGTGATTAAAACCCCAAAGAAGCAAGCTAGCTAAGGGCAACTCAAAGGGAAAGGCCAATGTCACCACAACATTCCCCTTTGCACTTCCAGTTGGCTCTTTTCCAACTCAACGAGGGCTTCCTTAAGGTAGGATTACTAAGGAAAAGACAATGAGCAAGGTGAGATGAAAGGTTTCCCTAGAAAAATAGTTGTAGCATATAAAGGAAAAGGTGATGGGAGGATAGAGAGAAACCAATCAAGAGACTAGTGTCAATCCACCAAGGAAAAATCGAGTCAAAGAAGTACTATGTAAGAGGGCTTTGTTTCATATGTCATTAAGGGGGAAGGGTTGCATGATTGATCAAACCCTACGTAGTGAAGTGCAAGAATATACTAGGTTTTACAAGGGAAGAGATCAAATAAAGTATCCACTTGCTTTCTAGCTTTGGGGGTGCACCATACACAAAAGATCAATCTTACAACCTTTGAATTAAAAATGAATGCAATGTTAGAAAGTGGCAACAAGGAAGGTCTTCTAGCATTGCATGTGTCCTTGCATGCTAAGAAGACATTAAACAAGAAGCCAAATGTATTAATGTGATTTACCTAAGTTTAGACTTAGGAAAATACATTAATCATTCTAATTTGATTTTGACTTAATGGAATCACTTTTATACAGTGAAAAGTGAAATAACTTAAGTGATGGCTAATCTAATCTTGGCCATTGAATCTCACCAGAGGATCTTACTATTGATCCATAGTGAGGGTTAGGGTTTTCACTTAGCCATTGAGTTAAAAGAAGATTTGATGGAGAGGACACACACACATACAGGAGAGAAATCAGACAAAGAGGTTTGCGGAGAAGACGAAAGAACACTCACCCAAAGGATTCGTCAGGTTGCCAAATAGAGCATCAGGCCGTACAAGATCAAATAGAGGAGAGGTCGTACATCAGTCGTACGGATTCCGTACAACTGGCGTCAACACCGTACAGATCCGTACAAGTTGACGAAGAGGGTCTTACAGCTGATGCAAAGGGTCGTATAGCTGACACCGAAGGCCGTATATCTACGCAGTGTTAAAGTCAGTGCAGTTGCGAGACCCATTCTCAAGAGGATGGTACCCTAGTCAGTTGACTAGGGCAAAGTAAGACCCTAGAAGGTACCATAGGGCCCCCAGTAGTCTCCTGGGGTTCTTGATCTAGGACCAAGCAGGTTGTTGCCATGGCAAAGCCCCTAGCATGTGGCTAGGGCCCCTATGTACCTATGTCCAAGTAGATCCTGCAAATAGAGGCAGAGACATATTCTAGTCTAGGACCAGGGACACAATGTCCAAGTAAGTCCTGCGGGTAGTTGATCAACTTTCAGTGTCATACTGAAACTCAACGTAGTACTGAGAACCATTCTCCGAGAGAATGGAGGACTCGGTCAGTGTCCAGGGGTTGATCAACATGATTCAGTGTGAGAGTGAAACTCAGCCTAGGGCTGAAAGGCATTCTTTAAGAATGGAAGATAATGATGTCCCCTCTCCTAATCAGTTATTGTTAGGTTGCTTCTCAAGGGACTGGCCACCCATTGACGATGTCCCTAGCACCTAACCCTTAGGAGCAGTGTTGAGGACCTAAGGATTGTACCATTCGTTTGGATCTTTCCCTTATACATTGATGACAAAATATATAAAACAATGTACCTTGAAAGAGAGAAAAGTTTACTGGTCTTGTTGACTCCTAAAGGAGTCGTTTGTCCACCTTTTATGGTTCACCTTATCTTGTGGGAATCTGGGTTGTTGTGACCCTCTTGGTTGACAATTGGTCCTTTACCTTACTTGGTCCTGGCACTCTTATTTGTGTGTACCTTTGATTATGATGACTCCTACTTTATAGATTTTATCCTAAGTGTATTTACCTTATGATTTTATTAAAGGACCATTGGACCATTTATTGTTATGGTTACTTTATGTTTTCAAAAAAGGACCTTTGACCCTCTATATAAATCTTTTGGAATGTTTACCTCTGAACCTTTTTTTTATATATAAAACCACTAAACTTACTTTATGATTTTTTATATTTTATTGGACCATTTCTTTGGACCACTTTATGTTTTAGTTGTATTTGAGACCATTGGCACTATCCTAACGTGAGTCTATTTCTTCACCACTAAACCTTATAGATGGATGAGGTCAACCTTCATGTTATGATCGTTTTTGAAACTATCCTTCTTACCTCTGTTGTCGGTTACCTGCGTGGATCTCCAACGTGTCTTAACTCAATTGTCCGTCGTGTTGTCAGTTGCGACTCCACTGCCTACGCGGCTTCTCTTCATGTGTGTTACCCTCTAGCTGCATGGATTGCAGCGTCTACGTGACCTTCAACTTTCACGACTTTGCTGTCGGCTGCTCCACCGTGCCCTGGCAACGTGACCCTGTCTATCTGTTGCTTCATCTGTTTGCCGGCTGCCTGTCCACCGGATCCGCACCACGACTCTGTCTATCGGCAACCTGTCTGTCGGCTGCTCCACCGTGAGCCTGTCTGTCGGATCCTCCACGGAGACTGTCTGCGTGTCTCTCCTGCTCCGCGGGTGACTGGGCTAGCTCCTAGTTTATTCTAAGCTTCATGTGATATCTACCTCTTGCATACTGTGACCATGGGATTCTTCAATGTGACACTTTTGTGATTCTACACCGTGACACTTCTGTTGCCCTCCACCGTGACTGTGTACACACCAACACGTTTTTTTTCTCTTACCTGCGGTCTCTATCCTATCTTGGTTGTGTACACACCAGCGTGACCTCACACCTGTCCTGCAGTGTGACCTCACTGAGTAAGTCACCATCAGCAGCGTGACTGTGTCAGTATGACTGAACTGCCAATTTGATTGGAGAATCTAAGTATAAGGCGGATCCAAATAATGGTTAAGATTCCTTAGTTTCTCCTAAACATTATTTTATGTTTTTACGTTACATGGCATTTGAGTTTTATTTTACTGTACATGGCATTTGAGATTTATTAGTTTACTATACACTGCATTTGATGATTCTCGAGGACCAAGCTTGACGCAGTGACCAAATGGAGCATTAAGTTGAAAGAGATGAAAATTATGTTGTTTTTGTTTTATTACAGTTTAAATTTTTATTAGGCGGTACTATTGTGAATCTGAGTTTATATGTTCATGTATTAAAGTTTTCTACTTATGTTAAAACTCATCTAACCTTTAAATTTCAACACGCAGGGTGGTCGTATTGTTTGTTGGGCTTGCTCAGTGATTTTGCAAAGGTTCTATTTCGCCGAGTTGGGTGAATTCATCTACTGGATTGTAATTGTTCCATATCTTCTAATAAAATTTCATATCTGACTGCTGCACTGGTTTTCCTATCTTGGGTTTTATCCGAGGGTTTCCATACCCAAAACATTGTGTCTATATTTATGTGATTGTTGTTGTGTTTCTCAGTATTTATTTCAGCTGCAATACTAGTAAAAGAAATTCATGTGTGGTTATTAGTAAAAATTAAAATATACCGCTTAGCCCTAGTTTAAGTTTTAAAGGAAAATTTACATGGTATCAGAGCTTTGTTGAGCTAAATCTGAGAAACTACAGCAGTATTGATAGATCAAGGGCAGATCTATTGAAGACACAAACCTGGAGTTCAGATCTAGGGTCTGACAGGTACACTTCACTATAGCCATTCAGTTGAAAGTTGAGGATAGACTCCAAGGGGCTCAAAACATTCCTACTTGGAAAGAAAGGATCACAAGGATCCTGGATGTCAGTGATGCAAAGGAACACATTGACTCCACGAAGGTTGCTCCCACGGATCCAGCAGAGTTGGCACAATGGATAAAGTTAGATTCCAGAGCTATGTTGATCATCTTGGATGGGGTGAAGGACCATATAGTCCCTCACCTTTCCAAGAAGAAGACCGCATTGGAAATGTGGAAGGCTTTGGAAGGACTTTACCAGAGCAAGAACGAAAAACATACGATGGTGTTGTAGGAGTGGATGCATAGTACCAGGATGGCCAAGGGTGAACTGTTGAAAAGTTACCTAGGAAGTGTTTGTCCACCTAGATTTGTCTTAGGGTGGACAAGGACACTTAAATGTGACTCCTAGTCATTTTGTGCTTTTAATGAAGTGAGATGCACTTTATATTTTTAAAGTGATTTTATTAAAAAGTTAAGTGGATAATTTCTTAAGTTCACATTTAAAAGTTGAGTGAGTGATTAAATAGAAAAAGGGGGTTGCTCAACTTTATTAAATGGCATGAGTGCACTAAATGTCATTTAATTATTATTTAATGGAGCATTTAATGTGAACCCCCTATCTAATCTAATCTTGACCGTTAGATTGACAGGGAAGTTACCAAGAACAAAAAGGCTAGGGCAAAGCAAAAGTTCATTCATTGTGTTCATTTCCAAAAGAGATTTTTGGAGAGAGAGAGAAGAAAAAGACAAATGAGGGTTTGAAGAGTTTTCTAACCAGGAGAGAGAAATTTTCAGAGATTGAAGAAATAATTGCAAGGCACATTTCACAAGGCCAAGGCACAAATTTCGAGGAAGAATTTATGTACAGAAATCGAGGAAGGTTTGCACAGATTTCGAGGGCATAGAAACTAAGAAATCGAGGCAAACAACAACACGAATTTCGAGATCCGTACAGTAGTACAGTAGCACTGTTTTCGAGGTGTACAGATCTGTCAAAAACATACAATACGGCCTGCATGCACAAAAATCAAGGAGTACGGCTGCATTAAATTCATCCCGTACATAGATTTCTAGGCACGTGATTCGAGGTGAATGTGGCACGAAAATCAAGGAAAATCAGCAATAAATGGGTTCAGAAATCGAGGCATAAATCTCATAAGTATTGTTGAATGTATTTCTGATTTTTACCTGAAGAAAAAGAAAATCTCTCTCACTCAGAAAACAGGTTTTCCCTTGGGGGTTTTATCCTGGACCATCGGTCAAAAATAAGTGTCTTTAATTTCATGTGTAAATGTCTGAAATTTTCTGAGTTTTAAATTTCCAATTTGAAAAGAAAATTTCTAAATTGTTTGAAATTGAGAAAAAGTTTCACATGTGTTTCAGTCAGGCTAAATTTTGTTAAAATTTATGCATTAAAAGGGTTGGGCATTAAACCATGCAGAGAAGCCTAAAGGCTTGAAACTGGGGTGGGGAAACTTTCAAAAACTTTCATGAAGGAGCAGTGTCTTATCACACAAGCCTCACACAGATCAGAGACGAGCTTGGAGTTGCTGGCTCTAAGACAGAGGATGAGGAGCTAGTTTGGATAGCCCTCAACGGCTTTTCTAATCCATGGGACACCTTTGTTAAAGGTGTGGTGGCTAGGGAGAAGCTCGCTGATTGGAAGAGATTGTGGGATGACTTTGTGCAGAAGGAGACCCACATGGTTCAAGGTCCAGGTTCATCCAGCAGATACCCACAGATTGTGGATGAAGAGGTTCTAGCCCTAGCAGGTAAGAGCAAGGGTAAGGCAAAGAAAAAGAAGGGTCATAAGAAGGACATTGACATGTCCAAAGTCAAGTGTTTTATCTGCCATAAGCAAGGACATTTTACCTCCCAGTGCCCAGACAGGAAGAAGAAGAATAATACCCAGATGGCAAGATCTGCAGAGGTGGAGGAAGTCAGCAAGAACTTCGATGAAGATTTTTGCTTGATAGCTTGCATGGCAAGGACCACAAGCATCGGCGTTTGGTATGTCGACAGTGGAGCATCTTGTCATATGACAGGACAAAAGAGGTTCTTCAAGAGCTTGCAGGAGGGTGGATTAAATCTCCACATTAAGCTGGGTGATGATGCGTAGTATCAAGCGCAAGGAGTTGGCACTATTTCATTTCAGAGGGAGTCTGGCAAACCCCTCAGTTTTGTTGATGTATTGTATGTTTCGGGGTTGACTAAGAACCTCATATATGTTTCCACCTTGGAGGGCAAGGGATTTCAGGTGAAGTTCTAAGATCATAGGGTGTATATCATGCCCAAGGGATCATATAGGAGTTTGGATCGGGTGATTGGGATCCAGAGCGGGAAAGTGTACCGACTACACTTCGAGTCTGCAAAGGCTCTAGTCAGCAGCAGCAGTAGTCAGGGTGATCTATGGCATTGGAGGATGGCACACTCACACCATGGAGCGCTAAGGCATTTGAGTCAGGAAGTCATTGGAGTTCCTCAAGTACAGGAGGATAACCATAACCACTGCAAGGGTTGTGCGTTGGGGAAGAACATCAGGAAGCCTTTCCCACAAAATGAGCACAAGTCTACGAGGATCTTGGACTTGGTGCATTCGGATGTCTGCAGACCCATGAGTGTCCAATCATTCAATGGATACAGTTATTGCGTCACTTTCATTGATGACTATTCCAAGAAGACCTAGATCTATTTCCTGAAGGCCAAGTCAGAGGTCTTTGAGCGACTTCGAGAGTTCAAGACTCTCGTATAGAACCAGACAGGAAAGACGAACAATGGGGGTGAGTATACCTCCAATGAGTTCTTGGAGTACTGTTCAACGGAAGGGATCAAGAAGGAGCACACAGTGTCTCATACCCCACAGCAGAATGGAGTGGCGGAGAGGAAGAACCGAAAACTGGTAGGAGCAGCTAAGGCCATGCTATTTGATCAAGGATTGCCACTATTCCTTTGGGTCGAGGCATACAAGACCGCAGTTTACATTCATAACAAGTGCCCCACACAGCTTTAAGGAGGAAGACACCCGAGGAGGTCTTCACAGGCATTAGACCAGATGTGAGCCACTTGCGCATATTTGGGAGTGTTTGCTATTGTTACATTCATGCTCACACTAGGAAGAAGTTGGAGCCTTCTGGAGAGAAGGGGTTACTTGTTGGTTACAGCGAGACTTCGAAGGAAAACAGAATATATATTCCTGCTCGCAACAGAATCATTGTGAGCAGGGATGTCCAGTTTGATGAGGACAGGGCCTTGCGAAGATCTATGGACTTACCAGCAGAGGAGCAACCAACACAGGACTCGGGGGTCAAGTTGGAGGATACACAAGTACAGACACAGAGCACAGGTTCTGGTAGTCAGAGGGAGTGAGGTGGATAGGATCCTTCACTCATTTGACATGGAGGATGAGCCACAGCAAGAGACGGATATCCAGCAGTTGCAACAGGTAGACACTAGGCCACGACCTAAGTGATTTAGATCCACAGTTCAGGATTCCAGGCAGGTGACTCTTTCATAGAGCTCCATGAGACGGAGCAAACCACTGGAGAGACTTAACTATATGGCATTGATGACAGAGTTGATTCACTCTGAACCTTGCAATTTCGAGGAGGCTGCACAATATGACGTGTGGCAAGAGGCCATGGTTGAGGAGTATGACTCAATTATGAGGAATCAGGTATGGGAGATTGTGTCGAGGCCAGAAGGTAAAAAGGTGGTGGGATCCAGATGGATCTACAAGGTAAAGCATACAGCAGACAGAAGCATGGAGAAGTACAAGGTGCGCTTCGTGGAAAAGGAGTTTTCACAAAAGGAGGGTATTAACTATGAGGAGACCTTCGCCAATGTTGCCAGGTATTCTTCTATTCGAACCATTATCTCATTAGCAACAAAGATGGGTTGGTGAGTTCATCATATGGACGTCAAGACTGCTTTCCTCAACAGAGTTATACAGGAGGAGGTATTCATTGAGCAGCCCGAGGGGTTTGATGTGGACAACAGGAAGACACACTTATGCAGGCTGCAGAGGGCTCTTTATGGGCTCAAGAGAGCACCTCGAGCATGATACTCGAGGATAGACAGCTATCTACGGGAGATGGGATTCTAGCAGAGTGAAGCGGACCACAACCTATACTTTTTGTTAGGTGAGTTGCCTCTCATACTGGTATTGTATGTAGATGATCTCTTTCTTACAGGAGATGAGAGGTTGATTGACGACTGCAAGTCCAACCTTGCAGTTGAGTTTGAGATGAAAGACCTTGGGTTGATGCATTACTTCCTAGGCTTGGAAGTTTGGCAAGGAGATGGGTGCTTCTTCATTGGACAAGGGAAGTATGCACTGGAGATCTTGAAGAGATTCAGGATGAAGGATTGCACTCCCATGACCATACCTCTAGTTTCCAACTGGAAGAAGATTGATGCATCAGGGTCAGAGGGCTTTGATCCTACCTTGTATTGCCAACTTATCGAATTGCTCATGTATTTGATCAACACACGGCCAAACATTAGCTTTGCAATCAACTCTTTGAGCCATTTCATGGTGGACCCTTGAGGAGTACATTGGACAGTTGCAAAGCATGTGCTTTGCTACATCAGCGGTACAGTGGAGTACGGATTAGTTTATGAGCGCAGTGGGACTGTACAGTTAGCAGGCTTCACAGATGTTGACTGGGAAAGATGTGTAGAAGATCAGAAGAGCACTTCAGGTTGTTGCTTCAGCATTAGGTCAAGCGTTGTCTCTTGGTTCAGCAGGAAGCAAAAGTCAATTGCATTGAGCTCAGTAGAGGATGAGTACATGGCAGCCAGTATGGCTGCTTATGAAGGAATGTGGCTGAGTAAGTTTCTTTCACGGTTGTTCGAGTGTGAGCTAGAGGCTACTGTGGTTCACTATGACAATCAGAGTGGCATCAAGCTATCTGAAAATCCAGTGTTCCATGACCGAAGCAAATACATAGACATTCGATACCACTTCTTGAGAGATTGTGTACAGAGAGGAACCATTCGGTTGGAGTACATTCAAACAGATGAGCAGGTGGCGGACATTTTTACCAAGGCACTTTGCAGACACGGTTTTGTGAAGTTCAGAGATAAGTTGGAGTTACTACCGAATGCCTTCCTCGTTGAGAGGGAGTGTTAGAAAGTGGCAACAAGGAAGGTCTTCTGGCATTGCATGTGTCCTTGCATGCTATGAACACATTAAATAGGAAGCCAAATGTATAAATGTGATTTTCCTAAGTTTAGGCTTAGGAAAATACATTAATTAATCTAATTTGATTTTGACTTAATGGAATCACTTTTATAAAGTGAAAAGTGAAATAACTTAAGTGATGGCTAATCTAATCTTGGTTATTGAATCTCACCGGAGGATCTCATATGTTGATCCATAGTGAGGGTTAGGGTTTTTGCTTAGCCATTGAGTTAAAAGAAGATTTGGTGGAGAAAACATACACACATAGGAGAGAAGTCAAACAGAGAGATTTGCAAAGAAGACGGAGGAACACTCACCCAGAGGATTCGCCGGGTTGCCAAGCTGAGCATCAGGCCGTACAGGATCACACAAAGGAGAGGTAGTACGCTGCAGAGGAGGTTGTACATCAACCGTATGGATTCCGTAGAGCCGACGTCAACACCGTACGGATCCGTACAAGCTAACGTAGAGGGTCGTACGGCTAACACTGGAGGTCCTACAGCTGTGCAGGGTGGCCATACTGTTTGTTGGGCTTGCTCAGTGATTTTGCAAAGGTTCTATTTCGCCAGATTCGATGAATTCATCTACTAGATTGTAATTGTTCCATATCTTCTTAATAAAATTTCACATCTGATTATTGCATTGGTTTTCCCATCTTGGGTTTTATCCGAGGGTTTCCATACCCAAAACACTGTGTCTATATTTATGTGATTGGTGTTGATGTTTCTCAGTATTTATTTCTGCTGCAATACTAGTAAAAGAAATTCATGTGCGGTTATCAGTAAAAATTAAAATATATTGTTTATCCCTAGTTTGAGTTTTAAAGGAAAAATGGCATGCAATACCCCTATGTGCACAGACACAGAGGAAAAGAGGATAAAGATGAACATAAACCCTTCCCCTTCTAATGCGTTATTAATACCTTTGAGATGTGGAGTTTTCAAAGGTTGTAAGTATTGCTAGCTTTCATCTTAAAATTTCTATGTTTTGGTTTGGAGGCCATAGAAGGAGAGTACTTCAAATACATACCACAAAAGCTCCAAGGATGATACATCAATTAAGATCGAAGAAAAGGAAACTCCAAAAGTCCAACCATGTTTTACAATGAAGAGGCAAGCTCATATGTGAGTGTTACGCATCACTTGTTAAAACTAAAGAGAACTAGAGTTGTGTCTTACATCGAAGAGGCCACATGTAGAGGCAAATCATCCTTGAAGCAAGGGATTGTGTCTTCAAGACGATGCATCCCTACATATTGAGGAATCCCCCAACAAAGACCCATAAATCAAGGGATTATGTTCCCAAGGGAGTGCTCCTAGCATAAATTGAGGGGTTTATGGGTTTAAATAGAGTGCACCCATCATTTTTTGAGGGGGGGCATTCCACATAGTAAATACATCTGTCAATATATATTATAAAAAACTACATCATGATAAATTTGCTCCAAGGGACTCTAGGCCATGTGCAACTGATTATGTTGTGCTAGGATCTAGAATCTAAATGAAGTTATTACAATCATATGATGGATTACCCTCATTCAATATGAGGGGCAACACACAACCTACCATTTAAGCGGATTTCTGTTGAGATGAAGTGAAGAAGATGGATGGCTTCTATAATGTAAACATTTTAAAATCCTTTTTAAGAAATGTAGCCTATTACAAAAAATATTAAGAACTTCTCCAGGATTAGCTCCCTAAACGAATTAACAAGAAAGAATGTGCTATTCCAGTGGGAGCAAGCTCAACAAGGAACATTTCAAAATTTTAAGCATCAGTTAATGTATAACAAGTGTATGAGACTGTTGATTTTTGTACCTACGAAAATGTTCCCCTAGATGACTTTAGCCTTAGTCACTTAAATGGGGAAAATAAAGTGACACTTGCATTAAATGACTTGAGATGAGCATTTAATATGACTTTAGAGAATAAAGTCACTTTTTGATAAATTTAAGTGGGTGAGTGAATTTAATATTTATGAGATTTAAATGTGAGCATTTAATCTCATCCACCGATCTAATCTAATCTCAATCGTTGGATTAGATGAACCCTAGGGTTCTCACCAAAAAGGCAAGGGAAGACCATTTCGGTCACTTTTACAGATTGAAGTGAAGGAGAGAGCTAAGAGAGAGTTTCCATTTTTTCAGAGAAAGAAAAAAAAATTGCAGCACGCAAATCGAGGGAAAGGACAACAGCAAAGAGGGCACAAAAATCGAGAGGACAACAACATTTATTGCTGGTCCATACAGTCTGTACAGTATGGTTTTCAGTACAGTAGACACAATTTTCGAGGCAGATTTTTGGGCACAATTTTTGAGAAAAAAAATATGGGCACAGATTCCGACATTCATACAGTCAGTCCATACGGTACAGTCCGTACGATATGTCTACACAATCCATACAACGGCATGGAAATCGAGGCAGAAAACATAAAAAAAACTTGAGTTTGATTTTTCTTATTTGGCATGGAAAACGAGGCAGATATTTTCTCTTCCGGGTTGAGATAAGTTGGTTTGAAAATTTCTGAGTTTTGTTGTAAATTTTCTGATAATAAAAGTACTCTCTCTCTCCTAACAGGTTTTCCCCTTGTGGGTTTTTCTTGGGCAAGTTGCCAAAAATTATTGTGTCTGAAAATTTCATGGTGTGCATTTAATTTTTTTGTCATTAAAGTTGAGTTACAGCAGTGTTTATTTCAGTCTGAAATTTTATCTAATTTCCAGCCTTATGCATTTCTGGGTTGGGCATTAAACTGAGATAATTTTTTACATTTAAACCGGTGGTTGAAACTGAGAAAAACTTACATGGTATCAGAGCTGAGTGGGGCAGAAAATTCATTTTTGCAGACAGAAAAGTAATTTCCAGATTTCAAAGATTTTATTTTGACAATAGCAGCGTTGTGTTGAAACTTGTTCTTTGAGAAATATGACTTCTACTGGACTTAGAATGGAGGATAGGGTTGATGGGGCAGGGAATTTTATTCCGTGGAAAGCTAGGATTTTGCTTGTGTTAGAGGAAAATGAGTTGTGGGAGGAGGTAGTCAGAAATACTACAACTAATCCCATTGTTATTCCCACTTCCACTGATGCGGTAGTATTGGTTGCCTTCAACAACAAAGATATTAAGGCCAAGAAGATTATTCTTGATGCTATTAAAGACCATGTGATTCCCCACATTTCAAGGAAGGATTGTGCTCATGAAATGTGGAGTTCTTTGATCGGCTTCTTTCAGAGTTCAAACGAGAAGAGTGAGACTCTCCTTTCAGAGTTCAGAAGAGTGAGGCAAATCCGAATCTTTATTTCATCATGGTTGGAGATGATCCGCTCATTCTTTTGTTATATGTTGATGACTTATTTATCACACGAGGAGAGAGACCCATTGCAGCTTGCAAGAAAGATCTTGCTTCAGAGTATGAGATGACTGATATTGGGTTGATGCACTATTTTCTAGGATTGGAGGTTTGGCAGGAGCCTGGACATATTTTCCTAGGACAGGGAAAGTATGTTGTTGATATTATGAGGAGATTTAGGATGGAAGATTGCAAACCGATGTCAACACCAATGGTCACCAATTGGAAGAAGCTTCATGCTTCTGAGGGAGAGTTGGTGGATCCTCCATTATACCGTCAGCTCATTAGTTCTTTGATGTATCTGGTCAATCCTCGGCCAGATTTTTGTTTTGCGGTGAACACTCTCACTCGGTTCATGGTTGAGCCTAGGAGAGTGCACTGGGTAGCCGCAAAAAATGTGTTGTGTTACCTTCCAAGTACAGTGGAGTATGGTCTAGAGTACAGGAGGTCAGATGGGATCAGGTTGATTGGCTTCACATATTCAGATTGGGCAAGCAGTGTGGCAGACCAAAAGAGCACTTCCGGATGTTGTTTCAGTTTGGGCTCAGCAGCAGTGTCATGGTTCAATCAGAAGCAAAAGGTTGTTGCTTTGAGTTTTGCAGAGGCTGAGTATATGGCAACCAGTCAAGCCAGTTGCGAGGCGTTGTGGCTTCGCAAGTTGCTAGTGAATTTATTTGGTTAGGAGCTGAGGCCTACGATGATCTACTGTGACAATCAGAGTTGCATCCAACTCTCTGAGAACCCAGTATTTCATGACCTGTCAAAGCATATTGAGATCAGGTATCATTTCATCCGAGATTATGTTTAGAGAGGAGCAGTGACTTTACAGTACATTTCCATAATGAGCAAAATGCAGATATTCTAACGAAATCTTTGGGGAGGGGCAAGTTTGTCTTCTTCAGAGACAAGTTGGAAGTGGTGCAGAACACCTTCCTCGGTAAGGCGAAGTGTTGAGTTTTGTACCTAGGAAAGTGTTCCCCTAGGTGACTTTAGCCTTAGTCACTTAAATGGGGGAAATAAAGTGACCCTTACATTAAATGACTTGAGATGAACATTTAATATGACTTTAGAGAATAAAGTCACTTTTTGATAAATTTAAGTGGGTGAGTGAATTTAATATTTATGAGATTTAAATGTGCGTATTTAATCTCATCCACCGATCTAATCTAATCTCAACCATTGAATTAGATGAACCCTAGGGTTCTCACCAAAAAGGCAAGGAAAGGCCATTTCAGTCACTTTTGCAGATTGAAGTGAAGAAGAGAGCTAAAAGATAAAGTTTCTATTTTTTTTGAGAAAAAGAAATTTCCATTTTTTCTGAAAAAAAAAAGTTTCCATTTTTTTTAGAAAGAGAAAAAATTTGCAGCACGCAAATCAAGGGAAAGGACAGCAACAGAGAGGGCACAAAAATCAAGGAGAGGACAGCAACATTTATTGCTGGTCCATACGGTACAGTTTTTGGTACAGTGGGCATGATTTTTGAGGCAGATTTCTGGGCACGATTTTCGAGAAAAAAAATCCCTGGGCACAGATTTTCAAGGTCCATACAGTACAGTCCATACCGCAGCATGGAAATCGAGGCAGAAAACAGAATAAAATCTGAGTTTGTTTTTTCCTGTTTGGCACGGAAAACGAGGCAGAAATTTTCTCTTCCGGGTTGAGATAAGTTGGTCTGAAAATTTCTGAGTTTTGCTGTAAATTTCTAATAATAAAAATACTCTCTCTCCTAACAGGTTTTCCCCTTGTGAGTTTTTCTTGGGCAAGTTGCCAAAAATTACTATGTCTGAATATTTCATGGTGTGCATTTAATTTTTTTCTGCCATTAAAGTTGAGTTACAGCAGTGTTTATTTCAGTCTGAAATTTTATATAATTTCCAGCCTTATGCATTCCTGGGTTGGGCATTAAACTGAGATAATTTTTTACATTTAAACATGTGGCTGAAACTGAAAAGAACTTACAGAGACTACATAAAAAGAAGACCAAATTTAGTCAAGAGGAAGATGAACAAGGGCAAGAAGAGAGGTACCAGATTACACATAAAAGTCAACTTATATTTGAAAATACTCAAAAGATCCAAACAAAATTGAGAACAAGTTCAATAAGAGTCATTGTATGAGCAGTAGCACTTACAAGTTCAACTGATGATATCACCGAAAAGGTTAATAACCCACATACAACTTAAGCAAGATGCTCAAGAATAGAAGAGTGGGTAGATGTTAGCTCCAAAATAGCTATTTTGTACTATCCTAAAGTGTATTTTCATTTTGTCTTTTAGAAGCTCAAGAAGGAACATTTCAAAATTTTAAGCATCAATTGATGTATAACAAGTGTATGAGACTACATAAGAAGAAGACCGAATTTAGTCAAGAGGAAGATAAACAAGGGCCAGAAGAGAGGTACCAGATTACACATGAAAGTCAACTTATATTTGAAGATAATCAAAAGATTCAAACAAAATTGAGAACAAGTTCAACAAGACTCGTTGTATGAGCAGAAGCACTTATAAGTTCGATTGATGATATCACCGAAAAGGTTAATAACCCACATACAACTTAAGCGAGATGCTCAAGAATAGAAGAGTGGGTAGATGTTAGCTCCAAATTAGCTATTCTGTACTATCCTATAGTGTAATTTCATTTTGTCTTTTAGCAGCTTATACATGCAATCAATGGAATAGTTATTATGTGATAGTGATGTAATACTTTATTACTTCATGAGAGAGTCATGAGTTAAGTCATGAGTCTGGCAATATGAAATCCTTATTTGGAAGTCTTTCTTCGGTGGATGGCTATGTCCCAAACTGTCATTTGCATAGACCTGTGTGTATATAGAAGCCCTCCAATGTGAAGTTATAGCTTATAATAATGAGTGGAGCCAATATTATAGTAAATCATGTGTCATACCACAATCTTTCTTGATCATGTATGTATATAAAATGTAAATAAACAGTGAATTGAATAGGATCTGAATGGCAGTCTCTGTATTCTCATGAATGTTGTGATTGGTCTTTCTCTCCTATTTATTTAAGCCGCATGCACATTCTCTCCTTTGTTTCAGTTTCATTACACAAAACCTGCACTCTTGAGTCTTAGGCATGAAATTCATGTTCAGCACAGTTCCAAAATTAAATTTTACTGTCATATTTATCCAGCATGATTTTACACAATTCAGCTTCAACAAAATTAGAAGCTTGAAGTTAAATGAAAGCGAAAGAATACAAATCACAAAATATCATGCTTCTTGCTTCTACTTACCAACAAATTTAATGTCTGTATTATCCACAAGCCACTGTGCTCCATCTTTCATAAAGCCAACATAACTTGTATCAAACCCTCGTTTCCACATAAGATGCCTGTCAAGGGTCACAAATTCAATATATTTACATGATTATAATCTTCCTACCTTGAAAGTTACATCCAGATCTAAAACAAAACCTGCCTTAAGCACAAAGTAAAAGTTTGACTGGTGCAGAGTTACAACTATATTCTTCAATTTAACACAATTCATGACAATGACATCAACTATTTCAAACCTTCTGAGGTTCATAGATACTAAAGACTCAAAGAGTGTTTGGCTATCAGCAAAATGGAACAAATGGATATTGAATGGATTCTGGAACTAAATTTGAAGTTAGTGGAGATAATATGGAAGATGATTCTAGACACAAATTCAAACGTGGAATTAAACCCCATTGCAGCCAAGGAAGTTCTAGCTATAACTAATTAACTAAAACCTATGCACAAATAAAAATTCAGATGCCGAATTGAGAGACATAAAAAATATCTCATTTCATTAAACAGAAGATGCTCTCTGTAGCATAACGTATTTACTTGTTGGGAAGTTTTGGCATGCTTTTTCAGGCTTCTAATTTTTTATTCAGGGCATGCTATTACTAGCCTTTGATTTGTGTTGTGATTACAGCCTCTCTGTTGTCCTCTTTTAGATAAAGAGCCCTTAGCATTATACGTGGTTTATTTATTGGAATATTAGGAAACACATTTACCAAAACAGATCTTACACAGCATACCTGGTTTACTCTCAAACCAACATTGTATACAGTAACAAAAATTTGTTAGGATGGTGCTTTCACACAAATTAGAACTTTGCCAATAGACAAACAGGACTGACTTGTCATTGAAATCAAAGTGAGTTATCTTAATGTGGCGAGATTCACTGTATCTAGTGTAATGATCTTTAGTTGTAATTTTAACATAACAAACCACTTACATAGTGAATTGTCACTTATTACACCACTTCTTTGAGAGCCAATTGTATTCTTGTTGCTGACTAGCTGCACAGATTCTTTTGTTGATTAGTTACATTTTTATTGGTCATCAATTGAATAATATTACCACCATCATATTGTCAACCAAAGATACCTATAAGTTATAACAATCCACCATAGCTTAAACCAAAAAAATGACTTCAAATATGAAATTGTTTAGCACCTTCATTCAACTTTTGACTCTAACTCCAAATTGTTGTTCCTATCAATTTAAACTATAGATAATAGCTATCATACTAAAACTTTGCTCAAAGCGATTGCCTCATTACTCACCTAGTTGTTCTTCTTCTAAAGCCTCCAAACCCAATAAAGAAAGAAAAGGTCCTGAATGGCTCTCATCTTCTCTAAATAAATATTAAGACTTTAAGAACGTCCTTCTTTATCTAGTTCATTTTTATAGGATTTTATAAGAATCCTTGGCTCGTACATACCTAGGGTCTAGTTTTTCTTTTGGCTCTATGTTAGGAGTTACAACTCACAAGTGTTGTTAGTAACAATTTAAAACGTTAAACTATAGCTATTATACTAAAATTTTGCTCAAGGCTATTGCCCCATTACTCACCTTGTTATTCTTCTTCCCAAAACCTCCAAACCCAATAAAGAAAGAAATAGTCCTGAATGCTTCCCATCATCCCTCAAATATCCTCTTTAATCAGCTTGACTACAGCCTGCTTTGTGAATCAACTAACTAGACTCTCTAAAATAAAATCTACAATGAGAATGCATAATACTTGAGGTGGAAAGAAGGTGAGATCCTCCAATACTCTTTACATTCCATATATTATCACTCTTGAAAAGGTCAATGCATTCCAATGTCCATGCACTTGGTCAAAAACAGCTGCACAAGTGAACAAGTAAAATGCGAATGAAACCAGTTTGTACTAAATAAAATTCTAATATAAGTATGTCCAATCATAATATCCTCTTCCATTACCCCCTTGTAGTTAATGTAACTAGTCACCAAACTCATAAGATCATTACATGCTTTAATATTATATTTCCTGGATTGCAATATCAATATTCATTTCAAATTTATCTCCAAAGTCTCTAATATAATGGCCTTTTTCTTTCATCTTTAATCATGGAATGTTTACTCAGTATATATGTTCCCTTCACATCACATGATACGTACTATTTAGAAAGTAATTCTCATCAACAATTCCTCTTGTGGCTAACAATTAAGAATGGTTCACACAACCTACCACAACCTCATTTCTAGGTGAAGTCACTGAAACATCTTGATTTCCCCACAATACTGCAGAGGAAACATTTCCAATATGGAAATGGTACAAAAACATGGGAGAATCATTTGACAAACAAGATCCCTATGTTCCTAGTCAGCAAAATATTATTTCCTTCTTTTTTCCTTTTCCAATGTTAGGGCATCAAAAAAATGCATTGAATCCCAAGAAAAAATTTAGGGATAAACAAAGTTCCAGGCAATGTTTTAAAACTCGGACTCAGACTCGGAATCAGCCGAGGGTCAACTCGGACTTGGACTCAGACTTGGCAATGACTCGGCAATGACTCAGGTGGTTTGATTTTAATAACTCGGTTTATTAAAAAACATATAAAATATTTATATTTTAAAGAAAAAATATATTTTAAAGATTATAATCCATCATTCCAAAGCATTAGAGACAAAACATCCAAAGTATGATCATATATATACCATATAAGGGTGAACATATCAAAATTGCACGAATGGTACTGTGCCAATGTGCAAGGCTGCAAGCAGCAAATACATAATACATATATGAAAATCTGAACAAAATGAAAATACATAATCAAAGATGCCTAAATGGCATGTAATGTATATGATGTAGAGTGAGTCATGAAAGAGTCCAAAAAACAAAATGCTATGATGCCAGTAATAAGTATGTCACTGCATCATTGATCAACATGATCAATAATCAATTATCAAACTCAACACCACTACTAGAACTAGAACCCGGACTAGCAATGACATAAGCAATGGCATCTGGGTCAGGCTCAAAACCCTCAAGATCATCTACAAATGCTGCAGTAGGAGCAACACTAGATGAAGTACTAGCTGAATGCGTAAAAGCATGAGGTGGACGTGGATCAAGCTGTACAGGTGCCTGCATGTGCCCCTCCGTACTAGTGCCTGCTGTATCTGGAATGAAATTATTTTATATCAAGATTCAATAGTTGTATGATGTATCAAATTATTAGTACATATTATATTGAAAATTTGAAACACTCATATTATTCAATGATAGAAGAAAAATATTATGGATTTAGATTCTACACCTGCATCAACATGAACTGATGATGGTACTGGTAATAGTGGATCTGCTTCCATAGTAAGATCACCAGCTGCATCTAGCTCAATATCAAAATCTGGATCAAACTTGGGCTCTTGAGTCTCCACTAACCAATCTGAGGTTGGATCAATATCATCCAACACAATAGGATCTGTATCAAGTCTTTTGTTCATCAATTGGTTACGCCGTAAGCGAAGGTTGTACTGCACGAAGACTAGATCATTTAATCGTTTTTGCTCTAAACGGTTTCTCTTCTTCGTGTGAATCCGCTCAAAGACAGACCAGTTGCGCTCACACCGGGAAGAACTGCATGGTTAACTAAGGATTCAAATTGCAAACAGTTGCAACTGAATGCCTTGCCCACCAAATGACTCCCACCAAGTTGCTGCAAGTGCAAATGGAGTTAAATCAACAAATTAGATTGTGAATTTAACTAAATATTGAAGTTATTAAATTTTAAAAATTAAACAACTAAATTTAATTAAAACAATGAAATTGTTTACCTGGTTGGTCAATATCTCTTGCAACCTTAGCCACAGGTTTGCCAAAGGTACCCGTGGCTCTAGTGTAAGCAGTAAGCTGTTGGTGTATCTCCAATTGCTCCATCTCATTTGGGACCATGCGCCCAAGGCACTCATACAATCCATCTTTGACCTCACCTGTCTAATCTTCTCCAAATCGAGCTCTATAATGATACCTTGGGTTAAGAAAATACCCAGCTGCATGTATAGGGCAATGGAGTTGAGTGTTCCATCTCCTATCGATGATATCCCAGATAGGCCCATACTTGGCCACTCTATCCTTGTATGATGCCCTTATTTGCTCCTTTGCCTGATCCATGGCCTCATAAATGTATCCCATGGCCAATCTTTCCCCATCCACCAACCGCAACACCTTAACAAGTGGCTCAGTGATTTTCAAAACCTCTGCTGCTTTTTTCCAAAATGAGCTTTCCAAGATTTTCTTCTTGATGTCTTTTCCATCTATTCTGCGGGCCCATTTACTAGAACTCCATTCATCACTTGAAACCATTTGTTCCAAGTTCTTTCTTTGTGCAAGGAGAGATTACAATGTGAGGAAATGAGTTGCAAATCTAGTAATGGCAGGCCTAACAAGTTCTCTGCCCTGTGTGTGTTTCCTCATAAAGCTCAATACCCATGAGTGGTTGTAGATGTATCTTGTGATGCTTTTGGCGTGCTCTACAGTGTGCTTGATCCAATCCTGTTTGCATATGTCCTCAAGCATGAGGTCTATGCAATGTGCTGCACATGGGGTCCAAAATATTGTTGTGTACTTTTCCTCTAACATCTTACCAGCAAGAACATAGTTAGCGGCATTATCCGTGATGACCTGCACAACATTAGCTACCCCCACCTCCTCAACAACCTCAACAAAAAGATTAAATAACAGATTTGCATCTTTCACCTTATCAGATGCATCATATGATCTCAAAAACAAAGTTCCCTGTGCGCAAGAGACAAGGAAGTTTATGATGGTTCGGTTCTTTGCATCGATCCATCCATCTGACATGATAGTGCATCCTGTTATGGCCCATGATTCTTTGAACTCCTTGAAGTATACATCCAAGGATGTGATCTCTTTCTGCAAAAGAGATCCTCTCAAGTCATGCATACTAGGGCCTTTGAAGCCCTTACCAGCAGCAACAACAGAATCCCACATAGGTTGGAAATATGGTGAGCGGGCAGCATTGAAGGGGATATCTGCATCATACCACCATCTAGCTATGTACTCATGAGCAGTCATTCTGTATTGCTTTTTCCAATGTGCATCTATGGTGGGCTGAATTGGCCGAGAAGCAGCAGCATTGGAAGGGGTGTTTTGAGGTGAGAAAAAACTATGGATACTCCCTTTTTTGGAGACATTTGTTTTTGAGGGAGGAGGAACATACTGGTAGGTATCCTTGAAATTGGGAGAAGGAGAAGGTATGGATGAGGAGCCTTCATATTCAGAATAAGGGGCAGATCTGCCAATCATTTCTGCAAGATGCCTCTTCTTCCCTATTTATGCCTCTCTCTCTCTTTGGTTAGTCTTCTCCACTTCATACTGTTCAAATTGTTGTAGCAACTCCAACCTTATCTCTCCAATCACCTCTGAATCAACTTCACATGGGGCAACATTACCTCTAATGCCAGCCAAGTGTTGTTTGAGCCTATGAATGCCTCCTCCCTTAATCAATTTTTTGCAATATCTGCAATATATTTTCCCTTCAACCACTTCAGCATGGGCCCATGCTACATCTTTTGATTTAGGAGCCATTATGAGATGCAAATGTTAATGGATAGTTCTCTGTCCAAAAAAACAAATACGTTAATTTACAAAAAAAACACATTAAAACATGTAATTTACAATACTGTAAATTACATGTAATTTACTGTACTGTAAATTACATGTAATTTACAGTATTTGTAAATTACTGTAATAATTTTAATGGATTTTTTAAGAAATAAGAAATTTACAGTATTTGTAAAAAATTAAGACTCCCACCTACAGCAATTGCCCCTATTTGTGTGCCTCTGTGAGATGGCCAGAATCCAAATCGTAGTATGTAGTATCATATACCAAATTACCAATAAAGCACCCACAGCGCTCGATAGTATGCACTTGTAATGGCACTATACCTGCTCTTACAAATCAAAATAAGACAAACAAGTGAGTACTTACTACTGTGTATGGGATTGCTTCTGCTCTTCTGCAAGAATATTAATATTTAAGAGAGAAAAAATATCAAACAAGCAAAACAGCACCATGCACATTGCAGAGTGCACACTATCCAGATTCCAGATTTGGAATAATAGACCGTAGTACCTACCAGACTAATGCATATAGAAAATTCAAAAAACAACTGTGAAGTCATGGCCCATGGGATTAGAGCCAACTAAACTGAACAGGTTACAGGATAAATAAGAGTCAGTAATTTAAATTTTAGACATTGGCTGAAGAAAGTGGCCATTATAAAAACAAAAGAAAATGTCTATGCTAGCAAGAGGTGGCCATGTGGGTCAAAACTTCAAACTTCAGACTCAGGAAGCATATCCATGATTATGGTCACATTTATCACCGTCAATCACCTCGGTTGTCTTGTAAGTTGTAGGGGCCGAGGGTATGTGAGGCTTGACCTTCAAGTTCCAAGTTCCAGAATCCAAGTTCCACCGTGGTCTGTGAGTGAGCTTCAACTTTGAAGTTTGAAGCCTTCAACCTGAGCTCCAGAGAACAATAGATGATCGGCCAGCGTGAGCAGTGCAGCAGTAGCAGAGTAGTGACTCGTGAGCAGAGGCTAGAGCTTCAGCCTTCAACCCGAGGTCTCGAACCGTGAGCAATTGATCCACGTGATAAGAAGTTGAAACTTGACGGCATGTAGCAGGTAAATAGTGTTAGCCTTTAGGTTAGGTTAGGAGTTAGGTTAGGGATAGGAGTTAGGTTAGGGGTAGGAGTTAGGTTAGGCATTATTAATTTTTAATTTTTAAAAAAATTATGAAATCCGGAAAAAATCGGCGAGTTGGCCTTTGACTCGGCCGAGCTGACCGGTTCGGTACCGAACCGGCCACCCGAGCCGGTTTAAAGGCCGGTTTGGCTCGGTGAGGGTTTGACTCAGGTGACTCGAGCCGAGTCCGAGCTAAATACATCATTCATTCAATAGCCTTGAAGATGTAAATACATCATGAAAGCAATTGTCCATAGCCTACATTGCAAATTGTAAAGCTAAGTACCATCAAAATATTGCTACAACAATGCCAATATGCAATTAGTAAAGACACTACTCTTACATAAGCAAGTAACATATAGATCACTTTGGATTCGACATGATTGTCTTGGCTACCACAAAGCTCTAAGTCATTATAAGAGACCAGCAATAGGTGTAATGACTAAGTAGACACCCGAACCTAGGTAGATTTAGACTTTCCCAATATAGCATGATTGTAGTAAATTTCTCTACTTTCAAGAAAATCAAGATTATTTGAAAAATTAGTGATTGTAGAACATTTTCAATCATAAAAACAAAATTTTAAAGCAAACCAAATCTAGTCTCCATGGATGGTAATCATCATCATAAATCTACATGGTCTTCTTTGAAAGGAACCATATCTTTTCAAAATTCAAGGAATAATAATTCAATGGGTTCATTCGATGTTCAAAGCAATGACATTAATAGTATTAACTTGTATACATCCATGACATATTGATTTGTAAGAATTGTGGCCTCAACACTTTCCAAAAGATCCAAAGATTATAGTAATCGAAGACTACTTTGCTCACACTAAAGGAAATCTTTTATAGAAGACTTGGCACAACATTCTAGCATGTAATGAAGAGAAAAATGTGACACTTAAAATAGCGCTTTACTTATCCTTGATTGTGAAGATTTTTCACAACCCCAACCCGGTTCAGGTTTCAGTTTTTCATAGTTTAATGCCCAAACCCCAAGGTTAGCATTAACATAAAAATTTAATAATTTTGAACTAAAGACATAAAACACATGAGACTTTTCTTTCTTTTTATTTCTGAAAATTAAAAGGCCTTAAACTCTTACTCAGCAATTTAATTTCCAGCCACAAGAAATTATACACATAGATTTTTGGTCAAATTGACCCAGGAAAAACCCCGAAGGGAAAACCTATCCTTCAGAGAGAGATTTTATTTCTTCAGAGACAAATTATTCAGCAAAAATTACAGCACTACCTATCTCTTTTCATCTCGAAAAACGTGTCACCAAACACACAAAAAACCTGTTGTACGGAACCCAAGAAATTTCTACCACATGTGATTGTACGGCTGCCTTGCTTTTTGTGTTGTACGGTACCTGCAAGGACAGCGATAAATGTTGTACAGCTGCCTCGAAAAACATGGTGTACAGATTCTGCCTCGAAAAACGTGGTGTACAAATTCTGCCTCGAAAACCATGCCTTGGCTCGAATTTTGTGTTGTACGAACTGTACGGCCTACAATAAATTTTGTACGGTCACAGCATTAAATGTTGTATGGTTGTCTTGGAATTTGTGCCCTTTCTTTGTTGGTACTCTTGTCTCAAAATTTGTGCCCTTTCTCCTTTTCCTTGTTCTAGAAAAATTTTGCAAGGGTTTCTCTCTGATTTTTCTCTTGCTCTCTCTCTCTCTCTCAAAATTCTCTCTTGAAAGTGAACAATAGACCCAAATTGCATTTCCCTCACCTTTTTTGTTTGAGTAACTTCCTCCTTGAAATCAAAGGCTAGAATTAAAAATCAACTTCATGAGATCAATGGCTCATCTCATTTCCTCATTAAAAAATTCACTTTTTAAATAAGAATGAGACATTTAATACTCACCCTCTATAATGCTCACAAAGTCACTTTAAAATTATAAACTCAAACATTTAATTAAAATGACACTTTATCATAAAGTCATTCACATCTTTTAATATGGCTAGGGACCACATTTGAAGTGTTCATGTCCACCCCAAGGCATGAGTGAACAAACACTTCCCTAGGTAAAAAATCAACACTCCCTCTTACCGAGGAAGGTGTTTTTCACCACTCCCATCTTGTCTCTGAAATAAGTGTGCTTTCCTCTAGCCAAAGACTTCAAGAGAATATCTACTACCTGCTCATCTGTAGAAATGTACCGTAGCTCAACAGCTCCTCTTTGAACATAGTCTCTGATGAAGTGGTATCTAATCTCAATGTATTTTGACCTGTCATGAAACACTGGATTCTCAGAGAGCCTGATGCAACTCTGATTGTCACGATGAATGATAGTAGGCCTCAACTCCTGAACAAATAAGTCAACCCTGAACTTACGAAGCCACAAAACCTTGCAACTAGCCTGACTGGATTCCATGTACTCGGCCTCTACAGAACTCAAAGCAACGGACTTTTGCTTCTAGATGAACCACGACACAATAGTCGAGCCCAACCTTAAACAACAATTGAAAGTGCTCTTCCGGTCCGAAGCATTGCCTGCCCAATCTGAATCCGTGAAGCCAACCAAGTCTACTCCACCTGACCTCCTGTAGTCCAGACTGTAATCTACAGTCCCAGCAAGGTATCTCAAAATATGTTTTGCAGCTATCCAATGCACTCTCCTGGGCTCCACCATGAACTAACTGAGAGTGTTCACTGCAAAACTCATATCTGGTCTGGCGTTGACCAAATACATTAATGAACCAATGAGCTGATGAAACAAAGTAGGATCCACCAACTCTCCCTCAAAAGCATGAAGCTTCTTCCAGTTGGTGATCATGGGTGTAGGCATAGGTCTGCAGTCCTCAATCTAAAATCTCTTCAGAACATCTGCAACATATTTTCCTTGTCCCAAGAAAACATGTCCATCCTCCTTCCATACCTCCATGCCTAAATAACAGTGCATCAACCCAAGGTGGGTCATCTCAAACTCTGAAGTAAGATCCTTCTTGCATGCATCAATCAAGTGCTCTCCTCCAGTAATGAACAAATCAACAAACAGTAGAAGAATGAGCAAAACACCACCAACCACAATGTAGTAAAGGTTGGGATCTGCCTCACTCTTTCGAAACCCAATCAAAAGCAAATAGGAATCAATCCTCGAATACCTAGCCCGAGGGGCTTGCTTTAGACAATACAAGGCCTTTTCAGCCTACATACATGAGAATCTCTCCCATATATCTCAAAGCCCTGTGGTTGCTCCAAATATACCTCCTCCTGTAGAAGACCGTTGAGAAAAGCGATCTTCACATCCATCTGATGGATCTTCCAACCCATCTCTGCCACAACGGAGATCACTGCTCTGATCGAAGAAAATCTGGAAACCAACACAAAGGTCTCATCTTAATCAACTCCCTCTATCTGTGAGAACCCACGCGCTACAAATCGAGCTTTGTACTTCTTGATGCCGCCATCCGCAACATGCTTGATTTTGTAGAGCCACTTGGAAGTCACAACTGACTTCCCCTCTGGTCTTAGAACCACTTCCCACACCCCATTCTTCATGATGGAATTGTATTCTTCCATCATGGCATCTCTCCAAACCTGGTGTACGAAAGCCTCCACATCAGTAGTAGGCACGGTCCCACGCAAGCTAGTCACCTGTGCCATGTAGCTAGAAAATCTCTCAGGTGCCTTGCTCTCTTTGACCTCCCACCTGGGTGGCCTGAAAGACTCATTTGCTTCCTTCACAAGCTCCCTAAGCCAACTTGGCTTTCTCTTATTAGAAGAAGCATCATGTCGCAGATCCTCCTCTACATCCTTATTAGACGAATGTCTCCCTGAAGAAGTACCAACGGTCTGAGATCCTCTCCCTGGTGAACCTGAACCTGTACCATGAGTATCCGAATCACCTAAAGGTGTAACCTGTGAACGTGTGATCCATGAACCTGTCCCTGTACCAAAAGTGCCTGTAGACTGAGTCCCTGAAACTGATGGACCTGTAACCTATGACCCAGTCACTCCTAAAACCTAGGACCATGTGCCTTGACTCGCTAAACTCTATGATGTTGTCACCTGTGGAGTACTCTGTTGCTCCTCTATCTCTGAATCTCAAGATCTTCTGAAGGCTCGCTCCTCCTCAAATCTCACCTCCCTCCTCACCACAACTTTCCTCTGTGTAGGAAGGTAAATGCAAAAATCTTTCAAAGTCTCATCATATCCAACAAAAATACCCCTCTCTCTAGTAGCCTCCAACTTTGTCTCTTCTCAAAAGGGGCATGTGAGTATGTAAGGCATCCAAAGATACGAAAGTGACCTGTATTAGGCACTTTCCTGGTGAACATCTCCTCAAGAGTTTTGCACCCCAAGGCTCGGTGCGGACTCATGTTCAGTACATAAATAGCTGTACTACAGGCCTCTACCCATAGAAAGAAAGGAAGACTCTAATCATGCAGCATGGCTCTAGTTGCACCCACTATAGAACAGTTCTTCCTTCCAGACACTCCATTCTGCTGTGGAGTGTAAGGAACTGTCAACTGCCTCTTGATCCCCTCCTGTCTACAAAACTCATCAAATGCATGGGAAGTATACTCACCCCCACTGTTTAATCGAAGTAACTTGATCTTCTTTCCTGTCTGGCTCTCCACAAGAGGTTTGAACTCTTGGAACCAAAGCAAGACTTCCTCTGATCTCTTTCTTCTAAGGAAATAGATCTAGGTCTTCTTAGAAAAGTCATCGATGAATGTAATGTAATACTCATAACCTATCAAAGAGGCAGATGACATGGGACCACATAAATCTAAATGTATCAACTCAAGCACTCCCTCTGATCTGCTATCACTACTCGGAAAAGCAATCTTGGTGTACTTTCCCAAAGCACACCCTCCGCATACACCACTCGGCTCTGTGCTGAAATCTGCCATACCTATAGTCATGTCTCTCAGCACCTCAACGCTGAATGATGAAGGTGGGCCATCCTCGTGCGCCATAACTCACACAAATCACTGTTGCTCTGAGTGTGTGACGGTGTATGATGTGGCTGGAACAGAAGCTTGTATAGCTTCCCGCATCTAACTCCAATCGCATATGAAGCAGATGGACCCTCTGCTTTGGGAAAGATGTGAACTTTGCCATCTAGGACATATACTCCAAAGCCTCTGTCCTCAATCATGGAAACTGATACAAGGTTCTTCTTCAGCCCAGGGACATTCAAATCATCCCTCATAAACATAGGTTGCATGGAATCCCTGTCAAAGAGGACTGTCCCATGCCCAACTGGTCTCACCACTGTATCATCGCCCAATACAACCTCCAACTCCAAATCTGTCTCTGACATCTCGGTGAACATGTATCGATCACTTGTCATGTGACTCGAAGCTCCACTATCAATGTACCAAGTGGAGGAAGTGGTGGAAGCACTCAACGAATGCCCAACAATCATGGAATGCTCCATGTGTTAGGATTATTAATCCTCCCTTAACCATACTGTCTATTAGATTATTTAGACAAACTTAGGAACCTTAATTAATTAATTGGGTCCACTTGTCCTACTGGGGCCACATGTACCAGTCACTGGAGTGTGGGGAACACTACTAGAGGTTAACTGCCACTTACTACATGTGCATGCATCAGTTTGGGCACCTCCTAGACCAATCCCTACATTTTAGGAGCCACTGGGAGTCCCGACACCAACCTATTTCAGTTAGTTGGAGTTAGTACTAGTTAGTCTCAGTTAGTTCACAATCAGTTAGCTAGCGCAAGCTTTGCATGGATAATGCATGGCTGCATGTGGAGTAGGCACCTTTGCCCACCTACCACACTCAGTTGCACTGAGTTAACTAGATGTCACTGATTGTTTGAGTTGTTGGACATCTGGGAGTTGATCTGTTGGACTCCAACATTGATTGAGACACCATGAGTTAGATAGTCAGTTAGCTACAGTCAGATCCAGTGGATAGATTCGAATTGCATTTCATGCATTCGAATTCTTTTCCTATGTAAACTATTGTAAACACCGGATTTTATTATTGTGAATGATACTGTAAATTCCTGAGCAATACTTGTATGTTTCCTGTGTGGTTTGTTTTGTTCAGTTTGTATCTTCATTCTCCATTTACTACAAACATTTTTAGAACTATCTGCTTGAAGATCTAAATGGCATTCAAATTCTAATATGGTATCAGAGCCTTCTCAGGCAGATTTCATGCTTGTTTCTCCCCATCGAACATCAAAAGCAGTTGGGTTTCCACACAAGTCCCTATGATGATTTGCTAGCTCTGGATTTATTCAGAGCAATGGAGAGGGCATGAAAGACCCTAAAAATATGTTCATGTCGAAAGGAAAAGCATGATTCTAACAGTTCAAATATTTTTTAGTATTTTGCAGTGATATTTTACAGGTTCAACTTCATATGGATTCGATATTATCAATTCGTCTTCTTTCTCCATCCACAAGATATTTAGAATGGAAGTCGAAGATGATTGCATCTCTGAAGAGACAAGGTCTCTATGAGGTATCTATGGGACTTGGTAAAGAGTCTTATGAATATGAGAAAGACTGGCTAAATGACGACGATAGAGCTTATGAAGCAATAAAACTTTTTCTCGAAGCTTGCTTATAAACCTTATTGAGTTTGCAGAATACCCAAAGGATCTCTGGATAGAACTGGATAGAATCTTTGAGAAGCACAATGAGGATTGTTATAGCAATATGGGGAGCACATTCAGAACCACAAGAGTTCTTTACTCAAAAGTCTCGGCCTCTACTCTCTCTGATGAAGTTGTTCAAGATGAAGAAGCTAAATCTTCCTCACACTCAATTCAAATTGAAGAAAATCTCCTTGGAGTGACTCCTTCTCCTGCTGCTCCGGAAGTGTATGAGATCTCTAATATCTCATCTCCTCACATGGCTGATCCAGAAGAAGACATTCGAATCTCTGTTGTTGAAGAAAATCTCTCCTTCCATTCTATGCAAAAATTCTCCAATGATTCTTCTATTATAAATTATGTGCATAGTTTACCGATGATTTCTCCAGGAAAGGGTGAGGAATTTGATTTCTCTGTCTCTAATGGTGTTGCTGGTGTGCAAATAAGTAATTCTTTGGATATTTTGGAAATAATATCAGATTGTAGGAGTGATCCAAATACTCTCATTGATCTTGAGCTTTCAACAAATTCCTACATGATTGCATACACCAATACTCAGGGTTTTGAAGAAGGGGAAAACCGTGCATCTACCATCTCGGTGGAGTACTCTTGGATATGATATGGACTTTATTGGATCTGATATGATCTTATTTGGATCTGATCTGATATTACTTCGTTATTTGGTTCAAGAGCTTTCAGTACCGCTTGTAGTTGTTCTCATCAATTTTGATGTGAAGAAACAAGTACCAAAAATCTCTCTCAAAATTTCTGCTGGGGATTTGATGTCAGTTTTGTCTCATGAATTTGTTGATATTATATTTTGTAAATCTTTGGATATTTTGGAAATAATTTCAGGTTGTAGGAGTGATCCATTCACTCTCATTGATCTTGAACTTCCAGCAAATTTCTACATGATTGCATGCACCGATATTCAGAATTTTGAAGAAGGAGAAAATTGTGCATCTACCATCTCAGTGGAGAAAACTCTTGGATCTGACATGAACTTTATTGGATCTTATATGATCTTATCTGGATCTGATTTGATATTACTTGGTTCAAGATTTCGGGTTCATGAGCCTTCAATACTGCTTGTAGCTGTTCTCATCAATTTTGGTGTGAAGAAACAAGTACCGCAAGTCTCCTTCAAAATTGTTGCTGGGGATTTGATTTCATTCAACACTTTTGGATTTCATATGGACTTATTTGGATCTGATATGATCTTATTTAGATCTGATCTGATATTACTTAGTTCAAGATTTCAGGTTCATGAGTTTTCAGTACTGCTTGTAGCTGGTTTCATCAATTTTGGTGTGACAAATCAAGTACCGTAAATCTCCTTCAAAATTGTTGCTAGGGATTTGATTTCACTTCACAGTTTAGATCTGATATGAACTTTTTAGGATCTGATTTATTTTCTGATTTGATAATATGTGGTTCAGGTTTTAAGATTCAAGAGCTTTCAGTATTGCTTGTAACTGGTTACATCAATTTTGGTGTGACAAATCAAGCACCACAAATCTCCTTCAATTTTGCTGTTGAAGATTCAACGTTGGTTTTCTCTTATGAGATTGCTGATATTAGATGTTGTGAATTATTGGATGTTTCTAAAGCTATACTAGATTATGGAGCTCAAGCATTCGCTCTCCACAATCCCAGGGCTTTTCTACCTCTGGTCACATGCTCATCTCCTCATAGAACTAGTAAAGAGGAAGACATTTTGCATCCATCTGGACACTTGCTCCTAACACTTGGGGCTGATTTTACCACTCATGGTTTGTTGTTCAAGGCTGCAATATATCAGTTGCTTGGGTGTTCCTCACATGGTTTGAATTCTCAAGCACCTTTGCTCTCTCTCCAGATGATTTCTACTACTCTACATGGGTTCAATTTTCACCGTGCAGCTGTTTATATTTATGATTCAGTTGAGTGCATTGTTCTTCTTCCAAAGAGGAAGATTCCTCCAAACATAAGCACTTTGTTGGGATTCATGGGTTTACCTGTACAGAACCAAGATACTGCTATTACATAGTGCTGCAAATAGTAGCAAAAAATTTCACAAGTTTTTTCAAAATTTGTATTCCTGCTTATTTTGAGGGGGGGAGGGGTTCCCATGAGGTTTTCCCCTATTTCCTCGGTTGTATTAAGCAGCATTTTGTCTTTTAGATTGTATTTGGGTGACCTATGGTCTTGTTACTAGGGCCCACAGTTGTCCAAGTTAGGATTCAGGGGGGTGTTAAGATTATTAATCCTCCCTTGACTATACTGTCTATTGGATTGTTTAGACTAACTTAGGAACCTTAATTAATTAATTGGGTCCACTTAGCTTAATGGGGCCACATGTACCAGTCACTGGAGTGTGGGGAACACTGCTAGAGGTTAACTGCCACTTACTGCATGTGCATGCACTAGTTTGGGCTCCTAGACCAATCCCTACATTTTAGGAGCCACTAGGAGTCCCAGCACCAACCTACTTTAGTTAGTTGGAGTTAGTACTAGTTAGTCTTAGTTAGCCCCCAGTTAATTTCAATTAGTTCACAATCAGTTAGCTAGTGCAAGCTTTGCATGGATAATGCATGGCTGCATGTGTAGTAGGTGCATTTTCCCACCTACCAAACTCAGTTGCACTGAGTTAACTAGCTGTCACTGATTGTTTGAGTTGTTGGACATCTGGGAGTTGATCTGTTGGACTCCAACATTGATTGAGACACCATGAGTTAGATGGTCAGTTAGCTACAGTCAGATCCAGTGGATAGATTCGAATTACATGTCATGCATTCGAATTCTTTTCCTATGTAAACTATTGTAAACACCGGATTTTATTATTGTGAATGATCCTGTAAATTCTTGAGCAATACTTGTATGTTTCCTATGTGGTTTGTTTTGTTCAGTTTGTATCTTCATTCTCCATTTACTGCAAACATTTTTAGAACTATCTGCTTGAATATCTAAATGGCATTCAAATTCTAATACCATGTGACCCTCAATGTCCCTGTTGGTGATGGATAATGCTCTCTCTACACTAACACCAGCAAAGAGAGAAAAATTTCTCTCAAATCTAGTAGTGTACTCATCAATCTCTGTTGAAGCCGGTGTCCGTTGTTTCTTCTTCTTCTTGTTTGGGCACTGTCTAGCATAGTGTCCAAACTTTTGGCAAGCAAAGCAATTCACTTTGCTCATGTCTTTCTTCTCTTCATCCTGCTGCTTGGTTTCAACCTTGGAACCCTTCTTGAATTTATTTTTCTTCCCCTTTGCTGCTAACGCCACATTCTCCTCATCTTCTTTGAGGTGAGATGTACTGCCCTGTACATATCCTCTACGTGTCTCCTCCTGTATGAAATCATCCCAAAGACAATCCCAAGAAGGCATGTGCTCACAAGCAACCACTAACTCCACAAATACAGCCCATGGCTTTGCAACGCCATTCAAGGTTGTACGCACCAACTCAGCACTCTGTATCACCTCCCCTATAGCTCCAAGCTCATCATGAACTTGTGTAATCTTGGTGAGGTAAGTGGCCATATTCTCACCCTTGTTCATGCGAATGCTCTTTAACTTCTCCCTTGATACCATCTTCCAATTTTCATTGGAACTCTAGTATAAGTTAGTTAAAGCAACCCACATCTGATGGGCATGATCTTTACCTGAAATGTGTGGAATCACGTGATCTTTGATTGCATAAAGAAGGATTCTTTTGGCCTTTCTATCCCTCTTGTCGAATGCGGCCCTAGCCACTGCATCAGTGGGAACAGTCACGAAAATTGTTGTAGTGTTGTTCACTATATCCCATAGTTCACTATCCTATAAAATCAACACTATTCTATCCTTCCAAGGACTGAAATCCAGCCCCAGCCAACCTGTCTTCTATTCTAAGACCGGTAACCATTACTGAAATAAAATCCAAGAACCTGTTTTCTGCTCAACCATGTTTTCCCTTATTCCTCCCTATCTGGAATTTATGTTTGTGTGCAAATTTTCAGCCTTCAAATTGCTCTGATACCATGAAGATTTTTCACAACCCCAACCCGGTTCAAGTTTCAATTTTTCATAGTTTAATGCCCAAACCCCAAGGTTAGCATTAACATAAAATTTTAATAATTTTGAACAGAAAACATAAAACACGTGAGATTTTTCTTTCTTTTGAATTCTGAAAATTAAAAGGCCTTAAACTCTTACTCATAAATTTAATTTTCAGCCACACAAAAGAAATTATAACACAGATTTTTGGTCATATTGACCCAAGAAAAACCCCGAAGGGAAAACCTGTTCTTCATAGAGATATTTTATTTCTTCAGAGACAAATTACTCAGCAAAAATTACAGCAGTACTTATCTCTTTTCATCTCGAAAAATGTGTCACCAAACACCCAAAAAACCTGTTGTACAAAACCCAAGAAATTTCTGCCACACGTGTGATTGTACATCTGCCTCACTTTCTGTGTTGAATGGCCTCGAAATCTGTGTTGTACGGTACCTATACTGACAACAATAAATGTTGTACTGCTGCCTCAAAAAACGTGTTGTACGGATTCTACCTCAAATTTCGTGTTGTACGGACTGCACTGCCTGCAATAAATTTTGTACAGTCACATCATTAAATGTTGTACGTCTGTCTTGGAATTCGTGCCCTTTCTCTATTGGTACTCGTCTCGAAATTTGTGTCCTTTCTCCTTTTCCTGGTTCTGGAAAAATTTTACGAAGGTTTCTCTTTGGTTTTTCTCTTGCTCTCTTTCTCTCTCTCTCAAAATTCTCTCTTGAAGTGAACAATAGACACAAATTGTCTTTTCCTCCCCCTTTTTGTTTGAGTAACTTCCTCCTTGAAATCAAAGGCTACAATTAAAAACCAACTTCATGAGATCAATGGCTCATCTCATTTCCTCATTAAAAAATTCACTTTTTAAATAATAATGAGACATTTAATACTCACCCTCTTTAATGCCCAATGCCCTACAATCTCTGCACATGCGCATCCGCCATCCTTCTTCCTTAACATGTCCATGTTGATTTTTGTAGCTAGGAAGTTGTTTCCCTCGTGATTTTTCCCAAGTCACTTAAAAAAGGAAAATAACATAACCCTTGCATTAAATGACTTGAGATGAGCATTTAATTTCACTTTAGGGATTAAAGTGACTTTCTGATATAGTTAAGCGGTGGTTGAGAGAAATAAAGTGTTTTTATTCTTAACCATTGATCTAATCCAATGTGGTCCCTTGGATTAGATGACCATTCAACTACCTCAATTAGAAGCACAAAAAGACAAGGGAAGGCATTTCATTCCTTCTTCATGAACATTTGGAGAGTGAAGGTCGATTTCTTGAGAAGAAGACGCAGCTGTGAGAGGGAGAAGATGATGGGAACGCATTCCAAGGAAGCCAATATAGTAATTAATGTGCATGCATTGCACGGAGAGACTGAGCATTAATTATCTGACTGTTAGCATGCAAATTGAGGCACTGTACAACAGCATTTAATTACTAGAACCGTACAACATAGGGCATGATTTCCCAGGCAGATTCTGTGCACGAATTTCAAGGCAATGTGGACACAAAATTCAAGGAAACAGTTAATTGAGACTGGACACAAATTCCGAGAATGAAGAGGACAATTCTGGGCACAAAAACCTAAGACGATACAGGCTGGAAACTGTCAGTCCATACACTGCAGATTTGGCATGATTTTCTAGACTGGTTCCACATATTTTGAGGCAGCCTGTGCACAGTTTTCGAAGCAGCCTGCTGGTTTGCTGGTTGAGAGGAGTTGTACTTAGAAACTTTATTTAATTGCTGTACCTTTAATTCTAGAAGAAATACAAAAACTCTCTCTCAAACAGGTTTTCCCCTTGTGGGTTTTTCCTGGGCAGATTTGCCAAAGATACTGTCTGCAAATTCCTTGGTGCATTTGTTTTTTAAATTTCTGCCTTTAAATTTGTGATATTTCATTCATGTTTTCCAGTCATGTCAATTTAATGTGAAACACACAGTTGCAGCAAGTTGTGAGATTGGGTGGGCATTAAACTTAATTTAAGACTGAAAACTTAGAAAACTGAGATTGGGAAATACACTGAAAACTTTACATGGTATCAGAGCTTGGGGGCAGATTTGTGAACTGAAATTTTCAGACTGTCAGTGAAACTTCTTTGTTCAGTGAGCAGAACTCTTTTTTTCTTGGACTTTGACACTTCAGTGAGATGGCCACACGGTTGAGGTTGAAGGATAGGTTGGATAAAGCAGAGAATTTTGTTCCATGGAAAACTAGAATAATGTTCATATTGCAGGAAAATGAGTTGTGAGATGAGGTGGTGAAGCATACAACAACACACCCAATTCAAGTACCCGCAGCTACTGATGCAGTAGCATTAGAAGAATTCAATAAATAGGACATCAAGGCGAGAAGGATCATTCTTGATGCGGTAAAGGATCATGTGATCTCACATTTGACTACAAAGACCTGTGCTTATTTGATGTGGGTGGCCTTAACCAATTTATACCAAAGCTCTAATGAGAACCGGAAGAAGGTCTTGAGGGAGAAGCTGAAGAGTATCAAGATGGCCAAAGCTGAGGGTGTGACATCCTAACTTACTAGGATATCTCAAGTGAGAGGTGAGCTTGCAGCATTTGGGGAGGTGAGCCAGTGCGGACCGCTGTAAATAGCGTGGCTAAGCCATGGGATTTTTTTGTGGAGGCTATAGTTGCCAGAGAGAACTTACCTTCTTGGGATCAACTCCGGGATGACTTTATGAAGGAGGAGACCCAAAGAAGTCTTGTGCAATGGAGTTCTTCTAACAATAGGGAGGATGAAGAGAATGTGGCCTTGACAACAAAAGGGAAGAAAAAGTCCAAGAAAGGCCCCAAGTAGGGTGGGGCTAAGCAACAGCAGCAGCAGGGTGGAAAGAAGAAGGATTTGAGCAAAGTCAAGTGCTTTGCTTACCAAGGGTTTGGGCACTATGCCTCATAGTGCCCAAACAAAAAGAAGAAGCAGACAGCAACTGCAGCGAAGATTGAGGAGTATGCAGCTAGATTCAAGAGAGAGTTTTCTCTCTACACTGGTCATTTTGAGAGAGTTTCCATCACCAGCGCTGATATGGAGGATGAGAGAGAGTATTCCTTGTTGATTGGCCATTCTTTGAGTGCATCCACCACCAGCACTTGGTACATTGACAGTGGATCCTCGAGCAACATGACAGGTGCTCAGGAGATGTTTTTCGAGCTTTCACAGACAGGCATGGTGTAATGTCCTCTTCTAATTAAGCACCAAACCACCGGCTAACCTACTTAATTCCTATAGGTTCGAGCAGGTACTGCATAAAAGGGAATTGACTGAGAACATTTGATTCTTAGAACCGAATAGGGCATTCATTCAGTATTAAGTCATCGGTATGGCAAAGAAAGCCTTATTTCTTTAGGCTTAAAGACAACATGAAATTAGAATTGCATGCATGCAAAAGTGACGCGTAAACCCTAAAAATGGCATGCAAACCCTAAAAGTATATGCTAAGCTATTTAAGAAGGGTTATTGGACCAAAGAAGACATCTATGATTATTATTGTTGATTTCGGGTTTTGGAGAGGCAACAGCAGTTGGGGTTGAAGACGAGGTCTTCAACTAACAAGGGTTTCTATCTGCCCTAATCTCTTTCAGGATAGGCCATCCAGGTCTATCATCAGCATTCATCCTATTCATTCGTATTCAATTATCCCGCACACACAGAAGGTTTATTTGCAGGTTCACATTTGTAGCTGGGGAATAGCTGAAAAACCCCAAAAGGATTCGTTGGGAACTTAAAGCTCAATTTTTCCTCTACATGTCAGCTTCATCTTTCTCAATAGGCTCACTCCACTACATATGGTGATTATCAGTTCCCAGTTTGCTTATCCGGAGCAGTTATCAGCAGATACGTGAGGAAGGGGGGCATGAGCACCAGGGAGGCAGATCAATTTGCTAGGTGCCTTGGAGGAGGCAAAAGTTTTGCATGTGGCATCCAATATCTCCGATAGGTAAAGACCAACATCCCGGGAAAGTTTCAGCAGCATCGGGCACCTCCTCCTCCAAAACCGTCAATATCTTCCAAAAGGGGGCACACTTGTAGTTGGGCGTCAATCTGAGGAGAGCAACACTATATTCTGGCACACTTGGCATGCATCATATCTCTGGAGTACTATCAGCTTATTTATTAGTGGTATGTGTATATCTTTCTCCTGAAAGTCTTTGCCCTGTAATCTCTCCAGTTTAGCTATATTTTAGGGCCATTTGGCACGACACCTTTGCATGCACGTTTATTCAATATTTTTGCACAATCTTGAGTGTATGAACAAACAACATAGTAGCAAGAACAGTAGAATATTAGTTTGGGATATTACACATGGATGTGGAGGTAGTGTTGGGGGATGACATACTTCTCAAAGCGGTTGGACATGGGACCGTTACCTTTCAGAGGGAGTCTGAGTCCCATGACATTGAGGGATGTCTTGTATATCCCCCGATTAAAAAAGAACTTAATATCAGTTTCCACAATCGAGGACAGAGAACTTGGGGTGTACTTCCTTAATGGACATGTGCACGTTTCCCCAAGGCATTGGGACCATCTGCTTTTTTTGCTATTGGAGTTAGATGTGGGAAGTTATACAAGCTCTTATTTCATCCCTAGCATGCTTTGGCACATAGCAGCAACAGTGATCTTTGTGAGTTGTGGCATCGGAGGATGGATAATTTGCATCATCCAACTTTGAGGATGTTGAAGGACATGGTTGCAGAGTTGCCAGAGTTCAACATAGAGCGTAGCAATGTATACAGAGGTTGTGCTTTGGGAAAGTACACCAAGACTTCCTTTCCGAGCAGTGATAGCAGGTCAACAGGAGAGCTTGATTTGATACATTCAGATTTGTGCGGCCTGATGTCATATGTTTCCTTGATTGGTTATGAGTACTATGTGAAATTCATCAATGACTATTCCATGAAGACTTGGATGTACTTCCTAAGGAATTGTAGAGGTTCCAAGAGTTCAAAGCTCTTATGGAGAACCAAGCTAGGAGGAGGATTCGAGCAATCAGATCAAACAATGGGGATGAGTATACCTCCAAGGAGTTCAATGAGTTTTGCAAACAAGAGGGCATTTGGAGACAGTTGACGATTCCATATACTCCTGAGCATAATGGAGTAGTGGAAAGGAAAAACAGAGCTATAGTGGGAGCAGCGACAGCCATGATTCATGATCAATGTCTCTCTTTCTTCCTTTGAGTCGAGGCATGTAGCACAATTGTATACCTTCAAAACAAGAGTCTCCATCATGCCTTAAGGAGCAAGACTCCTAAAGAAATGTTCATAGGAAAGAAGCCTAACGTTGGTCATTTTCGTATTTTTGGTCACCTAACTTATTCTCGTGTCCCTTCTGAGAAGAGGACAAAGTTAAATCCCACTGCAGAGAAGGGCATCTCTGTGGGCTATGATGAGACTTCGAAGGCCTTCTGCATTTATCTTCCAGCACAGAGGAAGGTTGTTGCGAGGCGGGAAGTGATCTTTGAGGAGGAGTGGGCCTTTAAGAAGTCTAGGGAGTCAGAGTAGGGGGAGCAGCAGGCTCCCACGCTTCAGGCAGTTACACAGGGTCTAGCAGTTCAGAGTGCAGGATCACATGTCTCCGGAGTGACAAGACCACAGCTATAGGCACAAGTTCTACAGGTTCAATGGTAGAGTCAGCAGGTATTCCAAGGACAGGTTTTGGTTCTCAGCTCACAGGTTCACCAATTGCAGCTATCAGATCACAGAGTTCACCAGTGACTAGTTCACCAGCTACTAGTCCACAGGTTTCTGGGCCATCTACTTCTGCCAGTTCTTCAAAGGATGGTAAACCAGTTTAGGGAAGAGGAAACCCAAGTGGCTTCGTGATACCCTGAAGGGAGCAGAGTTATTTGGAGCGCCCAAGAGACCAATGAGAGACATCACGATGCCCGACAGATTAGGTATGGCATTGGTTGCTAGTCATCGTGATTTGGAGCCTTCTACTTTTGAGGAGGGCTCTCAGCATCATGTTTGGAGAGATGCTATGATGTAAGAGTACCATTCCATCATGAAGAACGATATATGGGAGATTGTACCGAGACCAAAGGGAAAGTCAGTTGTGACTTCCAAGTGGCTTTACAAGGAAAAGCATGCTGCAGATATCAGTGTGGAGAAGTTTAAGGCTCGTTTTGTGGCGCAGGGATTTTCATATGTAGAGGGAGTTGATTACGATGAGACCTTTACACCAGTTGCTCGATATTCCTCGATCAGAGCAGTGATCTCCATAGAAACAGAGATGGGTTGGAAGATCCACCAGATGGATGTGAAAAACTGCATTTCTTAATGGTCTTCTACAGGAGGTGTATTTGGAGCAACCACAGGGCTTTGAGATCCATGGGAGAGATTTTCATGTGTAGGCTAAAAAAGGCCTTGTACGGTCTGAAGCAAGCTCCTCGAGATTTGTATTCCAGGATTGATTCTTATTTGTTGTCAATGGAATTTCAGAAGAGCAAGGTTGATCCCAACCTTTACTACATTGTGGTTGGTGGTGATCCATGCATTCCTCTGTTGTACGTTGATGACTTGTTTATCACAGGTGAGGAGCACCTCATTGCAACTTGCAAGAGAGATCTTGTAAGGTTCTGTTTTTTATAAATAGGGAATTGACCGAGGACCTTTAATACCAGGAGCACATTAGGACAATTATTCAGTCATCAATATAGTAAAGAGGGCCATCAGAGTTATTATCATAAAGCATGCGGAGCATGCATGCCTTATTTCTTCAGTATTAAAGTCAACTTGAAATTAGAATTGCATGCATGCAAAAGTGAGCATAAACCCTAAAAGTGACATGCAAACCTTAAAAGTGCATGAGGATCTATTTAAGAAGGGTTATGGGACTAAAGGAGGTATCTATGATTATTGTTGATTGTTTTGGAGTTTTGAGCAGTAGCACCGTGTGCAGCTGCGACAGTTGGGGTTGAAGACGACGTCTTTGACAAGCGAGGGTTCGGTAGTGAGATATTTGCCCTAGTCTCTTCGGGATAGACCATCCAGGTTTATCAACGGCATTCACTGTATACATCAATGTTCAGGATCCAGCACACTCAGAAGGATTAGTGATTTGCAGGTTCACGTTTTGCAGCTGGGGATTTAGCTAGATACCCCAAAGTATTCACTGGGTCTCTGATTTCTAGTTTATCTCCCACATGTCAGTGTCTTCTTCTTCAGCAGGGTCATTCCATTGCATTGTGTGGTTCCCAGTTCTCCGTTTGCTCATTCTGAGGAGATATGAGCAGATCAAAGGGATTTGAGGGCAGGAGCACCAAACTGCCAGTTCAATTCACTAGGGCTCTTAGAGGTAGCCAAGCCTCCACATGTGACAGTCCATATCTCCGGCATCAGCAGACAAACAATCCCACAAAGTTTCAGTCGGATCTGACCTCTCCTCGTACAAAAACGTCAACTTCAGTCTGGAGGGTGCTTACGGTACAGCAGGGCGGTAACACCGGAGGAAAGAAGCACTACTAGCCCACCTATCCGGATCTTTATGCATGTTGCTATCTCTGGAGTCATTATCAGCCGAAATATCAGTGGTAAGCGTTAATTTCTCTCTGCAAACCCTAACCCTAATTCAGCTACATTCTAGGGCATTTTTGCATGGCAGGTTTGCATGCACAGTTATCTCGCATTTTTGTATAAGATTGAGTGTGTGAGTCAGCACTACAATAGAACATTAGAGAATATCAATATTTGGGATATTATAGTGGTATCAAAGCATGATCCTTGCCAGTTGTGGGCACAGAGAAATTGAATAAAAGTGCATGTTGATGCATGCTTGTACATGCAAATGCATGTCAGTGATGTTGGTAAAGTGTATGTCAGAAAAAAGGTTTTTCTTTGCCAGCTTGTGAGAACATGAAGACAATGAGAAGGATATTGATTGGAAATTTGCAGAGGTTAACAGTACTTCAACACTTGCCTCGATATCAAGAGTATCTAGCCTTGGGTGATGAGGTATGTGCAGCATTATCCTTTCAAGAATATTACACCATCAAGTTCAGGATCCAGCCCAAGGATTTGGATGAGGATCTCTTTAAAGGCATAGTTGGGGGAGGGAGGAAAGATGAGCATGAAGTACAGGTTATTGGTGAGCTTCATTTGGAGTTAACAATACATGATGAGGATGTGCATGAGGAGTTCGCATTAGATCCATCCTATGAGTCTAGCGACACAAGCACATTCGTTAGTCAGATTGTGGACAAGTCGTGTGATGAGTTGGAGTTGGTACACTCTTCATCACCTACAACAGGAGTCCAGACAGTTATGACAGGCCAAATACATGAGGTGCAAGGCAATGAGCAAAGCAGTCGAGACAGTGAGCAATCACACATGGAGGTTAGGGAGAGTTTATACATGCATGAGATAGAGCTTCCAGATGATGGTCACCGAAAGAAGATTGAACGTGTTACAGAAAGCATTCTAGCGATGAAAGAGAGGGCCAAGATACTCCGAGACACCACAGTACAACGAGATGTTGAGCTTACAGTTCTTCGACTTGTATGTGTCGAGTCAGCGGTCAGGCTTTCTAGTATTGAAGAGTAGTTGGATTACTTGATGGGGCAGCAGAAGAAACATACTATTGCATTTCCAAGCAGTCCTCTTCAAGAGTACATAGACAAGCCTTGCAGTAGCTTGAGTCCACATTTGCATAATGGCGGATGGTTTTTACAGGTTGGCCAAGATCAAGAAATTGGGCAACAGTATATGAGCATTCCAATTGAAATCAGAAGGGCAGAATGTCAGCTTGGTAGGATTATTCCTTGTGATGGTGCTTATGGACAAGGTGCTTTTTGGGGGTATGATGAGATTAAGGGGTGGTGTCCTATTGAGTGGGCGATTCTTGGGAAGCCATTCCTAGCCGGGGGTATAGTCCCACAACAACCTTGGGATATTTGGGATGAAAGATGCACAAGTTTGCATTCGGATTTGGGTGGGAGACCTTATGAGGGATGGATACAATGTTTACGAATGGGGTTACTTGGGAGTCTACAGGATGCTCCTTGTGTCGATACTACGTAGGGTAGCGGTGGATGCATTTTGACCTCTGCAATTCTCAGATTGATTTGGGACCCTGGGATTACAGTGATTGCTAGAGGATGCTTTCAGGAGGTTTCTTGTGATGGTACCTTGTTTACACCGTGGTTAGTTGCTCTACTTCTAGGAGGCTTCCATGGGATATCTTGTGATGGTACCGTGCAGTGCAGTGCTTTGAGCAGAGGATGCTACAGATCTCCTAGGATAATTTGGGACCCCGAGATCATGCCTGGATGCAGTTGGTTCAGTTTGATTGATTATGGAGTTGCGTTGGCATTGCTTGAAGACGAGCAATCTTTGGCGAGGGAGGACTGTAATGTTCCGTTTTTTATAAATAGGGATTTGACCGGGGACCTTTAATACCGGGAGCACATTAGGACAATTATTCAGTCATCAGTATAGTAAAGAGGGCCATCAGGATTATTATCATAAAGCATGCGGAGCATGCATGCCTTATTTCTTCAGTATTAAAGTCAACTTGAAATTAGAATTGCATGCATGCAAAAGTGAGCATAAACCCTAAAAGTGACATGCAAACCCTAAAAGTGCATAAGGATCTATTTAAGAAGGGTTATGGGACTAAAGGATGTATCTATGATTATTGTTGATTGTTTTGGAGTTTTGAGCAGTAGCACCGTGTGCGGCCACGACAGTTGGGGTTGAAGACGACATCTTCGACTAGCGAGGGTTCGGCAGTGAGATATCTGCTCTAGTCTCTTCGAGATAAACCATCGAGGTTTATCAACAATGTTATCCAACTTTTTGTACCATAAGTTGCGTTACCTGAGGAGCTGCCGGTTGACAGACTTGTTCAAAGTCTGATTCCAGTGTATCAGTTGATCCGTCTGCTTGTCTAGCCAATATTGGCTAGTCACTTTTTTATTTGAATAATTTTGACCATGGCCCCGCAGAGTTTGTAATAAAATGTGCTAGTAGGATATTTTTGAATGGTTCGGTCTCCTGAGACATAGAATCTCAAATAGGGTATTCCAGGGAGTTTTTTGCCCCTAACAATTATGCTTTGCCTTCAGCCGAGTATACTTGACGAGGTTTTCTCCCGCTTCCTCCAAAGCTGGAATGCCCGATGTTGAATTCTGGGCCTTGGAGGGTTATTAGAGCCCAACTGAGTGTTATAAGCCTACTAGACATTATTTGGATAGATCATGGTCATGTCCTAAGTCATCTGGACACAAAAATTTTGAAAAAATCTTTTTCGAACAGTGAAAAATCATTTTTTAATTTTTAATTACTTTTCCTAAGTTTTTTGGGTTAATTTTTCCATAAATTAAATGGAAAAAACCCGTTCGTGATCCGGACTCATAATTCAATGATTGAAGGCTCTAACCTTAAGCCAAAAATCATTCTTGATCAGCCAGCTAGTTAGAGCCAACTTTCATATCAGCAATCGTACACATAATGCCTTTTTATTCAAAAAAGTCAGTTTTGAATAAAAAAATGATTTTTAGTAAAAAAAATGATTTTTATTAAAAAAATGATTATTTTGGAGAAAACTAAAACTCTCCAAATTAATCCAAATTCAGTTAAATAAAAGGCTAAATGACATCTCATGGAACACTTATGATGATTGGAGTTATCATAACTCAGCTTTAGTCATCATTAAAAAGAAATTAATTTATTATCAATTATCAGACATGTCATCTCCAGCTAAAGATGAGATGGAGAGCTCTCATTGGTCCGGTGATTTGATCGAGGTGAAGACTGAAGCTTACACCATCAGTAGGCTTCCCAGACCTAACAAAGTAGGTTTCCAGACCTAGCGGGCAGCTTTCCCATGCAGTAGGGTTGGTCTTTTGGTTTTAGGGTTTTAGCACTCTCTCATTTGTTAAATAGAGGCTCTTTCAGCTCTATTGAGGGTGGATGATTGATGTAAAGAACCTCTGATAAAATATTGTAATGCTTGTTGCTCTCATGCAACTTATTTTGTAATAAAGAAAGGCTTTGGAGACTCATCCTGTGTGGATCCTGGGTGCATACGTTCCTGCTAATGAGGTGAAATTGTTCTAGTTTCTTTACTTTTGATAATGTGTGGGTATTAATACATGCTTTAGAGGGCTTCTATAAGCACGTAGGAATAGGTATTTGTAGCTTCAAGTTACCTATGTATTTCATTTACTTTCAAAAGCCTCAAAGAGCATTGTTTTATTCAACTGTATTTCATGCTTTTGAGATTTGATTAGTAAATAATACATGTTTTAACCCCCATGTTGCCAAATGTATAAGATTGTTTTGCAGATCACTTCATTGTAGCAAGCAAGAGGATGAGCTAAGTTGCATGTACTCTTCTTGGAGCAAAGCATATGTACCTAACAGCTGCATGCCATTGGGATCCAAAGTGATTTCAGGGATTCAAGATCCAAGTGGTTCATCTTCTCCATTCACCCTAAAGTCAAATTTTCTCATTATTTTACTTTATGTTGCAAGTAGTATATTGATCTATAAAGTACATCTTTTGCATCTACTTGCTTCCATTTCTGGATCTAGGAAGTGTTCTTTCTCTTAGATCTAGTTGGTATTCGAAGCAGCACAAGGTTCATATATTTTGCTCAAATGCTAGGTGTATTTTTGTAGTATTATCTATTGTTTAACCGATCATTTTGCAGGTAAATAGCTCGTTGGTTTTTTCTCTCTCCATGACAAGTTAAGCAGGAAAAATTGGCAAAAAACTTAAAGAATTAAGCTGCAAAAAACCTCCCATTGTTCCTCTTCTTAATCCCTTTTCTTCCGATTGCTCTGTTTTGTTTCTTTTACCTCTTCTTCATCGCTGCCCTATTAGTACCTTTTTATCAGCCCTCTTTCTCTTTTTGGACAACCCTAGTGTGCCCTAGCTTTCTTCCCTTGTTTGCTTCTTTTTGTCCTAGTTTTTGGGCTTCCTTTAACCTTGTTTTTGGCCATTTCTTTTACTTTTTGTTCGCTATCCCGTTTTGCACTTTTTATGACAGCCACTTATTTCATGGTTCGCTGTCCCGTTTTGCACTTTTTATGGCAACCACTTATTCCATGGTTCGCTGTCTCGTTTTGCACTTTTTATGACAGCCACTTATTTCATTGTTCGCTGTCCCGTTTTGCACTTTTTATGACAGCCACTTATTTCATTGTTCGCTGTCCCGTTTTGCACTTTTTATGACAGCCACTTATTTCATTGTTCGCTGTCCCGTTTTCTTCAATTTTGTTCATCCCTTAGCTTCTTAGTTGGCTGCCCTATTCTCCCCTTTCTTTCGGTTTGATCCTTGCTTAATTTGTTTGCCTTCCTTCTCTCATCTTCTATTGTTTCAGCCCCCTTTCCTTTTGTTCTTTTTACTCTCTTCAAACTTCTTCCCTTTACCCTTTTCAAAGTTTAATAAAAGATCTCAAAAGTAAAAATACAAGGCACTCTCATTTTTACAGGTTATAATTTTTGTAGAGTTACTTTGCCTTTATCTAATAAGTCCTTTCAAGGATCAGGTTCCTTAAGGCACATTGTATAAAGTTTAATAAAAGATCTCTGTTTGAGTGGGGTTTTTAAGTCCCCACTCTCTTCCTCCCCCATTTAGGGAGGCTTGTGTTGTGTGTATGCTTTGAGTAGTGCTAGTTTTCATCATTCATTACATCTCATGCTTAGATCACTAATTGTTAATTCATCACTTTTAAGTTGATTATTCAGTTTAAATTGTTTATCTTTCTAAGATTAATCAACTACTTAAATCTCTTGAATCTCACCATAAGGTGGATCAAGAATGCTCTCTATCGAAGAGTTTAAGCAAACTAATATCATCTTGTGCTTGTTTAATCAATTATGTAATATCCCAGATCCCGATATTTTCTATTTCTATGCAAATATTCTAATACAACGGGGCATGCAAACTGCCATGCAAAAATCCTTATTTTATAGCAAAAATTAGGGTTAAGGTTTGTGAGATAGAATGAACACTTACCACTGATAAGTTCGTTGGACTGCTCCTGAGAGGGTATGCAAGCATCAAGAACTGAATCGAAGATGGACTGATATCTTCCGCTTCCGGTGAAACCCCAGCAGCAAGAACCCCCGATCAGATAAGGGTGACGTTTTCAGTGAGGGAGGTGTCTGATGAAACTCCTGATTTGCAGGACTGATAGCCTTCTCGTGCCGGAGAGAATGCCTAGTACATGCGGAGTTTCTAAGGTCTCTAGGCAGGCTACCGAATTGATCCAGAGAGGCAGCTGCTCACGCCCCCTTGATTCTGGAATCGCTGATAATTGCTTCGGATGAGCACGGTCGGATCTGATAATCACCGGATGCCGGAGTAGGATGCTGATGATTAGAATGGTGCGTGAGTTTCGAAGCAAAACTGAGATCTGAAGACCCAGCAACTAATTAAGGCTTTATGGCTGAAAACCCCCCTTACGGCTGCACACGTCCTTGCAACGATCTATACCATGTACTGGCTAACTTATGAATGAATGTAAGAGCAAATGGTGAACCTGTATGGCTTACCCTGGATGAGACTAGGGCAGATGTTTCACTGCTGAAATCCCGCTAGCTGAAGACTCCGTCTCCAACCCCAACTGCTGTGCGGCACGCTGTGCTGATATCCAAGAGCTCCCAAAATAATAATCATCAAAAGTGAAGTCTCCTTTCGCTTTATCCCTCTTTTATAACTTTCAACTGCGAAAACCCTAATCTTTGACCTAATTAGGTCACTTTATCTTATAATTTGCAGTTGACTTGCATGCATGCGGTTGGAGACTTAATGAGTGCATGCATCATTAAATAATGCTTGGATGGCATGCACGGAGGTGGCCTTTGGCCCCGGTGGCCCTTCTTGACCTAATGACGATGCCCTAGATTTTCTATGGATGGCATCAGTCCTTAGATGATTCCCTAGCTGTCAGTAACAGCTCAAACCCACAGGAATCACATAGGTTAGCGGTTTTGGGCTTCAAGGCCTAATCGGAAGAGGACATTACAAATTCATAATCCATAAGTAAGACTCCTGAACTTGCAAGAACACAAGTCAAGAGCACTCTCTATCGGAGAGCATTTTAGATTTGCATAATCCTTGCATTAGTTTCATATAGATTAGCTAAGTCTCTTGAACCGCGATCATAAGACGAAGTCAAGAGCTCTCTCTATCGGAGAGTTTTAATTAATTAACTTAATAAAATTCGCAACTCACACCCCTTTTAATTAATTAACCCCCTTTCCTCCTTGCCGAAGTATGCTCGGACCGATCATAGATCGAAATACCCAGAAACAGCATTGGATCTCTAAACCCCACAAGAGGAACTTAACTAAAACTTTTCCCCATAACCAACGCACCGGCGTTGTTCGATAAATACCGAGGCATGTGGGCAAATTCCAAGTGTGGGGGCCGGGCTACCTAATCTGGGCACTGGTAGTTAAGTCATTGAACACTTACCTTTGACCCCAGACAGGTCCATCATGTCTTCGAATGGAGCCACTGAAGGTATTACCGGTTAGGACATCCATCTACTATAAGCGAAGATCACAAGTAAAAACTCTTAAAACTTACCAAGAGCACTTGCAAAACCTCACATTCACTAGCATCTTTTGGGATTCACATCATATTTACATTCGAAGCATCTCTGATAAGTTGACTCCATAGGCACTAGTCCTATCTTTTACGCATTGTTGATAATCTATGCCATTTGTCCATCGAATGTTCGATTATAGATCATATCTGTGAATACTTTAT
>LPNX010310005.1:354682-389967 GCA_001517045.1 Pseudotsuga menziesii | reverse complement strand
ACACCCATCCGCATCCAAAACATCTAAAAATTAACTTAAAACATTGAGCCATAGAAAACTCTTTGTTAGGGACTACCCCCCTTGGCTTCGTTAGGAGTTGGCCTAAACGAAGGAGCTAGGAGTAGGTGACAGTACCTAGCTCTGTGCTTGCCCCCAAGGTCACACCTCTCCCACTTTCTCAAGTGAGGAGACAGCTTTCAGAAGATTTCTGCTGCTGGTGTGCAATCGGCGAACAACAAATGGCATTCACTATATACATCAGTGTTCAGGATCCAGCACACTCAGAAGGATTACTGATTTGCAGGTTCACGTTTTGCAGTTGGGGATTTAGCTGGATACCCCAAAGTATTCACTAGGTGTCTGATTTTTAGTTTATCTCCCACATGTCAGCTTCTTCTTCTTCAGCCCATTGCATTGCGTGGTTCCCAATTCTCTGTTTGCTCATTTTGAGGAGATATCAGCACATCAGAGGGATTTGAGGGCGTGAACACCAAACTGCCAGTTCAATTCGCTAGGGCTCTTAGAGGCAGCCAAACCTCCGCATGTGACAATCCATCTCTCCGACATCAGCAGACAGACAATCCCACAAAGTTTCAGCCATATCTAACCTCTCCTCCTACAAAAATGCCACCTTCAGTCTAGAGGGCGCTTACGGTACAGCGGGCACCGGAGGAAAGAAGCACTACTATCCCACCTATCCAGATCTTTATGCATGCTACTATCTCTGGAGTCATTATCAGCTGAAATATCAGTGGTAAGTGTTAATTTCTCTCTGCAAACCCTAACCCTAATTCAGCTACATTTTAGGGCATTTTTGCATGGCAAGTTTGCATGCACAGTTATCTCCCATTTTTGTATAAGATTGAGTGTGTGAGTCAACACTCCAATAGAACATTAGAGAATATCAGTGTTCGGGATATTACAGATCTTGCTTTAGAGTACGAGATGATAGATGTTGAGTTAATGCATTACTATTTGGGGATGGGGATTTGGTAGGAGCCTGGTCATATTTCCTTGGGGCAAGGAAAATATGCAGTTGATGTTCTGAGGAGATTTTGGATGGATGACTGCAGGCCGATGGCCACACCGATGATCACCAACTGGAAGAAGCTCCATGCTTTTGAGGAAGAGTTAGTGGATCCTACATTATATCATCAACTCATTGGTTCATTGATGTATCTGGTCAACACTAGGCCAGACTTGTGTTTTGCAGTGAACACTCTCAATTAGTTCATGGTGGGGCCTAGGACAATGCACTAGGTAGCAGCAAAACTCGTATTGAAATTTTCATTTTTGGGTGTCGTGGGTACCTCAGAAGTATACAGTGTGGGTATGGGTTGGATGCTGAATTAAATTATGCATCCAACGAGTCCCCAAACTCGAAATTTGGGTGAACCGTTAAGGAGATATATCACAAATATGATAAGAAAAAGTAGTTTTTCTTTTTCCCTACTTTTTGTTTACAAATTTTACCCTTATGGTTGACATCATCAACTCAAATCCTATTGGATCTTATAAAGTGAATTTTAATGGTACAATTTTTATTTTGAGACCCATTTTGGCATTTTGACATCAAAACTCGCCAAATGGCCATCCCCTGTAAATTTGGGTATGTAATCCTTGAACTTAGGAAGGGATTTTATGGTATTGGTTGATTTCAAATGAATGAAAAGCCAACCATGGTTTTTATGGTTTGCCAATCTCATAACTGAAAATCCCAAACATTTGAATAACCTTATTCATATTTTTGCTAGATGGGAGAGGAATATGACTAAAAAAGATCTCGAAGATGGGGCTATATGTAGCAATGTTTTGAAAATAGGTCAACTCGAAACCGAAACTAGCCGAATTAACCAGTCTAACCCTCAAGAGCACCAAATCGAAAGAAAAATCGGCCCAAAGGTCGGTTCGATACTGAACTGGCTTGAACTGACCGAGGCCGTCAAAAATAGGTCGAGCTAATCCAAGTATGTCTGGGGCGCACGCGTGGAGGGTCGAGGCTAGACACGGATTATTTTTTTTAAATTGACCAGTTTTGTACAATTGACATTGAAGTCGGTAATATTAAATGGTAATGTTAAATTCTTAAAAAGTAAAAGTGGCATTCTCTTTATCTTTTATTTTCTATCCTTTTACTTAAATTTTTAACGTCACCATTAATTGTTTCAGAATGCTTGAGAGTGGTTCCAACCTCAACAAACTTCATATGCAAAAAGTAGAATTTTAGATCCAATTCAAAATTCAATAGACTTAATAGTTTTCAGCATTTCAGGATTGCAATGTTTCCACTAGATTCTATCATGTATGAGTGTAAGTGATTGGAATTTAATCAAGCACATCAAACTCTCTAGGTACCTTGATGTTGGTGATGTTGATGCCTAATTGTTGAAGTTAATTGAACTCCCATATCATGACCTTAATAAAAATGTACCCTTCAGTCAAGCAAAATCACTTATTAAGTATGGGAGCTTTTTCTACCTTATTTTAATGCTTGGGTTAGGAAGTTTCATCAAATTTGTAGGGTATTGACTAAAGTGATCAAAATGAAAACAAGAAATCCTTGTGATCACATTTCATGATAAGCGTTAATAAATGGTCAACATGCAAAAGGGGTAATCGGGCTATTTCAAATAAATCATCCACTATTTCATATTCAACTGATTTGAAGCATATGATCAAAACATAATCAAGGTTAAGTGTTTAAGCACTGTACTTTTAATCAAAACACGTACTATGCAATGGAACTTTCTTGGGCCAAGTTGTACATCATTATGCACTCAATGTACATTTTTTTCAGAATGTGGCTTATTTTCTTTCATTCAACCCCAAGTTGCAAATAGGAATAAGTGAAAAAGATAAATGTTAGAACACATAAAAGACAACCATCTCCTTACAATTTGAAATGCTCATGATTTGGTGGCTTAATGCATAGATCATTCAAATAGTAGATAGGTTGTTTAAGCTTGCAATCACATTGTGCTTTCTTAATGCTGAGTTTCCCTTTGCTTGCAAGGTGTTGAAGCACATTATTTTATTCCATATCAATTGTGGAGCTATGAATACCCAAGTTGTATTCCCGCCTTCCTCTTGAATCAGCCTTGCAAGAGTGTTCAAGTGTTGCATGCCAAGAACCATTTTGGGCATCAACACATCTAAGATAATTAATGAAAGCTATCCACCACGAGTTGGTAAATTTATTGGTTAAGTTTCAATACTGTCAATTTTTTTAACTAATACTTCAACGGATGCATTTACAAGAAGCTATATACCAGTTTACTACAACAAACTCTATTATGACAAATAATAAAGGATAGACTTGGCAGGTAAGTTCAACCTCTTACTCTGCTACTACTAAGACCTCTTCTTGGTATTCTGTTAATACTAATAGTACATCTCCAATGGGAGTAATGATAGAGAAAAATCATTCCACTCCCAACTATATATGTATGGAAAGATAATCTTGTTTTAAATACCATGGATATCATACTTACCTTTATGCTAGGTTTTAATGGTAGAGATTTTGATGTCACTTGTGAAAGGACAGAATAGCAAAGCTTCATCTGTAAGGTCAAAACAGATCTCCAGAAGGGGATGCTAAAAGTTGCCCCAATTTTGTATCAATATTTGAAATGCTAATGGAAATTAACAGATTTTTAGTAACCATAAAATCAGAAATTTGCATCAATATATCTATAAAGCTTGAGAGATTAATGTATGATGCAACCTTTGAAGAAATCTCTACTTGTGCAAGAAGAGTAGACAGCAGATGAGTATTAAAAGTTTAAAGGTTACCTATCAGTGTTGAGTGTTCTGAAAAGCACACGATGCACACCTCTCGGAATGTTTAAGCCCTCCATCACCTTTGCTGCAATTAAAAACGCAATCATACAATATCAATCTCTAGCAATGATAAACAAACAGATAGAAAGGGGCATATGTGCTCCGCAAAAACTAGTGGAATCCCTTGTAAATTGTCTTCAACTACAAGAAAATGAAAGTGCATTTTAGAGATAAGCAACACATTTTGATTTATGATAACATGTACCATTTGTTATCACCCTAACCGTTGCTTCTTGAGATGAAAGTCCTAATCTCAAGCAAGACCCTAGGGGCACTAAAGAAGGGCTACCCCACACACTTTTGGCAGGCTCCAGGCTCTTCTCCAGCACAAGGGAGGGATCCCTAAGAAACTCTGAGCCAACTAAAGATGATCACAAGGACAGAAAGAGCAGGCTTAGGTATACAAATCTGAATTCTGATTTAACTATGAGATTATTTTCATATTTGTAACAGAAAAGAGATGAGATTAATTTTATGATATTCAGCTGGTTGGAAAACAAGAATAGTGCCTAAGATTATAATGGCCATACGGTTCTATGAGGCAACAATTTTATAAGCCTTTTCTCAAATGAATAAGGAAAACTACAGCTGAAAGCTACGGCTATCTATTGTTGCTCTCCACAATTACAGAAATCAGATTTCAAAGCCCTATTGAAAGATAATTTATCAAATATTCATGAGAAGATGTTCACGACAAAAGAGTGTAAATTCCAGCAAGCTCTAATCATGAAGTATTACTTCCATTTAACATTTGTCATTTATAGCTATGAACATATAGAATTCAAGAGGGAAATCAGCCACAAATTAATTCTCTTAAACAAGGAACAAGGTTACCCAAATCAAGCCCTCATTACAGATTTGATGAGATCAAACTTCCAGCTTGTATTCAGCCAATAGCATCTAATAGCATAAGCTTCAAGCTCCAAACACACCACAACAGTGTCTGAAGCAATAGTCTAGTGTGTCTCCACAAGTTTTCAACCAATTACAATAGGATGAGCCTCTTTTATATAGTGATCCAAACTCAAAACCTCCTCAATTAAAATAATAGTATCCAATGTAAAACACTTGATCTATCCTAGGAAAGCATAAAGAAATAATATCCTTTCACTACTCTCTAGTGGATAAGTCAAACAAATAGTAAAATGATGCTAGATGCAAGTGAAAATAGTTGATGCCACATGTCTCCATCTCCAAACAATGTGTACCCTCAAGAGAGGATGCCTCCTCCAAAAATAGTAGTATGGTTATGTCAATATACTCAAAGGTCCACCTAGAAATCCTCCTCAAGTGTGCTCTCCTAGATCCATAACAAAATATGCTAAGAATAGAAAAACAACTAAGGTTTATGGTGCATGAAACAACCCTTGTCTCAGTATGTGTGCCAAATCAATACAGTAATGGAGTGCTCCTCTAGGTTAGAAGAGAAGTCAAAATACCACAACTACCTTTGCTCAAAATACAATAAGAGTTGGACTATTTCCTCCAAGGCCCAACTAACTCGTCTCTCAAGGCATAACAACCCTCAAGTGTGCCAAAGAATAGTTCTAAGGAATACGAAATGTGTGCCAGCATAAATCCACATGCAAGGTAGCTGCAACTAACTCCAAGTTCAAAGAGAATGGGACAGACCCATTAAAATCCTCCATGTGTACCATAAAACCTCTATATATGTGCCACTACCTAGGAACAAGGGGAACGCTCCATGGAATAAGAGGTCAACATAGTCAAATATGTTATACCAAGCCTCAACATAGGCATATAACTTAGGGCACACCACAACCACTAGAAATAATGAATACAATATGCATCAAGTAGTTGTTGGGAGGTTAGATAACATAGAAATACATGCCAAATGAAGGAGTGTTCTACAAAAGTGATGAGTAAGCATGCCACAAATGTCGTCCAAGTGCTAATTGAATCAATATATCCAAGGGCGCTAGCTAGATCCTTATAGAAACTCGTGGCCACCAAGAACCAAGTTTAATGTAGAATATTCATGGATTAAAATATGTGAAAGATTACCAAAAAGAGGGGAGCACTCAACTCCATATATGAGTAACCCCTCAATAGATATCAAAACCATGCCCAATTGTTAGATCACCTAGGGCGTTTTCCCACCAAAGAACAATGTGTCAAGGCATAATGTATTACCATAGAAACCAAGGAGTTAGACAACCACAACATATAGTACTTGGTTCCCCTAACATGTAGGGGTAAGATGATGGTCGATGCCTTTGTGATTTTGATCACAATTACCAGTTCCACAAATGAGATCTATGATCTACCCATGGATATTTGCCAAAGACGCTTCTAGTTTGCTCAAACCACCATGTTATGTGCCGGAGATTTATGGGGATTTTTCAGTTGATGCCATTGTTATGGCATATGCTATACTTGATGACACATGGAAATTGCCTTCTTCTTTATGGGAGATGACCATGTAGGGTCACTAGTGTTGCTCTATGGTGACTCATATACCTTAACTTGTTGCTAAAGATGCATTGTGGTGTGATCATAATTTCCTTTAGATAAGTGTGTCACCTTGTGAATCAAGTGTATTCCTACGGATTTAGGTAGGTGTAACATGTCATTTCACATTTTTACTAAGCCATTTTGCATGCCATGTCCTTTCATTATCCCTTTCACCCATTTCCATCATGTCCCCCTTTCATAATTGACTTATCATATGTTATGTTCCAAGGTCTCTATATTTTTCCCATCTATGAATGCCTAAGCCAAATTAAAGCTTAAAAGATTCAAAGTATTGTAAGGTCGATGCAACTAAATTATAAATGTTGTACTTGTGAGCAATGCCCCCTTGCAAAAATTTCAAGTTCCTTATGTCCCAAGGTATCAAAGCCAAAACTAAAGGACCAAGCCAAAAAAGGCTAGTATAAAATAACAATGATAATAAATGTATTGCCAAGGTGGCATGTGCAGGAGGGTTTCTTTTTTACCCTACAGGAAATATTGTCAAAACCTATGCTTCGAACTCAGGATTGGAAAAAATAATCAAGCTAAGAGATTTGCTTTATACTTTAGATTGAAGCGCTCTATTAAAGTTGGTTTTAGCTCTCTGATTGTGATAGGAGACTCTCGTCTTGTCCTATTTCAAGTCAAGCAAAGAAAAGATATACAAGATCAAATAGATGGTCGTCTTCATAAGAGGATCTTAAGTTCTCTCTCCCACTTTGACTCTCTCCACTTTTACCATGTGCGTAGGGATCTTAATAACTTGGCAGATGGTTTGGCTAATCAAGCCTCTCAACTTCCTACGGGAGGTTATAAAGATAATGAGGGTCATATCAAATTCACAAGCATACCTTGATTAATTCCATGGATTACAAAATTACATCCCTTCCTTGTGGGAGGTGGTTGAATTTATTGCATAAGGACAAAATCTTTGACACTTATTCACTGTTGATCTTTTCGAAGGGTGTTTTAGGCTGGCATAATAAATTTGTCGTCAGCCTTTTTAAGACTATGAACCCTCTCAACCTCCTTCTTATTTGGGGAAGTTTTAGTATAGCGCAGAGCTGGTTTGTCTCTAGAGTTTGGGTCATTGTTGAATTTGGAATAGTGGCGAGAAATGGAAGGAACACGATCGTCTTCTCCTTAGCCCAGGGAGGTAGATGCCTTGACGAGGTTGATTTGTCTTGCTGGAGCTTACAAGTACCTTTCTATTGTAATTTTTTTGCCTTTCCATTTGTCTTCCAAGTTTGGGATATTGATCCGTTCAGCAGCCTTAGTAGGAGAAATAGTATCATTGAGGGTTTCCTGTTTTGGATTGAAGAGCATTGTTATCTGTGGTATCGTAATTGTCGTTTTATGTCTTTGTATGGCTTGCCCTCTGGTCATTTTGTTCATGGTGTTACAATATAAATTTTCCTTTAAAGTTCAATCTAGGGTTGAAGAGTATAATTAATTTGTTACTGGAAAACCACACATAAACTTCTTTACTAGTATTTGCAATGGAATATAAAAATTGAGAAACATTCACAACATCACATCACAATATAGACACTATTATTTTGGGTATGGAAACCCCCGAAAAAAACCCAAGATGGGAAAACCGGTGCAACAGTCAAATATGAATTTTATTATTGAGAAAATATGGAACTTTTACAACCAGCACAATATTCACCCAACCTGGCGATTGTGAACCTCTGTAGAAACACTGGACAATTCCAACAACCCAGCACACCCTATGCGTAAGAGTACGGCCCCTACGTCAGGAGTACGGCCTCCTCTACGCAGCTGTACGGATTCGTACACGCTGACGTCAATTGTATGGATTCCATATGGTTGTACAATTGCCCTCTACCGAATGGTACAGTTGCCTCACAGCGTGATCTATACAGCCCTCTCTCAGCCTAGAACCCCGATGACTCTGACGGGTAACTATTCCTCCGTCTTCTTACCAAACTCCTCTGTCTGACTTTCCTTGCCTGTCTGTATCCTCTCTGTGTGTGTCCTCTCCACCAAATCTTCTTTTAGCTTTATTGGCTAAGAGAAACCCTAACCCTCCCTATGGATCTATGGATGAGATCCTCCAGTGAGAATCAATGACCAAGATTAGATTAGCCATTTACTTAAATATTTCACTTTTCACTTTTCACTTTTATAAAGTGATTCCATTAAAGTCAAAATAAAATTAGAATAATTAAAGTATTTTCCTAAGTCAAAACTTAGGAAAATCACTTTAATAGATTTGGCTTCCAGTTTAACGTCTCTCTAGCATGCAAGGACACATGCAACGCTAGAAGACCTTCCTTATTGATGCTTTTTAACACTCCCTCTTAACGAGGAAGAGATTCGATAGCAACCCCAACTTGTTTCTGAACTTCACAAAACTATGTTTGCAAAGTGCCTTGGTGAAAATGTCTGCCAACTGCTCATTTGTCTGTATGTACTCCAACCGAATGGTTCCTCTTTGCACACAGTCTCTCAGGAAGTAGTACCGAATATCTATGTGTTTGCTCTGATCATGGAACACAAGATTTTTCAAATAGCCTGATGCCACTCTGATTGTCAAGGTGAACTATTGGAGCCTCTAGCTCACACTCGAACAACCCTAAAAGCAACTTCCTCAGCCACATACCCTCACAAGCAGCAATGTTGGCTGCCATGTACTCAGCTTTTGTCGAGCTCAATGCAATGGACTTCTATTTCCTGCTGAACCACGAGACAACCCCTAATCCAATACTGAAGCAGCAACCTAAAGTGCTCTTTCGGTCCTCTACACATCCTACCCCGTCAGCATCCGTGAATCCTACTAACTGTACACTCCCCTTGCGCTCATACACCAACCCATACTCCATTGTACCTCTGATGTAGCGAAGTATGTGCTTTGCAGCCGTCTAATGCACTCTCTGAGGGTCCACCATGAACTGACTCAAAGAGTTAACTACAAAGCTAATGTCTGGCCGTGTGTTGACCAGAAACATGAGCGATCTGATAAGCTGACGATACAAGGTAGGATCAAATCTGTCTGACCCCGATGCATCAATCTTCCTCCAGTTCGAAACTAGAGGTATGGACATAGGCTTGCAATCCACCATCATGAATCTCTTCAACATCTCCACTGCATACTTCCCATGTCCAATGAAGAAGCACTAGTCTCTCTGCCAAACCTCCAAGCCTAGGAAGTAATGCATCAACCCAGGGTCTTTCATCTGAAACTCAACTACAAGGTAAGAAAGAGATCATCTAGATATAAGACCAGTATGAGAGGCACCTCACCTATTAAGAAGTACAGGTTGCTTGAGCCCGTAAAGAGCTATGTGCAGCCTGCATACATGTGTCTCCCTATTCTTCACATCAAACCCCTCTAACTACACAATATATACCTCCTCCTATGTTACTGCATTGAGGAAGGCAGTCTTAGCGTCCATCTGATGGACTCGCCAACCCATCTCTGCTGCTAATGAGATAATGGTCCGAATGGAAGAATACTTGGCAACAGGGGTGAAGGTCTCCTCATAATCAATACCTTTATTCTATGAAAACCTCGTCTGATGCATGCTTCACCTTGTAGATCCATTTGGATCCCACCACCTTTTTTTTACCTTCAAGCCTCTGCACAACCTCCCATACCTGATTCTTCATGATTGAGTCATACTCCTCAACCATGGCCTCTTGCCACACATCATGTTGTGCAGCCTCCTCGAAACTAGAAGGTTCAGAGTTAATCAACTCTGTCATCAGTGCCATATAACTGAGTCTCTCTGGTGATCTGCTTCGCCTCATGGAGCTCTGTGGTGGATCAACCTACTTAGAATCATGAACTGTGGACCTAAACCACTTAGGCCATGGCCTAGTGTCTACCTGCTGCGGCTACTGGATATCCGTCTACTGTTGCAACTCATCCTCCAAGTCAATGACTGAAGGATCCTGTCCACCTAACTCCATCTTCCTACCAGAACCTGTTCCCTGTGTCTATACCTGTACCTATAAGGCTATACATCTGGCTCCTCCAACTTGACCCCCGAAACCTGTGTTGGCTGCTCCTTTACTAGTAAGTTCATAGATCTCAGCAAGGCCCTGTCCTCATCAAGCTGGACATCCCTGCTCACAATAATCCTCTTGCGAGCAGGAATGTATACTCTGTATGCCTTTGAAGTCTCCCTGTAACCAACAAGTAACCCCTTCTCTCCAAAAGGGTCCAGCTTCTTCCTAGTGTCAACATGAATGTGACAGTAACAGACAGTCCCAAATATGCGAATGTGACTCACATCAGGTCGAGTGTCGGTGAAGACCTCCTCGAGTGTCTTCTTCCCCAAAGTTGTGTGGGGACACCTGTTCTAAATGTATATTGCAATCCTGTATGCCTTGACCCAAAGGAATAGTGGTAATCCCTTATCAAATAGCATGGCCTTGGTTGCTCCTATCATAGTCCTGTTCTTTCTCTGCCACTCCATTTTGTTGCGGGGTATGAGGCACGGTGTGCTCCTTCTTAATCCCCTCTGCCGAACAATACTCCAAGAACTCATTGGAGGTGTACTCTCCCCCATTGTTCGTTCTCAAAACATGGATCTTCCTTCCTGTCTGGTTCTCAACGAGAGTCTTGAACTCCTGAAACCTCTCAAAGACCTCTAACTTGGTCTTCAGGAAATAAACCCAGGTCTTCCTGGAATAGCCATCAATAAAGGTCATGCAATAACTGTAACCATTGAAAGAATGGATACTCGTAGGTCCACAAACATCCGAATGCACTAAGTCCAAGGGCTCCTTAGACTTGTGCTCACTCTATGGGAAAGGCTTCCTGATGTTATTCCCCAACGCACATGCCACAACCCCTGCTGTGGTTATGCTTCTCCTCATGTACTTGAGGAACTCCAATGACTACCTATCTCAAGTGCCTCAGTGCTCCATGGTGTAAGTGTGCCATCCTACTATGCCACAACTCACCCTTATTGCTGTCGCTGCTAACTAGAGCCTTTGCAGGTTCAAAGTGTAGTCTATACACCTTCCTACTCCTGATCCCAATCATCCGATCCGAGCTCCTATATGACCCCTTCGGCCTAATATACACTCTATGGTCTCGAAACTTCACTTGAAATCCCTTGTCCTCCAGAGTGGAGATAGATATGAGGTTCTTGGTCAACCCCGAAACATAAAACTGAGGGGTTTGTCAGACTCCCTCTGAAATGAAACAATGCCAACTCCATGTGCCTGATACCGCGCATCATCACCCAGCTCAACTTGGATACCTGTTCCACCCTCCTGCAAGCCTTTGAAGAATCTTTTGTGTCCAGTCATATCACTAGATGATCCACTGTCAATGTACCAAATACTGCTACATGTGGTGCAAGCTATCAAGTAAAACTCCTCATCGAAGTTTTTGTTGAACTCCTCCACCTCTGCAGAACCAGCCATCTGAGTGTTGTTCTTCTTCTTCCTGTCTGGGCACTGGGAGGCAAAGTGCCCCTGCTTGTGGCAGATAAAACACTTGACCTTAGACATGTCAAGGTTCTTCTTACCACCCTTCTTCTTCTTTGCCTTACCCTTGCTCTTTCTTGTCAGGGCTAGAGCCTCCTCATCCACAATCTGTGGAGTGTTACTGAATGAGAGCCCAATCCTTGGCTCATGCGAGTCTCCTCCTACACAAAGTCATCCCACAATCTCTGCCAATCATTGAGCTTCTCCCTAGCCACAACACCCTTGACAAAGGTGTCCCATGGCTTAGAAAAGGCTCTTGCAAGCTATCCGAACTAGCTCTTCATCCTCCCTCTTAGAGCCCCCAACTCCAAGCTCGTCTCTAATCTGTGTGAGACTTGTGAGATATGGCACCACTACTTCTCCCTTGGCCATACTGGTACTGCGCATCCTCTCTTATGGCACCATCTTCCGATTTCGTTCTTGCTTTGATAGGGACCTTCCAAATCCTTCCACATATCCAATGCGGTCTTCTTCCCGGAAAAGTGAGGGACTATATGGTCCTTCACTCCGTCCATGATGATCAACATGGCTCTGGAACCTATCTTCTTCCAACCTACCAACTCTGCAACCTTCGTGTAGTCAATGTGTTCCTCTGCATCACTGACATCCAGGATCCTTGTGATCCTTTCTTTCCATGTAGGAAAGTTCTGAACCTTGGAGTCTATCCTCAACTCTCAACTACATGGCCATACTGAAGTGTACCTGTCAAACCCTAGATTTGCAATCTAGGTTTGTGTCTTCAAATAGATCTACCTCTGGTCTATCAATATTGCTGCTAGTCTCTCAGATTTAGTTCACCAGAGCTCTGTAACAAATATAAAATAGAATAATAATTAGATTAGATAATTATTATAGGAAAGGGTGTAACCCTTCATTCGACCTGCTCAAAGCCTATAAAGGCGAGCCTCCTTGTAATTATCATCATCATCTAATATATATAATTCTTATTTCTCATCCAACATGATAATCGGATTCGACTACCAACGGACCAACCAGATTCGGTTGCTCCATTTGGTATCAGAGCGGATTTGCTCCTGCACTCTGAGCTCGGACTCTGCTCATCAATTCCTACTTGAACTCGAACTCGGCTCATCAATCCTTAATTTCTTTCACTGCTCCATTTCACGTTTCAATCTAATTTTCCTCTCTCCCTTCTCTCATCGCTATCTCCATCCCACCTGTTGCGTCCTTTATTTTCCCTTGCTCGTTGCTGCTCCACCTTCCCTCTCGCACTGCCTCCACTTCGCCCTCGCGCTGCCTGCAAATCGCCTCTTGCACGCACTTTTGCTTTCACACCTATGCTGCTCCACAAAACCAGCCCCTCAACTCTCCACCACCATCTGTCACGCTTCCTTACTCCCCCATCCTCTTCTGCTTTCCATTCCTCCCGTCTCCACATCGACGCATCCCCTTCTCCTGCGCATTGCCCGCATATCCTTCTACACCCTCCGCGACCTCTCACCCACATGCACATCCTCCAACCTGCACTCCCAATCAACGCACGCCCATCTTCTTCATGCCACCACATCTTCTCCCTGCCCTCGCCATCCTCCTCACCAACGCGGCACTCCTCTCCCCATCCATTCCCCTCCTCCCCACGAGCCCGACACCCTCTCCCCTGCCTATGCCCCTCTCCACACCTGCGCCCTTTTCCATTCCCTTCTCTGCCCACCCATGCTTGCCCCGACAACCCCAAATCCACGCCATTGCTCCAACCCTATGCGCCATACAGCCGCCTCCACCTCCACGTCCTGCAAAAAAAACAAAACCAAAAAAAAATATTATATCAATATAATATAAAATAATATATTAATTTAAATATATCAATAATAATATATTTTTTAAAAAATCAAATATTGTATTTATTATAATATAAATAATATTATAATATTTGTTTTAAAAAAAAACTATATACAAAATATTATATAGTTTATGAAAAATAATAATAATAATTAATATAATATTATTCAAAATTTCACCTTAAAAGGCCAAATAACGTTCTACAAACATTCATGGCATCTTATAGTAAGAGAGTGACAAATTCATAGATCTCCTTGAGCAAATCCTTAAGGACATAGATGAAATAAAGAAAACTATGGACAAAACATTTAAAGTAAATGTAGATGGAGGTGAAAATCACGTAGAAAAAGCCACCCAAGTTGATGAAAAAAAGGATGATCCGGACCAAGATTGTGATAAGAGACACGCCGATGTTGCTAATAATAAAGATGATCAATGCTGCGACAAAAATGTCACAATCACAAACACACGAAGGACAGATATCATCACAAATATGGCAATAAAGAACATCAAGGGAAACAACTATAATATCTATCAGACACAAGATAAGACCAGTGTTCTTATGAGCATTATAAGCACGAGGAGCCCGTTCAAGGGAACTGACACAAAAAGTATTGGGGATAACAACATGAAAGTAGTTAAGGTCGTAATGTATGTTGAGCATGTTCAATTGACAACAAACATAGTTAAAAGAAGCAATCACACAAGTAGAAAAAGCGTAAACAAAACTTCACCAAGTTCATACTTATTACAAATATCAAGACATAATAATCAAAATGAGGCAAGGGTCATAATCAAAATCGCACCTCTCAAGTCATCAGTGCGACATAAAGCCAAAATAAAGGACGACATTAGGAAAATACTCTAGCTTTGAGGACAAAGCTCCTTTAAAGGGAGTGGCAATGTAACAAATATAAAATAGAATATTAATAAGATTAGTTAATTATTATAGGAAAGGGTGCAACCCTTCATTCGACACACTCAAAGCCTATAAAGGCGAGCCTCCTTGTAATTATCATCATCATCTAATATACATAATTCTTATTTCTCATCCAACATGATAGTTGGATTCGACTACTAACGAACCAACCGGATTCGGTTCCTCCACCCTTATTCTTCTTTGCCTTACCCTCGCTCTTTCCTGTCAGGGCTAGAGCTTCCTCATCCACAATCTGTGGCGTGTTGCTGAATGAGCCCAATCCTTGATCCATGCGAGTCTCCTCCTACACAAAGTCATCCCACAATCTCTGCCAACCAGGGAGCTTCTCCCTAGCCACAACACCCTTGATAAAGGTGTCCCATGGCTTAGAAAAGGCCATTGAGGGCTATCTGAACTAGCTCTTCATCCTCCCTCTTAGAGCCCCCAGCTCCAAGCTCGTCTCTAATCTATGTTTGTGAGATATGGCACCACTACTTCTCCCTTGGCCATACTGGTACTGCGCATCCTCTCTTGCAACAACATCTTCCAAAGCCTTCCACATATCCAATGTGGTCTTCTTCCCGGAAAGGTGGGGGACTATATGGTCGTTCACTATGTCCATGATGATCAACAAGGCTCTGGAATCTATCTTCTTCCAACCTACCAACTCTGCAACCTTCGTGTAGTCAATGCGTTCCTCTGCATCACTGACATCCAAGATCCTTGTGATCCTTTCTTTCCATGTAGGAAAGTTCTGAGCCCTGAAGTCTATCCTCAACTCTCAACTACATGGCCATGCAGAAGTGTTCCTGTCAAACGCTAGATTTGCAATCTAGGTTTGTGTCTTCAAATAGATCTACCCCTGGTCTATCAATATTGCTGCTAGTCTCTCAGATTTAGTTCACCAGAGCTCTGATACCATGTAATTTTTCCTTTAAAGTTCAATCTAGGGCTAAACAATATATTTAATTTGTTACGAGAAAACTACACATGAACTTCTTTAATAGTATTTGCAGCGGAATATAAAAACTGAGAAACATTCACAACATCACATCACAATATAGACACTATTATTTTGGGTATGGAAACCCTCGGAAAAACCCAAGATGGGAAAACCGGTTCAGCAGTTAGATATGAATTTTATTATTGAGAAAATATGGAACTTTTACAACCAATAGAATATTCACCCAATCTGGTGAATGTGAACCTCTGCAGAAACACTAGACAATACCGGTATCCCAGCACTCCCTCTGCGTAAGAGTACAGCCCCTGCGTCTACAATACGGCCTCCTCTACGCAGTTGTACGGATCTGCACAACACTGATGCCAACTGTATGGATTTTGTACGGTTGTACGGCTTCCCTCTGCCAAATGGTACAGCTGCCTCCCAGCGTGATCTGTACGGCCTTCTCTCAGCCTGGAACCTTGGTGACTCTGTTGAGTAAACTATTCCTCCGTCTTCTCACCAAAATCCTCCATCTGACTTTCCTTGTCTGTGTGTATCATGTTTGTGTGTGTCCTCTCCACCAAATCTTCTTTTAACTTTAATGGCTAAGCGAAAACCCTAACCCTCACTATGGATCTATGGATGAGATCCTCCGGCGAGAATCAATGGCCAAGATTAGATTAGCCATTTACTTAAATATTTCACTTTTCACTTTATAAAAGTGATTCCGTTAAAGTCAATCAAATTAGAATAATTAAAGTATTTTCTTAAGTCAAAACTTAAGAAAATCACTTTAATAGATTTGGCTTCCAGTTTAATGTCTCTCTAACATGCAAGGACACATGCAATGCTAGAAGACCTTCCTTGTTGCTGCTTTCTAACATATCATTCTGTCTTCTTTGGGGATTCTTGTGAGTCGAAATTTGTTAAATCCCCTTGCCAATAGAGCAATAACTCTGGATTGGGGAGGGGGTATTCAGATTAGGGTTTTAACAATTGAAATTATCAAAAAAATTGACAATCTGTTTGATCAAGTCGCTAGCGTTAAGACTAGTATGCAAACCTTTCAGAGTCAAATGAATGGGATGCAGGAACAATTGAATGGTTTGAAAACCTCTGTGCAACAGATCCTAAATCAGCAGCCAGTTATGAACAAAAAATAAAACATTTTGATTCCTTATCTTCTCAAATTAATTCTGATTTGGAAAATAAATTTAATAATCTTGATGGTGCTGTTAAGACTTGTGATAAGAAGCTACACGAAATTATCAGGGTGGTTGACAAACAGGATGTTTTGGTTAAAGCTCATGAAGACCTTATTAGAGGTAAAAATTCCAAGGTTGAAGAGAATTTTGAGGGCCATAATGGTGATGCTAATTCGGTCATGCAGCCTGTTCAGCTTGTGCAAATCCTTTTTAGCTCTAGTGATAAAGACGTGGTTGTCCCCTCTCCTACTCACTCTGTTACAGAAAGCAATAACTGTGAAGACTTTCAAGATTCTCAGTTTGATAGTGGTGATCATCAAGAAGCTGACATCAATGATAATATAGATGAGGAAATGTTCAAGGATGAAGATGAATTTGCTGCTTCTCCTTCTGCAGACTTTGGCTGCACTTCTGATGAGGATTATGAAATGGATGAAGATCCTTCTGAGGCGACTGACTCTGAAAATGATTTCAACTTCTAGTTATACTTTTTTATGCAGTTTTTTTGCCTTTAGTTTTTGGTCACTTTGTCAGAATCTATAGTAGTACTGACATTTTTGTTTTTTGGAAACGAAATTCTCCTATCAGGATGACTGTAATAATTTGTATTTCAGTTCTAGTTTCAGACTTTAACTCTCTTTATCTGGAATGATGCTCTTTTTGTAACAATTTGCTGAACTCGGTTCAGCCTTTCATAAATATATCAGTACTCGTTTTTGTTAAAAAAAATAATAAATGGATTGCCAAAAAAGGCACAAGGAAAGAGTAACTCGAGAAAAAAAACACTTCCTTCAAAGGCACACTTACAAAAGAAAAATCATTAACCCCTAGCTCTTAAAAGCTAAGGGGTAGACCTAACACTCACTCACATTTCCATTATGGTCAATTCGTGAATATCTTCTCCCTAATACCACATTCACTTCATCACTCTCACCTCACTTAAAAAAAAATGGAAATTTGCTTTGTCTTAGGGATCTAGCATGTAATAAGGGTTTAATTATGGTCACACCGTGGTAAGTCTAAGGTTCTTGGGATAATTAATTAAAAAATCATTGAGTTATTTGAAAAGTGCATTTGTTAACCGTTTCATGTGTAATTTTCTACATTATTAGATGATATTGTTCCTAGTCATTACATTGTTGGGCTTCCCTAAAGATAGCACCCTAGCATACTTACATGGTCTAACACTTAATTGGTGATTATATGATTATGTGTAGCCCCCATTGGATGTCCACCCTCCTTCTACACATGGTTTGATGCACACATGGGAGATCTAGAGGCATTAGAGAAGGGTTGTCCTCTTCTTGATGGAGATTTGTTAATGATCCCTAACACTTGGGATGAGTTGGCATGAGGTTTGACCACTTGTTGAAACTTTAACATGAATATTGTAGAGTTTGTTGCACACTGGGTCCTTCCTTTATTCACTCATGATGGGACACCCCACACATGGCAGACATTGAGGGGTTTGTTACATTCTTGTTGGAGCGCTCTAGGATTTTAGGCCTTTGTTTGACCCTAGAGGCACTTGGAACATATTTTGAGTGGAGCACTCCACCCTTTAAGGACCATTGCTTTCATTATTTAACTAGTCTTTTATGGAGCGCACATCATCTATGGATTGGTTTGTTAGAGGGAGATTATGCGAAGGTTTTGGCACATTCTTTCTTGCACATTGATGAGGTTGTTGCACTATGTAGTGGCTGATGGGTCAAAACCCTGGGGTTTGTACCTAGCATTTATGTTTTGACCATATCTTCTAGGTCGCTCCTCCTTTTGGAGTTTATTTGTGTATCACATGTATTATTCCTTGCTATTGAGGTACGCCACCCCCCTCACTCGGTCAAATTGGTTAGCGTTTTGGTATTTTGACCATGTCATGAGGAGATTTTATTATTTCTTTATTGAAGAGTTAGTTGGTCTATCTTCCTATATAACAGACCCTCATCTCATTATAAAAGTTGTTAGAACTTGTGGAGAATAAACTCTTTTACTATTTTGCTTCGTTCTTTTTTATCCTGAAAGATTTTTTCGGTATTTATTGAAGATGTTCATTTGAGGATTTGATGCTTGGTGCTATGATTGTAATATCCCAAATATTGATATTCTCTAATGTTCTAGTGTAGTGCTGACTCACACACTCAATCTCATATAGAAAGACAAAATAACTGTGCATGCAAAGTTGCCATCCAAAAATGCCCTAAAATGTAGCGAAATTAGGGTTAGGGTTTGCAGAGAGAAATTAACACTTACCACTGATATCCCAGCTGATAATGACTCCAAAGATAGTTGCATGCATAAAGATCCGAATAAGTGGGCTAGTAGTGCTCCTTTCCTCCGGTGTTACTGCCCCGCAGTACCGTAAGAACCCTCCTGACTGAAGGTGACGTTTTTGTAGAAGGAGAGGTCAAATACACTCGAAACTTTGCAGAGTTGATGGTCTTGCCCTCTTGAAGAGAATGGCCGAAGCATGCGGAAGTTTTGACCTCTCTAAGTGCCCTAGCGAATTGAACTGGCAGTTTGGTGCTCACGCCCTCAATCCCTCTAATTTGCTGATAACTAGCTTGATACTCAAGCTGAAAGGCCCTTCTTCCAGGGAAGGAGTGATGAGGATGTTCTGAGAAGAATATAAGCAACATGCAGAAGGTTTGCCCTCTGTAGAGAAGAATGCGAATAGGTATGTCTCTGACCACAGTGCCACCGTATGATGGTGAACCCCTCCAACTGGATGAATAATCAATCTCTCGAAGCAACTGCTGAATAGAACCTGATGATGAAATAGTGTTGAATCTGGATGATCCCACTTGATGATGAACTAGGGCAGATAGATTTCGCTGCCAAAATACACCAGTTAGTTGAGCTTGCACTCAACCCCAACTTAGCTCGTCAAGCTCTCCAATTCGAGTCCTCAAATCAATAATCATATAAGTGTGTTTCTCCATTCACTTTACCTCTCTTTTATAACCTCCAACTGCGAATAACCTAACTTTGACCTAATTAGGTCACTTTAATTTCTAATTTGCAGTTGACTTGAATTCAGGTCCATGCATCATGAAATAATGCTCAGATCTCATGCATGCAGGTGGCCTTTGGCTCTGGTGGCCCCCGTCTACCCAATGATGATATTATATTGATGCCCTAGATCTTCTTATATGGCATCAGTCCACAATTGATTCCCTGACTGTCAGTGCCCGCTCGAACCTATGGGAATCATATAGGTTAGTGGGTTGGTACTCAATGCTTAAGCAGAAGAGGACATTACAGAAGTGGCCTCCTCTATAGGTAAATCTCTCCACTGAACCAAGTAGTCTCCGATGATTTTGTTCCTCAGTTTCCGCTCTCGCGCCTCTAGGATGCGCTCAGGAATCAGAATCAATTGCCCCTCATCATCAAGGGGGGGCAGCTCGAAAGATGTAACAATCTGCTGACCGACTACCTTCTTGAGGTTGGAGACATGAAATATGTTGTGAATCTTGCTTTCTGCGAATAGTTCTAGCTCATATGCTATCTCTCCAACCTTCCAGATTATCTTGTATGGACCATAGAAGCGAGGTTTGAGTTTTTCTGCTCTTCTTTTTAAGAGATGACTGTCGGTAAGGTTGGAGGCGTAAATAAACGAAGTCTCCTACCCCAAAACTGCGCTCAAGTCCCCTATCTGGAGGTCGACCTGCTGAACGGTCTCCGAATACTGCTTTGTGCTTCTGCAATAAGGCCTCTATAGCTGCTGGATGTTGTGTGGCCTTATCTGGTGGTTTCCTTAAGGTAACCAAACACTCTGCTGCCCACTCAATATCTCCCTGTCGAAGTACCGCCTCCATCTTGTGTGATGTCACTATTGTGGGAGGGTAGGTATTCATACCTCTCAATACTACCTTCTGTCCCTCTGCTCTTGTGAACTCCATCTCCATGGTCTGGTAGTTCGTGGAATACTTCCCTAGGGAATACATCCACTGAACTCCTAATACCACCTTCATGTCAGGTACATCTACCACATAGAATATCTCTATCACTGTATAATTCCCAAGTGTTACTTTTAATTGAGGAATCCTCTGACTACACTCCATGGTGTGACTTGCTGCAGCTACTGAAAACCCATCAAAACTCTTAGTCTGAATGTCTCTCCTTTTAACCCATGCAACATCAATAAAGTTGTGGGATGCCCCACCATCTATCAGCACTCCCACTCTGTGGCCCTGTACGATACCTCTGATCCAGAGAGTGTGGAATCTAGGAACCCCTGTCATGGTAGCAATGGTACCTCCTGAGGGCGGCCACTCCTTAACTGTCTCCGATGTCTCTCCCTACTCCTGATCCTGATAATCATCATCCTCCCCATTGTCGGAATAGGCCTCTATGTAGTAAGCCTTTCCCTTCCCTGAACATCTGTGACCTGGTACCCATGGTTCCTAGCAAGTGAAACATAACTTTTTTCTTCTAAGGCCCTGTCGGGTATCATTGTCCATCCACTCTTTCTTGGGCCATTCTTTCTAGATGGGTTTCCTCTCTTCATCTTCAATAAGGAAATTGGTTTTGGGAGGAAGCCTCATTTTGGGTACTGCATCCTACAAATCTCTAGTCCGTCTAATGGCATCTACTAGGGTGGTGGGCCTGTAGGGCTTGACCCATCCCTGTAAGGGTTCAATGAGGGCTTTTGTAAACAGCATAACCAACCTGCTCTGAAATATCTGTCACCATGACTGCCACCCTCTGAAACTCAGAAATAAATGTATCTGCACTACCTGTCTGCTTGAGCTGTGCCAGCTCTCGAAAGTGTACCTCAGGGTCCTTCCGATCAAACCGCTCAATGAGCCTCTGTGTAAAATCTAGGTACGATGTGATGGTATTGTGACCCATTGTCACTAACCCGTGGTACCACCACTCATGTGCTTCTCCATCCAAATGGAAGGTAGCCAATTTAATGGCATCTGTCTCAATCATGGGGTTGAGCTAGAAGTATGTATCCAACTTCTGCACCCAATTCCGGGCTAGGCCACCCCAGGTACCCTCAAAAGTGGGGATAGTCAGTTTCCCTATGATGCGCAGTAACTCATAGTTCTGGGTGAATGGCCTATTGTAAGCTCTGGGTTTGTTCTTGCTTTTAAAGTGGCAGAAGTCGGTGAAGATCATGGTTGAATGGAAGTCATCTCCTAAGGATCTATACTCCCTCAGATAGGCACTCAGGGATTCTTTTGGTTCTGCTTGTGCTAGAGGCACTACAGCTGGACTATCTAAGAAGTGAGGCATGGTAGGTCGAGAAAGCTTGTTGTATATATGTGGATGGCTCTGCATGTTGGTATGTAAGTGCTCCCTACTACTGCTGGTGGATACCCTATCACTATTGGGAAACAAGGGACTTTGTGGGGTGGGCCCATTTTTCTCTATCATTTGCCTGAAGGTACTCATCATTTCTTTTTTCCCAGTAGTGAGTTCTTCTATGGCTGACATGAGACTATTGAAAGTTGTTTTATCATCCTCGACCATTGTTTCTTTGCCCTTTCCAAACTGATACTCTCTGTCCTCCAACTCTATGTCCTCTAACTCCTCTTCTCCTATATCACTGTCTCTACACCTCTGTCTCCGGTAAGTAATGTTGTATGGGTCTTCTGAATTCATTTATAATTTTGCATGCCCACAATTGGCAAGGAAAATAGCTCTGATACCACTGTAATATCCCAAATACTGATATTCTCTAATGTTCTAGTGTAGTGCTGACTCACACACTCAATCTCATATAGAAAGACGAAATAACTGTGCATGCAAAGTTGTCATGCAAAAATGCCCTAAAATGTAGTTGAATTAAGGTTAGGGTTTGCAGAGAGAAATTAACACTTACCACTAATATCCCGGCTGATAATGACTCCAAAGATAGTTGCATGCATAAAGATCCAGATAAGTGGGCTAGTAGTGCTCCTTTCCTCCGGCGTTACCACCCTGCAGTACCGTAAGAACCCTCCTGACTGAAGGTGATGTTTTCGTAGAAGGAGAGGTCAGATACACTCGAAACTTTGCAGAGTTGATGGTCTTGGCCTCATTATGAGAATGGCCGGAGCATGCGGAAGTTTTGACCTCTCTAAGTGCCCTAGCGAATTGAAATGACAATTTGGTGCTCACGCCCTCAATCCCTCTAATCTGCTGATAACTAGCTTAATACTCAAGCTGAAAGGCCCTTCTTCCAGGGAAGGGATAATGAAGGTGTTCTGAGAAGAATAGAAGCAGCATGCAGAAGTTCTGCCCTCTGTAGAGAAGAATGCAAATAGGTATGTCTCTGACCATGGTACCACGGTATGATGGCGAACCCCTCCAATTGGATGAATAATCAATCTCTCGAAGCAACTGCTGAATAGAACCTGATGATGAAATAGTGTTGAATATGGATGATCCAACCTGATGATTAACTAGGGCAAATAGATTTCGCTGCCGAAATACACCAGTTAGTTGAGCATGCACTCAACCCCCCAACATAGCTCGCCGAACTCTCCAATTCGAATCCTCAAATCAATAATCATATAAGTGTGTTTCTCCATTCACTTTAGTTGAGCATGCACTCAACCCCCCAACATAGCTCGCCGAACTCTCCAATTCGAATCCTCAAATCAATAATCATATAAGTGTGTTTCTCCATTCACTTTACCTCTCTTTTATAAACTCCAACTATGAATAACCTCACTTTCACTTTAACTTATAATTTGCAGTTGACTTGCATCCAGGTGCATGGAGACTCAATCGGGTGCATGCATCATGAAATAATGCTCAGATCTCATGCATGCAGGTGGCCTTTGGCTCTCGTGGCCCCCGTCCACAGCTGATTCCCTAACTGTCAGTGCCCGCTCGAACCTATGGGAATCATATAGGTTAGCGGGCTGGTCCTCAATGCTTAAGCAGAAGAGGACATTACAATGATCATACATGCTATCTCCAAATGTGATCTTGATTCTTGGGTGATAGTTTGGTCAACACTTTACCTTTCTTTAGAATATTTGTCATTTGATTTTCATTAGTTGGCATGCAATCTATGCTTGATGTATGTTACTTCTAATTTTCTTGTGGCATCTCTCTATATATGCAGGATCATTGGATATCACAACTCTTGGATTCCCCTTGGAAGATTGTTGAAGTTGGTTTAGCTATCAAAGACTAGAATAGGGATTGAGCTTTTCAACCCCTCCTTACTCTTTGATCACCAACTTCTCTTGAGTTTCCTTTAGACCTCATTTGCTCAAGATAATTGATGAAGCACTATCACATTTTTTAAGCCACATAAAAAAAATCATTTTTAATTTTTGCTTTAAATTCTGAATGATTAATGTGCTTTTACATGTTTAATCAGCATTTAATTTGCTGTAATTTGATAAACCAAACACTTCATGCAATTCTGTCCAACTTATGGATTAATTTTCTGCTCTAAAACAGAAAATCAATTTGATTTTAGGACACATTTGTGGGTTGAAATTTTGAATATACAGGTTTAAAGGCAAATTTTTTAGTTCAGAATTTTCTTTGGTACTAGCCTAGATCATTGCTCACTTTTATTCCATTCATGGGTTATTGCTTGCTGCTGTCACAAACAATTTTTTTCACTTAAAAAATACATCTATGTAATTGTAAACAGCAAATAAATTATTAAATTGCTTATTAAACTCTGGAATTGTTTCAAACAATTTGGCTATGTTCTATTGGAAAAATCAGCTTTAGAACAAGAGATAAAATTGGTTTACTAATGCACAATCTTCATGAGATGTTATTTCAGATTTAAGATGCAATTTATCTTTATGTTTTAGTTTCATTTTCAATCTAATTTCACAATTTTTTAAAGGGATTAAAGTATAACCAAGTTGCTGGTTGCAACATAAGAAATCTTACTCAAGTTATACCAACACTCCATTTTGGCACTTTAGATCTAAGGATTACATGGGAACAATTCACTATCAAACATTTTTCAAACTCTCACATTGTCAACTCATATTTAGATCTAATTGTTGGCAAACTATTGCTTTCATCCACTTTTCACTTCCATATTTCTTCAAGGGTTGAAGCAATCTTTTATTTCAGAATGTTATTTCAGATCTAGAAGTTCAAACCTGCACACTGATGGGAGCAGGGAGCAGGAGCGGAGCGAAAAACAAAATTTTCAAAAGATCCCGTTTAAGTAGAGTTTTTTATATAGTATATATTTTAATATATTTTGATGGATTTATATCTAAAAAACATGTAGGATATTGAATGGGCTATAGAAAAAATGGATTAAACCATATAAAACCAATCATCTAGTGGTTATAACTTATATCATTGCCATCAAATGATCAACCATAACAGTTGTTATTGTTAGGATTATAATCCTCCCTTGTCCAATTTGGTCAATTATGTCTAAATCAGGAGTCCTTTCAGTCTATTTTTAGTCACTAGCACCATTGGGTCCACTTGGCCTAATTGGGCCACATGTACCAGTTACTAGAGTGTGGGGAACACTAATTGAGGCTAACTGCCACTAATTGCACTTGCATGCATCAGTTTAGGAGCCTCCTAGACCAATCCCTATAATTTAGGAGTCACTGGGAGTGGCGGCACCAACCTCCTTCAGTTGAGTTCAGTTGGTGACTAGTCAAGCTCAGTTAGGAGTAGGTTACATTCAGTTCTAGTCTGTTACATTCAGTTCTACTCAATTAGCGCTAGCTTTGCATGGCTGCATGTAGGTGAGGCGCATTTACTCACCTACCTCAATCAGTTAGACTAGTTAACTGATGATTAAGACTAAATTAGACACTTGAGTTGGGTTTTTGAACTCCGATGGTGATTTGGACAAGTTCAGTTAGCCATGCAGTTAAGTAGAGTCAAACCAATTTGAATTTCCTCACATGGATTCGAATTGCATGAGGCTATTTAGCCATTGTACTACATTGTAATTAGTTATCCAATTACTTTTGATTAATGAAAGCATTCACAGTTGCAAGCCATTTTTGCACTGTTTCATTCTTCAATTTCTGAGTAAAATTGTTTGATCTATCTTGTGAGTTGTGTGTTGGTCCACAGATCTATGTGCTCAATTTTATAGTTATAGGAGCTTGGCAAAGAACGGAAGTACCAAAACATTGTCATCAAATGATCAACCTAGTATAGGAGCTTTTAGTATAGGAAAGGTAGGGAGCGCCTCAGGAGCGCACTCCCAAAACTAGGAGCGAGCTCCTGAAGGGAGCGAACTTCAGGAGCAAGAGCTAGAGCGAGAGCAGGGAACATGAAAATTAAATACTAATCCACTGTCCCAAAAGGACCTATTATGCTACTCTACTACTCATAAGAGCTTATTTATCCTGCTCTACTAATTGATTTAGGGCATTATATGCCATTAAAGCAATACAATTCCAGAATTTGCCCATTTACGGGCAACGACATCTTTTCTCCATCTAATTAGCTAAGATGGAAAGAATTTACTCTAACAATGTCTTCAATCCTATAAGGACACAACCATAACTTATCAAACTTGCAATATTTTCTTGGCTTTTCTCTCCTTTTGTCCCACATTAGGACGATATCTCATTTTTGCACAAGCCTTTAACATGGCCCTTATCAAATGTACCTGTTATCACAAAAGTTGTAGTTGCCTCTGTGAAGGATCCTATCCAGGATGGGCAAAGAACGGGAAGCCAAACCAAGTGACCTTAGAGTGCCTCAACCCTTGCAATTTGCCAATTTGTGCAAGTGTCATATCGGATGAGGCTCTCTTCGCTTTAGGCCAAGTCGGAGCTAAGCCAAGGGGGAGACCCTAGCTAGCCAACAAAGGCTAACTAATGCAAATCAAGGCACACAAAAGCACACAAACATATGATAAATGATAATCACAAATGGACTTGAAAGAAACCCTAAATCATGTGAATAAAACCAGAGGGATGGGGTGCCTTAGAGAATGAGTTGAGGAAGCTTAACAAGAAATGAAATGCTCAGCATGTAGATACTTTCCCAATGGCAACAATTCGATGTACTAGATCTAGGATGAATATATATATGCTAGAACGAGATGAACGAATGAGGTGACTGAGTAAGAAAATGACCAATGATCAATGCAGTCACAAGATAATGAAAAATTATGTGATTCTAGCAATAAGATGCAAGTTTGATTAAAGATATTCAAGTTTGAATGCAAAACAAGCATATCCAAGTCAAAAACCAAGTGTGGAAATGCCCAAGGTGGGCGATTTCCTAGTGAGGCCAATGCCTGGCAAGGGTAAATGGAGTCAAAATCTATTCAAAACTCACACCTAGGGTTTAGACACCAAAATTAACTTGGGTTTTAAATATTTAAAGACTTTAACGATGGAAAGTTTAGATATAGAAAATGGGGGTTTCAGTTAATTCTTTTGATTTTAGTGACAAATGGAAAAGAGAAACTTTGCATACTTGGTTTTCAAGGGTTGCCAAATGAACTATTGATGATCCCACTCCTCCATACAGTAGCGCCCCACTTCCACAGTTGGTTTTCTTCCTCTAGAGTCCACAAGTGCGCCTCTGCCAAGCAAGAATATGAGTGTTAGGTCAGGGAAAATAATGTTCGAAGAAGCAAAAAATGCATACATAACAAATCAAAAATTTAACTTGTGAAAATGCAAGCAAAATAACACAAGAAAACTCCCTCTTTGTCCAAGTCAATTTCAAGGGAGGAAGAGCACAAGAATGCCCAAATCGTTACCTTGAGAAACTTCTTGGTTTTCCTACAAAAAAATGTTAAAACAAAAACTACCAAGTGTGGAAAAGGAAATGCTAGAGTAGAGACCAGATGCAAATCAATATTCAAGTCCAAACATCCACAAATGAAGAACAGAAGTGAAGCAAATTGTTTTCCTCTTCTATTCAATCTAGAGCCAAAAGTCCATCACATAGAGAAAGAGAGCATATAAATAGATCTCTCATGACAAAATTCCTAGCCTCATAAGGATGGACGACTAGGATCTAATCTCATCCATCTAGAATCAATGGCCCAAATCAATCCATAGAGTAGATCACAATCAAATGGGTGGGTCCCCATGCATGGATACACCCCCCTCAAATACATACTAAGTACAATGTCAAATCATAAGAGTGGAATGGGGGTCTCCTAGGGGCTATAGTCTCCCTAAGGTGCCCCCATGACAAGGCTAAATAATGTACCAAGTGGTGGGCCTCATCTACCCCAACAAGTGCACCCCCATGGAGCAAGTGTGCCCCCGCTAGGAAGAGGCATGAAGAGTGAGCTCCAAATCTCCACCAAGGCCCCATATCAAGGCTCAAAACTATATCATAATGTCACATAACACTCTCAAATCACATATTGCCCCACATTACTCAATTTTGATAAGGTTTCTAAGTAAATAATTATTTGACCAAATTAATTTTTGCTGGTGTAATTTGTTGAAGTTGTAATTGACCAAAAATGGCCACTTCCCTTGCCCAAATGCCCGAACCAACTGTTCCAATGAGTTTGTAGACCCCAAATCCACTAGTAGTGGTAACAAGAACCACTCAAATCCATCAAATATGCTCAAAGTGGCTCAAATCATGCCAAACTAATTAAATTATGACCCTGGTAACCATTAATAAATAAAAATCTCACCATCTAGACCACATCATGAAAAACTAAAGCATGAAATCATATAAGGGGTCAATGTAGACTCTAAAAACCAAAAATTGCCTATTCAATTATGAAACTTCCCGGTACCCCATTTTTGGCTTGGTCAAACTAGATTGACTTTACCAAAGTCAAACTGGTCAAATAATGGCAGAAAAAAAGTTGTGAAGACCTATAAGCACAAAGGGATGCCATGACGCTCCCTTATTTATGTTGGTAAACCAACTACAACATTAAGTAATAAGCTATAATGATCCAATAACTAGAGCACAAGAAGAAGCTAGGCTTAAATTTGAGCGGACTTGTTACCTTTTCATGAAGCCTCCAATGTATGCACACTTACAGCCTTGCTCATCTTGCTATCAATGGGTGAGGTAGTCAAGTCAAAGCTTAAGGAAAGGGGATGATTTGTACTTTGATGTCGAGATCCTTTGGACAAGCAAGAGAAAACATGGGCCACAGTGATATAAACATGATGGAGAACAATAGGGAATGGTAGTGTCTCACAAATGGGATAAAGTGCTTGAGAAACCACCACTAGACTCTAACAAAGTGCTCTGTGTGAAAGTTGGATTACACAACATCACAACCAAGGTTCTGAGTCATGTGCAAACCACCTTGATCTAGATTCATTAGCAATTCTTACTTATAGTTATTCTAGAGATAACATGAAATGAGAGAAGAATTTGAGACATAAACTAGAGAAACCTCTCTAGAGTATATTTCCATTACTGTACATATTGAGCAAAAACCAGTACAATATATAGGCATTATCACATGCAATACCTTGGGTAAATACCATGGGTAGCTCAAATTAATGTTGGCTTATCTTGACTAATTCCCCAATCTATGACATTGTGCCAAGTGTAACTCCAAGTAGTGGCCAAAATGAGGTGAAATGAACCTAGATGGACCATGAAGTGGTTAGGATAGTCAACAAGTGTGAAAGGAACCATCATGAGGGTGCTAGAGGTGGTTTAGTGGCTTGGTTTTGGACAATTGATGAGCAAATTGACCAAATCCTCAAGAAGGTGCACCCAGTCTCCTTAAAATGGGGAAATACAATAACTACCCCATAAATGTAACATAGAGGAGCGCATTGACTCCATAGAATAAGGAAAGGAGTGGGTAAGTGGACAAACAGGCTTTTATGGCATAACCACTAGTCTAAGTGGGTCAAATGTGGACAAACTCTTGGTCCAAGACAATAGACTAGGAACTAGAACCATTTCCACACGGAACAACTTACACTAAACACTTGGAACCTGTTGCCCACCTATTTCGACTAGGTGGCAACTTCATGTACATGAAGACGTACATAATTGTACAAATTGTACCTTGGAAAAATCTGAGGATTTTTTTCACTTCTGCAAGGCAATTGCCCCTTTGTAAAACGAAATGCCCGCTCCCCTGCGTGGGAAAATTAATGTAATTCTATGTGCTAGTATGGGTCATATGATATGGACACCACACCATGGAACTGATTGTTAGGGAAGTCCTCTCATCGAGTGTTTTTTCCCCTTCCAATTAATCTTGTTCTTTAAACGATTTTAATTGGTTAGGTTTTTCACTCAAAATCCTCCAAAGTGGTGACGGGCGTTCTAATAATCAAGTCCATGGGGTGGCTAAGGGTTCAAAATGTTATTCGTGACCACGCTAGACATTTGTATAGAGTCTTGCGGACTTTCGTTATGTTATTGTATTTTTATTTATTTTTCTAGTTAATTAATTTCACCCCTTGGTGGTTAATTAACTAGGTTTTGATGTAATAATGTAATCTCTTGAACCTTGGCATTTTGTAATAGGGGCTATGAATGCAAATGAAAATGCTATGACACCCCCTAAGCCATTGGTTCAAGTCCCATGTCATTCTGACAAAGAGTTGAGAAGTTAGACCAATTTTGGTTAAGTCAAGGTATTTTTTCCTAGGAAATTAATTTAATTTCCAAGGGTGAAAAATTAAATTATTTGATTTTGAAGGAAAAAATCAAATAAGGCCATGGAAATTAAGTTTGGGGGGTGGCTAAGCATAGCCAAAATTTCATGGTCAAAATAAATATCTGAAGATCTCCTAAGTGGGGTGCCCCCCTTGTCTTAATAAAAGATAAAAAATAAAAGATTTAAAGTAAAAGATTTAAATAAGAGATTAAAAAATTAAAAAGATAAAAATTAAAAATTAAAAAGATAAAAGATAAAAATAAATAAATAAATAAAGAATAAAAAGATACAAATAAAAATAAAAGATCAAAAATTAAATATTAAATAGAAAATAAAAAAATAAAAATAAAAAGATAAAATTAAAAATTAAAAGATTAAAAGATTTAAAAATAAAAAGTAAAATTAAAAATTAAAAGATTAAAAAATTAAAGATTAAAGATTATATAAAAGATTAAAAAATTAAAGATAAAATTAAGAATAATAAAAATTAAAATTTGAGTCAAAGGGGCCCCCACTTGAGTCATGGAAACCCTAGATCTAAGGGTTAAGCTTCATTGTGACATGGATCTATCTTTTTTACCATTGATTTGAAAAGGCTCCCTTGCTTTTGATCGAATGAGAGGGGTGCAAAGTCAATATACCTAGATCTAGTGGTGGAGATCTAATCTAGATCTAGATCTAATCTTGGCCATTGATCTTCAAGGGGTTGGGGTTGCTCCTCAACTATATAATGAGGGTCTCACTCCCTCATTTGACAACTTCTCTCATGCTATTGTTATGCTGCCGGAATCTTTCCCTACTCTTCTCTCATATTCTCTCAAGCATTTGGCCCAAGCCTCTTGCCATTTTGTATTGGATCTTGCCCTAGTTGGGCTGTAATAGAAGATTACTTTAGAGGAATATTGTGCCGTCAATTTCATGTATCTTGTGGTGAGATAACTTGTATTGTATTTATTGGATTTGCATTTGTATTAGCTTAGATAGCTCTCCACAAAGTATTTTGTGGAGGGATTTGTAAGTAGAAGTATTTCTCCTTCCATTTGTGAGTTTTTAATAAGATTTATCAAAGTATTTTGGTAGATTTATTGGGTACTCACCTCTTTGCTTACATTTGCAGCTCTCTCATAAGTTATCTACAGGTTTTCCAAGCTAAGAAGGGCTCCTCCAAGTGTTCATTTTTTCAAAATTTCAATTCGGCCATATTTTTTTCTGTGTTATGAAACTGGGTTTTATTCACTGTATAGTGAATATAACCCTTGTTTTAGGGCCCTCATCCATTATATATTAGTATAGGCTTATAAATCTGTTGTTTATATGTTGTTCTCACCCTAAAAACATTCATTTTCAGCCACTAAAATTTCTGTTTTTCCATTTTTTAAAAGTTCAGATTTTTCTGTAAAATTTCTGGGTTTTACACTAAATTGTTATAACTTTCTGTTTCAGTTTTCTGCAGTAATTTCCAGCAAGTAAGTTGCTGATTTTTGCAGGTTTTATGCACAGAAAGAGGGGGTTGTGCTGCCCTAAATTGCCCAAAAAAACCCGCCCTAAATTGCCCAAAAAAACCCAGCAAAAATTTGGTCCAAAAGAGGCCCTAAACTACACTCCTCCTCTCTCTTCTATTACATTGTAAACCCCAAATGAGAAGTTCTCTTTGGAGTATTTCTCTGCTGTAAATTTGTATAAGTAGTTGCTTAGAGTTAGTTTTTTATTTGCAAGTTTTATTTCAGTTTACCCACCTTCCCCTTAAGGGATTGAAGTGCGGTTAGATTAATAATTTTATTTTGAGTTTACCCACCTATCTCTATTACAGACCACCATCTTTGTAACAGAGATTGTTGTGAGGTTAGTTTAAGTATCTTTTTTTAATTTTTGTTTACCCACTATCTTTGTGACAGACCACCATCTCTGTCACAAAGATTTTTGTGTGGTTAGGACATTGCTTTAGTTAGTTGTTTTTCCTTTTAACTTTCTGTTCAAGTAATTTAATTTCTATTTTTCTGTTAAAAGGGGTAACCATACAACCCGCCTATCCGGTGTATCCTCTATCCACTTGTCATCTCCCTTTAGGGACTTCAAGTTGGATATGAAAAGCAGGAGAAGTGGGGGATTAGTTAATTAAAACAACATTCTTTTTCCTGCTACAAATCAAACACATTTTATTTTTCAGTCCAAAATCAAGTACCAGCACCTCCCATAAGGGATACCGCTTGGTTGATCTTGTTGACAGTTTAAAATTTACCTTGCATGCTAATCACCATGACTAAAATTTACCCCCCTAAAATTAGCCAACAAAAACTTCACTATTTCTTGTTCCTCTACTCGGTTATCACCCTTCGGGGTACTTGCGAGATACGACAGGGGATAGAGGAGTCTTAATTTAATAGGCATCCATCTTGATATCTCTCCTGTTAATTAAAAACAGTGACCTCAGGAAGCTAGAAGAGGTAGTAAACCGTGGGGGGTCTCTAGGCGTTTTACGTCCTCCTTGCTGAGCACCGGGGCATTGGGGTTTGACCTGTGAGCTACGGGTGGGCTTTGCTCCCACTTTGTTGAGCGCAACAGCATTCCCTCTTTGACTTAAGAAATACTGGATTGGGGTAGTCACACCACGGGTTCGAAAACTAAACTCCAAGAAGAAAAACCTTAATAAAATCCACCTAAAATAAACCAAGAGACATTGCAAAACCGGTTCTACAACACTTTTTCATTTCAGCGCACTTCCACTCCAGCATTGCACTCCAACACTTTACTTTCAGTTTCATTTACTTTTCAGTTACATTTACTTTCAGTTCTGCAATTGTTTATGTGGTGAATGCTCAACATTTGTTTAACTGCTTAAAGTAATTCAACTTAAAGTCTTTCCATTTTTCACTGTTGGTTTAATAAATTTCATTTAAGGCATTTTCCTTCTGCTATCTCTTGTCTATAACTTGTAAATCTTGTTCATTTGTTTATATTGATAAATTTAGATCATCTGTATATTGCTTAAATATCTTGGTTCATTATTGTTTATAATTGTACCATTTATTTGTTTATTCATCTCATTGTTAGACAACTTAATCTGTGGATAATTAACTTAGATTTGCATCCATTGAAAGTTGCATTCTCTGACTCCATTCTTTAGGCACCGGTTATAAATAAAAGGATTGATTGTCATTTAAATATTGCATCTTGCATTAGTTTGACTGTCATCTCTCAAAACCTTAGCCTCACAGTCTTAATAAAAAATCCCTTTAACTAATAGTTAATAAACTTAGGAATACTTTCCTGTAGGGACTACCCCCCTTGGCTCTGTTGGGATCTTGCCTAAACGGAGGAGTTGTGGACTGTGGTGACAGTGGTCCCCAGCTCTCGCTTGCCCCCAAGGACACACAAAGCGGGTTGGAGACTTTCTCGTGTCATAAAGTGTGTATTAGGCGGCAACAGAACCTTATACAAAGATTATTAACCAAGGTCTAGATGAGAAATATGTTCCAAAAATATGCCGCTCACATCCAAGTTTGCCTCAAGCTCAGTGAAGATCTTTTCTAGAACCCCTGTGATGAGTTCATAGGTGACTGTAATTTGGTGAGGTTCTAGGGGACACTTAAAATTAGTTGTCCATGCTCCATATCATGTCCCAGCCCTTAGGCTCCATGAAGTATAATCATTACATTGATTTCATTTACACGTGACCAAGCAGTTATTTTGTTTTGGCATTTGTTTCTCATCCGCTTGGCCTTAATCACTTTAATTTCACATTTTTCTTTTTGGCTTGATTCAACATTACTTATCCATTTTTGGCTTTGGATTTCACTTTCTTTGAAAACAACATGATACACATAGACAATGTAACAATGGCAGCAACACATTGCTTAGAGGAATAATGGGATGACACCCAATGGGAAGCACAACTCTACCCGCCACTACAACATCAAGGGCAACTGACAAGGAAGTAGATCCATGGTTGAAGCTAAACTCAACTCCCACACACTCCAGAGCAGAGACACAAATAACATGGGGTCTAGCATGCATAGGGGTCAAAGGGGGAGCTCCTCTAGATCACATATATCAGTCCATTTCGAGGTAAAATTCAATATGAATGGGTAGGATGGGTGAAAATGGTTCAAGGTGATGCGAAAGCTAGCTCAACAAGGTAAAGATAACCAAGTCTATACCAGGAGTGGGGAAGGAACCAGTGTGCATACAGAAGAGCCTTGCAATCAAGGCACAATGACCACAAAGAATGTCAGCCTGTGATGATAACCCATAAACAAAGGATCATATAACTTATCACCCAAAGTCTAGTCAAGTTACTAATATAAATAAACAAGACAAAAACATGACCTCAAATGTGCAAATACCATATACATGCTCTGCCATACACCTATTCTGCTGCCTAAATCCAAATGATGGTCTCTAACACTGATGGGCAAGGGAAGAACCGACAATGATCTATGTTGATGTCTCATTGGACCATGACCTAGCAACCTCATATCCATGGGGTAAATGTGGGAACAACAGTGATAGGAGAGCATGGAGTACTAAGTGACCTCTACATGTGGGGCACACTGTTGATGATTGTAATATCCCAAATCCCGATATTTTCTATTTCTAAACAATTATGCTGATACAACTGGGCATGCAAACTGCAATGCAAAAATCCCTATTTTCTAGGAAAAATTAGGGTTAGGGTTTGCGAGATAGAATGAACACTTACCACTGATAAGTCGGTCTGAACTACTCTAGAGAAAGTCTGCCAGTACTGCAAGCTGGATCGGAGAGGATCTGAGCTCCTCTGCTTCAGGTGAATCCCCCCAGCAGTAAAACGCCCAAGTAGGAAAGTGTGACACCCTCAAGGAAGGAGATGTCCGATTGAACTGAGAATTTCCAGGACTGATAGCGGTTCAGTGTCGAAGAGAATGCCCAGAGCATGCGAAGGTTCTGAGATCTCTAGGTAGGGTAGCGAATCACTTCAGAGAGGTAGCTACTCACCCTCTGGAACCCTGAAACAGCTGATAACTGCTTCGGATGAGCACTGATGGATCTAAAACCCACTGGGTACCGGAGTATGAAGCTGATGATGAGAATGGTGCCTTTGTTTCGGAAGGAAACTGAGAT
>LPNX010310005.1:247505-354181 GCA_001517045.1 Pseudotsuga menziesii | reverse complement strand
CGAGATTGCTTGTCCTCAAGCAACTTCAAATTGGGATGCTGCAATACCTGTTCACCTTCCCAGGTGGCATCTTCTGGCGGTAGTTCCTTCCATTGAACTATAAGTATTCCTTGATTACCCTGTTCCTGAGCTTCCTCTCCCTAGTCTGAATGATCCGTTCGAGAAACAGTATCAGCAGTCCTTCATCATCTAAAGGAGGCAATTCGGTGGATGGAGCAATGTGTTGACCAAGGGTTTTCTTCAGGCTAGATACATGGAACACATTGTGAATTTTGCTTTCCTGAGGAAGTTCTAGTTCATAAGCCACCTCTCCCACTTTCCGGATTATTTTGTAGGGTCCATAGAAGCGGGGTTTTAACTTCTCTGCTCCTTTCTTCTTAAGTGAGAACTGTCTGTAAGGCTGGAGCCTTAAGTATACTAAATCCCCTACCTCGAAGCTCCGCTCAATCCTGTGTTTGTCGGCATACATCTTCTGTTGATTTTGTGCTGTCTGCAAATTCTCCTTCAGTATTTTCAGGATGTCCTAACTGTCCTGTATCCAATCCTTAGCCTTAGGATCCCTACTGTCTCCCAATGCCAAATCTGCATAGTCCAATGCCTCGTAACCATATAGTGCCTTAAAAGGAGTCATCCTAATAGACATATGATAAATAGTGTTGTAGCAATACTCCCCTAAGTGTAGCCATTTGATCCAGGTTCGCTACTGCCCGGCTACATAGTTCCTTAGATATCCTTCGATCCACTTGTTGACTATTTCTGTTTGCCCGTCACTCTGGGGATGATAACTCATACTGGTGGCCAGTTCGGTCCCTACCAATCTGAACAGCTCTTGCCAGAAGGCACCCATGAATCTGCTATCTCGATCACTGACAGTGGTCTTAGGTAACCCGTGTAACCTGAAAACCTCTCTGAAGAATAACTCAGCTACTTGAGCTGCCGAGTAGTCTGAAGATATTGAGAAGAAATGTGCAAATTTGGTCAGTCTGTCAACTACGACATATAAACAATCTCGCCCTTGGACCTTGGGAGAGCCTATAATAAAGTCCATGGAGATGCTCTCCCACTTCTGTTCTGGAATCAATAGTGGCTAGAGTAGCCCTGCTGGATGGGTGTTCTCAACCTTGTTCTGCTAACAGATGCTACATTCCTGGACATGCTGCATAATCTCCCCCTTGAGGCCCTTCCATGAGAACCTCTCTCTGATCTGCCTGTAGGTCTTTAAGAACCCTTGATGCCCTGATAAAGGAGAATCGTGGGCTGCCTAAATGATCTTCTTCCTCAATGTGGATTCTGAAACGAGGTATATCTTGTTTTTGTAGTAGATGATGTCATCCACGATCCTGTACCTGTCATCCTGAATTTGCCCGTCCAATAATTCGCAAGCGAATTTATTTTTGGAGTATTCCACTAAGAGAAGTGCCCTCCAATCCGTGGATATACTACTGAGAGATAATGGGGCTGGACGCCTGGATAATGCATCAGCTACTACATTAGTCTTACCTTTCACATACTCGATCTCGAAATCGTAGGCTTGTACCTTGCTGACCCATTTCTGCTGTCGCTCATTCAGTTCCTTCTGCTCCAAGAAATACTTGAGGCTGTTATGATCGGTTTTGATTTTGAACTTACTGCCCACCAAATACTATCTGAATTTTGTGAGAGCATGCAAGATGGCTAGCATCTCTTTGTCATATATGGAGTAATGGCGCTAGTAGTTCTTCAGTTTACGGCTCTCAAATGCAATAGGGTGATGATTCTGCATCAATACTGCTCCTAACCCTTCCCCTGAGGCATCACATTCTACTACAAAGGGTTGTGAGAAGTCTGGTAATGCTAGGACTGGACAAGAACTCATAATAACCTTCATCTCCTCGAAAGTTTTCTGTGCTAAGTCTGTCCAAGTGAACGCCCCCTTCTTGGTGAGATCTGTGAGGGGTGCTGCAAACTGGGAGAATCCCTTAACGTACCGTCGGTAATAAGTGCACAAACCTAGGAACCCTCTCAATTCTGTCACTGTTTTTGGCGCGGGCCAATCTCTGATAGCTCGGATTTTCTCCATGTCAACCTATACTCCTTCTGCATTGATCACATGTCCTAAATACAGCATTTCCTTCATGCCAAACTCACACTTGGACATTTTTGCGTAAAGCGACTGTTCTTCTAAAATACTCAACGTCTCGTCCAGGTGTTTCAAGTGCTCTTCCCATGTTTTGCTGTAAACCAAGATGTCATCAAAGAATACAAGCAAAAACTTACGTAGCTGTGCCCTGAAGGTGTGGTTCATGCATGACTGAAAAGTGGCTGGAGCATTGGTAAGCCCAAAGGGCATGACCAAAAACTCATAGTGACCATAGTGACAGCGAAAAGCTGTTTTGGGGATGTCCTGGTCCCTTACCCTGATCTGATGGTATCCCGAGCGAAGATCGATCTTGGAGAAGTATTGAGCTCCCCAAAGCTCATCCATGAGTTCGTCAATTCTGGGAATGGGATACCTGTTCTTAATCGTCTTTTTGTTGAGTGCTCGATAATCGATGCACATACGCAGCGTACCATCCTTCTTCTTAACCAGAATTACTGAAGATGCAAAGGGGCTAGAACTGGGCCGTATATAACCAAGCTCCAGTAATTCTTTGATGGTTTTCTCAATCTCAACCTTGTACCTTTTGGGATGCCTGTAAGGAGTGGTGATGACTGCTTGTGTTCCCTCCTCTAGCTCGATGATGTGCTCAAAACCTCGGTCTGGTGGTCTGCCTGAGGGAAGGTCCCGAAAAACCTTTTCATGTTTCTGTAGTAAGGCTTGAATGTCACTTGGGTGTTTTGTGCTGGTCTCTAGGGGTTTCCTGAAGGTGACAAAACATTCTGCAGCCCATTCTATATCATCCTGTCGGAGGACTGCCTCCATTCTTTGTGACGAGACCAGTTTTGGGGGATAAGTGTTCATGCCCCTCAAAACTACCCGTTTACCATCTAGCCCGTGAAACTCCATTTCCATTACCCTGTAGTCCGTAGTGTATTTCCCTATAGAATAAAGCCACTTAACACCAATACCACATGAGTATCTGCTACATCCACTACATAGAAAGGGTCTGTCATCTGATAGTTACCTAGGGCAACATTTAATTTTGGGATCCAGTAGTTGCACTCCATGCTGGAGTTCCCAGCTACTGCTACAGTGAATCCCTCGAACTTCTATGTCTGAATACCTCTCTTGGCTACCCAAGTAGAGTCAATGAAATTGTGGGTGGCCCCTCCATCAATCAATACTCCTACTCTGTGACCCTGGACTACTCCCCTGACCTTGAGAGTATGGAATCTCGGTAATCCCGACAGTGTAGCAATGACTCCCTCTGGTGTATCCCCCTGGTGTGATTCCTCTTCTGTGGCCTCCTGCTCATCGTCCTCCTCCTCACTGTCTGAATACACCTCAATGTAGTGTGCCTTTGCCTTCCCTGCACACCTGTGTCCTGGCACCCATGGTTCCTGGCAGGTGAAGCATAGCTTCTTCCTCCTCAAATCTTTCCTAGTGTCCTCATCTAACTAGGTTTTCTTGGGTACATCCTGCTGGAAAGGTTTCCTGTCCTTCCCTAACAGGAAAATTGGTTTTCAGAGGGAATTTGTTTTTTGGAACTGAATCCTAAAGATCCCTTGCCCTGCTAATAGCATCCTGCAAAGTGGGGTTTGTAGGCTTTCACCCATCCCCGTAGTAGCTCTATGAGGGCCTCAGTGAATAACATAGTCAATCTGCTCTCTGACACATCTGTTACCATAACAGCTAGCCTCTGAAATTCTGAAATGAAAGCTTCTGCACTACCAGTCTGCTTGAGCTGAGCCAACTCCCTGAAATGGATCTCTGGATCTTTCCTATCAAAAATCTCCATGAGTTTCCGAGTGAACTCACCGTAAGAATGTATGGTATTGTGACCCAATGTCACCAATCCGTGGTACCACCAATCGTGAGCTTCTCCGTCCAGGTGAAGTGTTGCCAACTTAATGGCGTCGGTCTCTATCATGGGGTTGAGTTGGAAATAGGTATCCAACTTTTGGACCCATGTTCTCGCTGATCCTCCACGAGTCCCATCAAAGTTTGGGATAGTTAACCTGCCCAAGGTCTTCTGCAGCTCATAGTTGTGATTGAAACCCTTGTTGAAATTCCTGGGCATGTTTCTACTCTTCATGTTGCAAAAATCTGAGAAAGACATGGCGGCATGAAACTCATCCCCTAAGTCTCTGTACTCCTGTAAATAAGCTCCAAACGGCTCGCTCGGTTCTACCTGCATGACTGGGCCCCCAACTGTATCTGCCAAGAAGTGAGGCATGGTAGGCCTGATAGAAGGTCTGTTGTATATGTGCGGAGTGTTCTGGGTGTTAGTGTATGCCATCTTCCCGCTGCTGCTTGTAGATCCCCGATCTACCGGTGAGGGAGGTGTACTGTTGATACCTGTTTCCGGCTTTGCTGATAGTCTGTTGATTGCATTGAGGACTTCTTTTTGTCCTTTGGCTAAGTCTTGCAATGCAGAGACCAAGCTGCGAAATTCCATCAGATCCTCCTCTTCTCCCGTTCCTTTTCCCCTATCCAAATGTATACCTGTTTGTTCCATGTCTGAATTGGTATCTTCTAGTTGGATATCTTTGAATTCTTCGGTGTATCTACTCTTCCTCCTCCTATAGGTTACAAAAGGATCTCCTTCTGTATTCATCTACCTTTCATATCTTATGCCCACAGCTGGCCAAGAAAATAGCTCTGATACCACTGTAATATCCCAAATCCCGATATTTTCTATTTCTAAACAATTATGCTAATACAACTAGGCATGCAAACTACCATGCAAAAATCCCTATTTTATAAGAAAAATTAGGGTTAGGGTTTGCGAGATAGAATGAACACTTACCACTGATAAGCCGGTCTAAACTACTCCAGAGAAAGTCTGCCAGTACTGCAAGCTGGATCGGAGAGGATCTGAGCTCCTCTGCTTCAGGTGAATCCCCCCAGCAGTAAGACGCCCAAGTAGGAAAGTGTGACGCCCTCAAGGAAGGAGGTGTCCGATCGGACTGAGAATTTACAGGACTGATAGCGGTTCAGTGTCGGAGAGAATGCCCGGAGCATGCGAAGGTTCTGAGATCTCTAGGTAGGGTAGCGAATCACTTCAGAGAGGCAGCTACTCACCCTTTGGAACCCCGAAACGACTGATAACTGCTTCGGATGAGCACTGATGGATCTGAAACTCACTGGGTACCGGAGTATGAAGCTGATGATGAGAATGGTGCCTGAGTTTCGGAAGGAAACTGAGATCTGAAGGCCCAGCAGCTAATTAGGGCTTTCTGGCTGAAAACCCCCTCTTACAGCTGCACACGTGTCCCTACAACGATCTATACCATATACTAGATAACTGATGAATGAATGAAGAACAAGTGGTGAACCTGTATGGCTTACCCGGAATAAGACTAGGACAGATGTCTCACTGCCAAAATCCTGTTCGCTGAAGACTCCGTCTCCAACCCCAACTGTTGTGCTGCTATCCAAGAGCTCCCAAAATAATCATAATCAAAAGTGAAGTCTCCTCTTGCTTTCTCCTCTATTTATAAAGTTCAACCGTGCAAAACCCTAATTTTTGACCTAATTAGGTCACTTTATCTTCTAATTTGACGTTGACTTGCATGCATGTCACTTTATCTTCTAATTTGCCGTTGACTTGCATGCATGCGGAGGGAGACTTAAATAGTGCATGCATCATTAAAAATAATGCTGGGATGGCATGCACGAGGGTGGCCTTTGGCCCCGGTGGTCCTTCTTGACCACTTGATGATGCCCTAGATCTTCTATGGTTGGCATCAATCCTTTGTTGATTCCCTAGCTGTCATTAATCGCTCGAACCCACAGGAATCACATAGGTTAGCGGTTTTGGGCCTTAAGGCCTAACTGGAAGAGGACATTACAATGATGGATGTCTCATGGCTTTGCTCATGTAATGACTGACTCTATGCTCTAGTACTGGATTTGCATCATGGTGGCTATAGTTAACATGGATGCGATAACAGTGCCCTTGAGCTTTTCTTAACTTTTAACCAAATTATCCAATGAATTCCGTCAAATCTCATTGCGTTCCACCAATTGATTTACCCTAGCCTAAATTGCTTCCCGGTTTAAAGTGAAATGTTGTAACTGACACACTAGAAACTTCAGATGAATAGGCACAATGGCCTCCATTCTATATACAAACTCAAAAGGACTTTTTCTTATGGCTTCTTTCTTTTGTGACACGATTTTTCCACAATGCAAGTCTAATCTTGTTGCACTCACCCAGACTTGAATTTGAAATGTGAGATTGAAGTAACCTTATTTTCCCACTTAGTTTATGATGACAAACCCCATGTTGCTTTGTGTCTCGGCTCTAAGTTGTACAACAAAACTTGTTGAATCCTTGATCCTTTTGGGCCAGGAGAACCTGTTGGTGTTGGTTCTTGACCTCTCTGGTCGGTTGCCTCCGATGTTTGGTCCTTAGTGTAGATATTCCCCCTAGTCGCCCAAGAGTTGTGAGCTAAAACTTGAAGCATTTTGTCTACCATCATTACATGCATTATATACTATATGCTTATCTTATGAAATTTAAGCCCATGAATAAATTTGCAAATTGTCTTTAGACACACCTTAAAAGGGGCTAATAAGTGAAATTTGAAAAGCCTAAAAAGCAGTGGCTAAATGAATGCTAAATCTAAAGACGGTTGGCCATATGTGCTTGAAAATGTAATGATTAATTCCTCACGAAGCCTACGGGTTTGGATGTGGGATGGAGTAAGGGACAACTAATTCTAAGTGTCCCCTGGGATCTCTTCACTACAATTTCTTGTGTACTCAATGCAAGGGTCCTAGAAAAGAACCTCATGGAGCTTGACTTTAGCTTGGATGTGAGCAGTAGACATATGTTAAAGTTGAATGGACACTTTTCAAACCAACTCATCCATTTGTGAGACACTTCCATTCCCTATTGTTCTCTACTCATCATGAATTCAAGTGGATCCCTTGATTATTTATGTCTGAAAGATCACTTTGTTAAAGTCACCAAGTATCTCCATAGCCTTAAACATGTGTTTCATCACTTCACCCATCACAACTAGTAGTCTACGTCTTGTAAGTGAGCATACTTAAAGAGCTTTATAGAATGTTGAATGGTTACTCCGATGAATCTGATATTTATTTATGTTTATGTACCGTTGTCATGCTATTAATGCTTTAAGTTTGGATACTAACATAATCATGTGAGATTTATTCATCTATGGTATTCTCAGGATTGCCCAGATTATTGCTTAGCTTTCAGTTTGGGTACTTTGACCAGGTCAACCCACTTGACCAAGTCAAACAAGGTTCCCAATGCAGTGAGCACAAAAAACAATAATGGTTACATCAGCTCCAAACATGCCCAACAGCAATACTGCAATCTCAGTTTTCAGAGTTTGGCCTTAGTTTTCATGATCAGTGATTATTATCACTTTATTATGGGTTAGATCACATTTTTATTACGAGATTGCATATCATAGTGGCGCTCCTAGGGCAATATAGTGCTCCAAGGGGTATGAGTAGTCAGCATTACCATTCTACCATTTTTTTGGATTGATCTATGGAGTCAATTTGTTGGAATTTTCATCCAACAGGGAGTTATTGTGATTTTTGTGATTTCTGGGCGTTGTACCACCTAAAAATGGACTATGAAATTCACTTGAGAAAATCAATTAGGCTAGTGAAGTTGAAGAATTAACTTGGAAATAATTTTGAATGATGTATTATGGATCTCTGGATTAGTTTGCACCAGTTCTAGTTAGTTTGATGCTCCAGATTATTTTATTAGCTCTCCTAGGGAGGACATCCCCCATGGGACGTCTCTCACCTTGTTGATGGAAGTATTTCATTATTATATCTTATGTCATTGTATTGCTAGGGACCTAGGGTGATTTATGTCCCTAAGGCACCCCCCTTTCATCTATTATCATGTTATTATCTTGGCACATTAATGTAAATGTCTTAACAAGACGTCCTTAGGCAAAAAGTGTGCCCCCATTTGACTTAGTCATTAATACATGTATTGATCCATGTAAAGAGATAAAATTAGATCTCCATCGTTGATGATGTTTTAATCTCAACCGTTGGATGGATATTTGTTATTATGTGGACACACTCCCAATCTATTTAAGAGTTGTCCCCTCATTGTATACCAATGGAAATTTGGCTCTTGGACTGAAAATAATAGAAGATATTTTTGGCAACTCTTGGAATTCTTTGGGGCGTTCATGACTCTAGTGTTTCTTAATCTTTTTGGGCACTGGAATTTTTGTATCCATCTTTCGGTATATCTTGTGAAAGTTTACTTGCAGGAGAAGACGTCTTGGTGGAGGGCGACTTAGTGGAGGAGACTCTCTTTCTCTCTCTCCAATTTGTTTTGACAGGGGATTATTTTGTGTATCTTGCGTAGCATTTGATTACTATATCTCCTTATTTCTCTTGCATGCATCGTTTTTCTTGTGGATTTGATTCGAATCACGATTTTAGCTTTCTTATTGTGGTTCCTTGTCTTCCATAGGTGGGGTGCACTGGACAAAACGCATCAACTGGGTATAGATTAGAGCTTTAAAGTTGACTACGTTGGACAAAGGGAAACATCTCATGGCATCTCACAATTCCAAGTAAGTTCTATTTAATTTTCTAGCTATTTTTTGTATTTCCTTTGCCGAGCAAAACAAAAATAATTAAAACCCCAATAATAAAACCTTCATTTTATAGATCCATAGGTTCTAGTTTGCAGCAAGCTATAATATTTAAAACCCACCATAGAAATAATTTAAAACCCCTAGATCCTAAATTTTCACAGCCATTGGACTCCATTTTCCCACTCAACGCACTGGCCTATCCTTTAGAAGAGAACACCCTCCCTGGGAGAAGTGGGCATCTCTAAACCCATGAACTAGGTTTTGCTAGAATTACTTTCATTTGTCTCATCTTGCATCTAGCAATTAATTATTGTGTCAATTTTACTTAATTTCACGAAGCTACCCTTAGATCTGATTTTCATGCTTAAAACCCTAAGGTAATTTAAGACTTTTCATGTGGACACTCATTTCCTCTTAGTAACTGTTTAGATCTTTAATTAACCATATTATTAAGAGATTTAATCAAGATCCCTAGGATTATTCACCTCAATTCACATTTCATAGGGTCATCTTGGTTATAGGGATGCCCCCTAGGCTTAGTCATTTACATAGTCTAAAGTGTCGGTAGCTTTGACCGGTGTGACAACATATTAATTTAGAGGTCTTAGCTTCCGTAGGTTACAACTTTAGTTGCCTTTCCCCTCTGCCATCCTGGATAGGATCACCTTACGGGGCAACTACAAGAATTGTGACAACATTTTTGGCGTCGTTGCCAGGGAGGTAGAGGCTTACCTTGGTTCATTATACGTACCTTTGATTTCTGTGAATGCTATTATTTTTCATATCATGTCCCGTTTAAATCTAGTGATTTCATTTCCACTTGTTAAATCTTTACAATCAATACATTTTTGTTACTCACCTATCTTACAACATTACTTTTCTGGTGAATACGACAATTCGTTCACCTGGCGACTCCACAATGCGACTCCTCTGAGGGAACTACCCACGATTATAACCTTTGATCTAATCCTTTAAATCATTCAGAAAACATGGCATTCTATGACGACCTTGATTATGATTATGTGCTCCCTGATAAATTTAAAACTGCAATGAGTGAAATGATCTCAGCCTATTCCCTATTAGTTGAACAAGACTACTGGGGATATGATGGTCCTCATTCACAGCATGAACAAACAAAACCCCATAGGATGAAAGAAGTTGGACATAGCAATTATGCAATTACTCGATCTCAATCTAAAACCATCCCTAAAAAATGATGATATATCTGCCAAGCTTAGGAAGCCACTAGCAAGTAACATGCCTCCTTGTAATAGTGGCACTCCTATAGCAAAAACTAAGAATCTTAGCACAACTAAGGGAAATCTTCCACGGCGAGGTACTCAAACAGAGAAGGTAGTTACACCTCCTAAGAAAATCATTAAGCCTATATCAACTCCTAAACCTGCAGTAGTCAAAGGGAATATGTAGAAACCATCCCCAAACGCTAAAATATTAATAAGAGATCCTCCTCAAGACAAGCTCGTTTCTCAAGAACCAATCAAAATAGATCTTGAATGCAAACTATCTAATTCAATAGTCTCAATATCGCTAAAGAAATTGGTGAAAATTCCAATCATTAAGGCTCGGGTCATGGAATTTCGAGGATTAGGAACAGAGAAGATGGATAAGACTAACCCATTGTGTTTAAACATCGATGTCTCCTTTCCTCAATAAGTTGAGTATGCATGTTTACCTAGAAAAAAATTTGAAGATACCATCAATAAATAGGCATACCAAATGCTTGGGAATACAACCCAAAACAAGCATACCAAAACATATGTTCAAGATATGCTTGGGAATCAACCCAAAACAAGCATACCAAAACATATGCCCAAGATAGTAAACAATCCCCCTATCATGATACAGAGTGTGATGAATAACAGGGGTGGGTATCCTCCCTTTTATATTGCTCTAGAAATAAATCAATTGATTCTCCATAACTGTATACTAGACTCTGGGGCTGAGGTAAATGTCATGCCATACAAAGTAATGAACCAACTTGAGTTAACTACAACTAGAGAATTTGGAAATGTTTGAGGCATGGAGTCGCACCCGGTAGACTCGAAAGGGGTAATTGAAAACTTGAAAATGAAATTAGCAGCGTATCTTGATGTCAAGATAACCATGAATGTTCTAGTTGCTGATATTCATGATGCTTGGGGAATGCTTCTATCTAGAGAATGGGCAACAAAGTTGGGAGGTAATATACAGTTAGATCTCACTTACGCAACAGTCCCGATTAGTAAAAACATATCCATCAAATTAATGAATGAGCCACCTATGATTTAACATGTAGAAACTCCTGATCATTTGTTTGATGAAGCCATGTGTGCTATAGATGAGGTTGGAAATTTCATGATTTTGGCAAATCATTGGGAAGAAGTCCGACAACATCCTTTCCCTCCTAGTAACATTTGAAAAATGTGTTTTGATGGGGCAAGGTTTAGGCATGGTTCTAGAGCTGGGATTGTTCTGATATCAACAACAAAAGAAGAAATCATATACTCATTTCGATTAGAATTTGACAACACTAACAATGTTGTTGAGTATGAGGCTTTGCTCTTGGGGTTGGAAATTGCTAGGGATTTCAAGATCAAATGTTTAAGTGTCATTGGGGATTTTGATTTAATAGTATCCCAGGTTAAAAATCAATTTGCAACTAAGAATGATAGATTACGTAATTATCAAAATGCGGTGTGGGATGCTATTGAAATGTTTGATGCCTTTTTAATTAAAGCAGCCCCAAGAAAGGAAAACACTCTTGTTGATGCTTTATCAGTTATTACATGTACTTTTGAGATTAATGAATGCCTAAAAGAAAGAAACTACAAAGTAGAAGTTCTTTTTAGACCCTCTGTCCCGGATAACCAAGATCATTGGCAAGTTTTTGATAATGAAACCCAGATAGTCCACTTTTTGCATTGCATTGAAAACTCTCGCAATAATGCGGTTACTCTAGAAGATCAAATGGAAAATCACTCGTTATGTGACATAGATGCCATAGAATTGTCTATACCTTTGGAGAAAAACTTTAATAGGCATGACGAGTACAAAGGGAGAAGAGAAAAACTCGTAGATGAAGTCATCAAGGTGAACATAAGATACCCAGTTTCCCCAAAAGTAATCAAAATAGGGAAGAATGCTTCTAAGGAAGAAAGAAAGAAAATTGAAAATCTAATTAGAAAATACAAGGATGATTTTGCTTGGACATATGATGATCTAAGGACTTACGACCCATCCATTATAGAGCACACTATTCCATTTAAGGTAGGAGCTAAACCTTATAGGAAAAAACTTCGTAATATCAATCCTAAGTAAACTCCCTTAGTAGAGAAAGAATTGGAGAAGATGTTGGCTACAAGCATCATATGGCCTATGTTGCCCACCTATTTCGACTAGGTGGCAACCTCATGTACATTGAAGATGTACATTCTATGCAGTTTGTACCATAGAAAATCCTTGGGATTTTTCAATCGGCATGGCATTTTTGCCCCTTTTTTCACGAAATTTCTGCTCCCCTGCCTGGGATAATTAATGTAATTTTGTACTAGCATGGGTCATTCCTATCAAGGATGTCACCATGGACTTTATTATAAGGGACTTCCTCTTCACCGAGTGTTTTTTTCCCCAATTAATTAATTTTTCACTCACAAATCCTCCAAAGTGGTGATTTGGCGTTCTAATAATCAAGCCCATGGGGTGGCTAAGGGCTTAAAATGTTGTTTATGACCATGCTAGACATCCCCTAGAATTTTACGGAATTCCGTTAGGTGTAGATATTTTTTTAATTAATTAACCTCACTGTCAGGTGATTAATTAACTAAATTTTGATGTAATAAGGCAATTACTTGGTCCTTGACATTGTGTAATAAGGGTATGAGTGCAAAAAAAAAATGCCATGACACCCCCAAAGTCATAGGATCAAGTCTCATGTCATTCGGACATGTGGTTAGGATTTTAACCCACTTTTAGTCAGTCAAGGGCTATTTTCTAGGAAAATCAAAGTTATTTCCTAAAGTAAAAAAATTACCAAAATATATATTTTGGATAAAAGGCCTAAGTAAAGGCCAATTAAAATTATATTGGGGGTTTGTTATGCCAAATCAAACATATTTCAAGTATAAACCCCCCTAAAGTCCAAAAATTAATAAAAGAGGGCCAAAATAGAATTAAAACCCCTTTTTGCCATTTTTGGCCAAAAACGGATTTAGAAAAAAGAAGTCAAACCTCAATGGAATACAAGTGGTTTTGGGCCACTTGTTTTGGGAGCTCTTGGCTTGTATTTCAACTATAAAAGAGAGGCCCATCCTCTCATTTTCTCATCATTCTTTGGAGCACGGTTATGTTGCCGAAATACTCTCTCTTCCCCCTCTCTTCTCTATTTTTCTCTCTCAAGTTTTCAAAGCCTTTGGCTATTGTAATGTCGTTGCCCTATTGGAGTTTATAATACATCAATCTTTGGAGAATTACATTTGTTGGTGAACCCATTTTGTGGCTTGAAGAGTGAGGTAATTGTTTATGGTTGGTTATTGTTGCATTATTTATCATAGAAGCTCTCCACAAAGTTTGTTGGTGAACCCATTTTGTGGCTTGAAGAGTGAGGTAACTGTTTATGGTTGGTTATTGTTGCATTATTTATCATAGAAGCTCTCCACAAAGTTTTTTGTGGAGAGACTTGTTGATAGAAGTTTTTTTATTTCCACTTGTGATTAACAAAAGTTTTTGCAGCTTTTGCAAAGTTTTTGCAGCTTTCCACTTGTAAGATTTTGCAAAGTTTTTTGCATGATTTATGGTGTTCTCATCTCTATGTGTGAGTTTTGCAGCTTTAATTAAACTCTTTGCAAAGATCCAAGCTTGGAAAAGTTCTCCCTTCAAGGCCTTAATCTCTAATCTTGTTTTATGTTTTAGGAACTAGTATTTTTGTTATTGTTTAGTAGCAAAATCTAGTTTTCTTTAACAGATCCATGTTATATTTTTATTATATATTTCAGGTCTGATTTCTTACTATATTTTAGGTGGCTGGAAATGCAATTTTCAGCCCTCTAATATTCAATTTTCTGATATTTTAAAACTAGATTTTTATTGTAAAATTACTGTATTTTTATACTAACATTTTCTAACTTCCTTTTGAGTTTCCTGTCATTTTTCAGCAAGCTTTGCTTGCTGTTTTTTAGCAGGTTTTACAGTTTACAAGGAGAGGTTCTGCCCAAATTGGCCCAAAAATACCTCAACCTTCAACCGGTTCCAAAAGGGGTTCAAACCCTCACTTTTCTCTCTTTTTCTCTGATATTTGTAAACCCCAGATAGAAGTTCTCTTGGGGTATTCTCCAAAAGTTTATAAAGCATTTGTAATATATTGTATGTAGATTAGAAAGTAGATTACTAGTTGTTGTTTTCCATTTCAAATAGATCTAGATTTTCAGTTTTACCCACCTTCTCCTTTAGGGAGATTGTTGTGTGGTTAGCATACTTGGTTTAGCTTAGTTTATTTTTGAGCATTTCTTCTTCAAGCAAGCATCTAGATTAGTTTTGCTTTATGTTTTATAGTTTAGTTGCTCCAAGTACCTCAAGGCACCAACACCGTGCCCTGTGGCACAAAGCTCGGTTTGAGGCTTGTGGGTTATTTTATTTCTGTAATTTACTTCATGTCATTTAGTTTTGCAAAGAGTAATATACAACCTAACATCTGACCACATATCCTTTGCCCTCCGTTATCTCCCTTTAGGGAACTCGAATCAAGAGTACGAAAAGCGGAGGGGTTTGGGGGCTCTAGTTTAATAGGCATCCATCTTTCTATTTTTTTTTATGATTAAAAACAGTGACCTCGGAAGGTAGTTGGAGTAGAAGACCATGGGGGTCTCTAGGCGTTCTATGTCCTCCTTGTTGAGCATCAGGGATTGGGGTTTGACCTGGGAGCTACAGGTGGACTTGTTTCCACTGTTTTGAGCGCACCAGCACTCCCTCTTTGACTTGAGAGATACTAGATTGGGGTAGTCACACCAATGGATCTAAAACTTAATCCAAGACTTCAACTTTAATAAAATTTACCTAAAAGAAACCAAGAGACATTGCAAAACATCTTACCCACATTTATGTTTTCTGTATTTGCTTCAAAGTCCTTGCTTTTCAAGGCTTTCATTTTACAAGTACATCTTGCAACCATCTCAATTTCATTTCAGTACCTTGCACTTTCAAGTATAATATCTTTAAAGTACTATGGCACGCTTGCGTAAAACATTGTTTAATCTTGTAACTTGAAAGCAATCTGCTGTTTGATCTTTGGCATGATAACTTGTTCATCCGGTGTATATCTTGTTTCCTTTCAAGTATCATTGTATATTTGTTTAACCATTCTTTAGCACTTGTTCATATTGTGTAATTCATTTACATTGTTCATATTGTTAATATTGTAGATCTTGCTTAGCTTAGACAACTATGGATAATCATTCTTAATTCTTTTGTAAGTTTGTAACTTGTAATCTGTTTGACTCCATTTAATCTAGGCACTGATCTTGTAACCTTAATCAAATAAAATCCCTTTAACTAAATTGTTAATAAACCTTCCTGTAGGGACTACCCCCCTTGGCTCTGTTGGGATTTGGCCTAAACGGAGGAGTTGGAAGACTATTGTGACAGAGGTCCCCAACTCTAACTTGCCCCCAAGGACACAAGTGGGTTATAGACTTCCCCGTGTTCTAAAGTGTGTATTAAGCGGCAACAGCCTGTAAGACATACTAGGGTGTCTAATCTAGTCATAGTAAGGAAGAAAAATGATGTAATTAGAATTTGCATAGATTTCTGAAATTTAAATCAAGCATCTCTTAAAGATAACTACCCTTTGCCTAACATGGAGAATTTATTACAAAGTGTCATAGGGGCTAGGATGTTATCCATGCCAAATAGTTTCTAGAGGTATAATCAAGTGCAAATTAAGAAGGAAGATAAGGGAAAAACAACTTTTACCACTCCTTGGGGAACCTATGAATATTTAAGGATGCCTTGCGGAATCCACTTTTCAAAGAGCCATGGATCAAGCTTTCAATGATCTAATTGGGAAAATCATTGCCATTTACCAAGATGATTTGACAGTTTTCTCCAAAGAGAGAGGTGATCATGTTAACCATTTAAGAAAAAATTTCACGAGAAGTAGAAAATTTGGAATCTCCTTGAATCCCAAAAAGTCAACCTTTGGCATTGATGAAGGAAAACTCATCAGAGGAAATTTCTGGCCTAAAATGGGCCTTATAAAAAAACGAGCCAGCCATAATTTCTTGATGAGTTGGATTCAAGAATCAATAGCATTTCAATAAAATGAGTCAACCATAATGGTTAATTTGACATATTTGTCATAAAAGAACTACTTTTTTGTCTGTATTTTCAACATATCTCCCTATGTTTATGTCATCATCATGTTTTTTCAGGTTTTTCTTGTTTTTGGGGCAGCGGGGTTCGTCAAAAGTATGTAGTACGAGTACTCGTTGGCAGCATCCAACGAGTGCTCTCGCTCTAAATTTGAGTAAAAGCACAAGAAGATATGTTGAAAATACGAACAAAAAAATAGTTTTTTTTTTCTTCCTCCAAAATTAATAAATTTTATTTTATTATTTTAACTATTATTTTTTATTTTAACTATTATTTTATTATTTTCCTTAGGAGGCCCATTTTAGACCCCAAATTTCCTCTAATAATTATGGCATATTGTGTCTAATAATTATGGCATATTGTGTCGAAGGATGGAATTAGAATGGACCCTGAACGGATTCAAGCTATTGAAGCCATCCCTACACCTCACAATGTTAGCACTCTCAGGTCTTTCTTCGGGAAAATAAATTATGTAAGGAGACTCATCCTTTATTTAGTTGAGCTAGCAAAACCACTGAACACCCTTCTTAAAAAAGATGCAAAGTTTATTTGGGATAAGAGTTGCTCATTTGCCTTCACAAAACTGAAAAAGGCCATATCAACTTCCCTCGTTCTAGTATGTATGGATTATGACAAGGATTTCTTTATTTACTTCTATGCCTCGAAAGATACAATAGCAAGAGTTTTGTTCCAAAAGAATAATGAAGATCATGAGCAACCAATTGCATTTATGAGTAAAAATATTAGAGATGTTGAGCTAAATCACACTACAACTCAAAAACAAGCATATGCTTTGGTAAAGTCCTTGAAACATTTTAGGACATACATTGGATACTCAAAGATCATAGCTTATGTCCCTTACCAAGCAGTCAAGGATGTCTTGTCTCAACATGATGGAATTGGAGTTAGAGGAAACTAGATTTCTAGGATCCAGGAATATGATTTGGAGATTAAACCAATAAAGATTATTAAAGGACAAGGTTTAGCCCAACTTTTGATAGGACATAAAACAATTGAGAATAGTCACGAAAGGGCAAGTAGCAGTAATACCATGATTTTATACATTGAAGAAGAGCATGAATGGTACAAAGACATCATATTTTGCTTGAAAATTTTAACATATCCAGATCATCAAAGAAGGGCCCTTAAATTGAAAGCTTCAAAATATGTCCTGACTGAGAATGGATTGGGATGGAAAAATCCTGATGGGATCGTTTTGAGATGTGTGAGTCCAGAAGAATCGCAAGTCATCATTAAGGAAATGCACTCAAGACTTTGTGAATGCCATTATGCTCCTAGAACAACAACTGCGAAAATTATGTGAGCAGGATATTATTGGCCCACGTTATTTAAAGATGTTCATATTTTAGATAGAGCATGTAAAGAATGCCAATTTTTTTTAGGAAAACTCAGATTACTTGCCTTGCCTTTGTCATCAATTGTTGTAGATGCCCCCTTTCAACAATGAGGAATGGATTTTATTGGGCCATTTGATCAAAACTCATGCAGCAAGTATAAATAAATTTTGACCTGCACTAATTATTTTACTCATTGGGTGGAAGTCGTTCCAACAAAGAAAGCTACTACCGAAGTCATAATCAAGTTCCTATAAGAAAATATTATATCAAGGTATGGTTGTCCTTTGAAGTTGATTATTGATGATGCCAAGACCTTCAGTAAGGTAGAAATGAATAATTATTGTTTTAATCATGGCATAATCTTATCACATTCTTCCAACTATTACCCACAAGGAAATGCCCTGGCTAAATCTAGCAATAAGAACTTGGTAAGACTTTTGAAAAGAATGGTAGGTGAAAATAGGAGAAATTGGGATAGTAAATTGAAATATGCCTTGTGGGCTGATCGAACGACTATTAAAATACCTGAATTTACCATTTCAAGTCAAGATCCGAAGAAAAGTAACATACCTCTGAAGCCTATTGAAGATAAGATTGATAATGTCAAGAAGAATATCAAGAGCTTGAGATGGGGTATGATATTGTGGAAGACATTAAAAAAGCTAAGGCAAATATCTCATTGTTTGAAATGTGTAATGTACCTCAGCGGAAAGAGAAACTGTTAAAAGCACTTGAGGTACCAGAAGAAGAGCTTCCCACTGACAACCAACCTGAAGAAGAAATTGGTGAAGCAAGTGTAAGTCTAAGTATAAAACCCCAGCATTTCTCCTAACTTTTGAGATATTCAACTATAATGTGCACAATTGTTTAGTAGACTTGGGAGCATCAGTCAATGTTATGCCACTTTCAGTCTGCAAGAAAATCAATGGACAACCTAAACCATCTACTTGGCAGGTTCTTCAGTTAGACAAGACAAGTGTGAAAGTAATAGGGGAAATGGAAGATGTTCTCATTCGCTTATCTGCAGATGAGAGGGTATGTCAGTACATCGACATTGTAGTAGCAGACATACCAGATGCTTATGGACTGGTTTTGAGTCAAGACTAGTCGATAAGGCTAGATGGATACTTCGCATCAGATTGGTCACATTTATGGTTACCTCATAAGGGAAGTCCCAATCAGATAAAAGTAGTAAGAGAACCTCAAATGAAATACAATGTTACTCAGTTAGAGGGAAAGAATGAGCCAATAAACTCTGTGTTGGGAAATTACTTCATTGAATTGGAACCGAGAAATTACCAAGCTGAAAAAGCCAGCAGTATACCTGACACTCAGCCCGATCTCCTTCGATTTTCACGGGTTGATGAGATTGACTGTAAAATAGTAGATTTAGTTTCAGATGTAGTTTTTAATTCAAGTGCAGTAAAAGTAGATAGTTTTTGGGCCCTTTATTTTGATGGATCTAAAACATTGGAAGGATCAAGAGCTAGCTGTGTCCTGATTGATCTAAGGAAAAATAAACAATTTCTTTCTTTTAGATTAAAATTCGAATGTACAAATAATACAGCCGAGTATGAAGCACTAGTTCAGGGACTTAAAAAAGCAATAGAATTGAAAGTGAAAAATTTGAAAGTATATGGAAACTCTGAAATTGTTGTTAAGCAAATTCGAAATAAGATACACTATATTTCACCACATTTAAAAGCCTATCAAAATGAAGTTTGGGATTTGCTTATAAATTTTCATGCATTCAATATTGTGTCCATTCCTAGATTAAAGAATGCAGTAGTTGATTTACTAGCTACCTCAGCTGCAAGGCTAGTACCTTCTAATAATAGATGCTCTATTGAATTACTTTTCAGGCCTTCTGTTCCGGATATGATTACCAATCTACAGGTTTTTAACAATGATCAACAAATTTTGGAATGCTTGATGAATGATGAGACTTTTAAAGGAGCAATAATAGATGATGAAGAACATCAAGCAGAATTAAAATTTGGAAATTTTATTCCTAAAGGAGTCAGGACCTTGGAACGAATGTTTGATTTAAACAACAATTCAGAAAGCCAACAAATGTCAAAAACTCATAGCTCATCCTTGCAATTTGAGTTAATAAATTTAGGGACTGAAGCTGAACCCAGATATGTAAATTTGGGAAAGTGTTGTTCTCCGGGCGAAAGAAGTAAGTTCATTAGTCTATTCAAACAGTACAAAGATGTGTTTGCCTGGACATATGAAGAGCTTAAAACGTATGACACAAAGATTATACAACATGTCATCCCGATTAAAGCTGGAGTCAAGCCTTACCAACAGCCTTTGAGGAAAATGCATCCGAAGCTGGAACCTTTAATTCAAAGTGAAGTGAAAAAATTGTTGGATGCTAAAATTATATTCAAAGTCAGACATTCGGAATGGGTTTCAAATTTGGTACCAGTAAGAAAAAAGTCAAGAGAAATCAAGCTCTGTGTAGATTTCAGAAACCTCAATCATGCGTCAGATAAAGATAACTATCCAGTCCCACCCATGGAACAAATACTGCAAATGGTTTCAGGTTCTGAATTGTTTTCATTATTAGATGGATTCTCTGGCTATAATCAAGTATTAGTAGCTGAAGAGGATAGGCTTAAAACCACATTCAGAACCAAGTGGGGAACTTTTGCTTACAGGAGAATGCCCTTTGGACTCATTAATGTTGGAGCTACTTTCCAGAAGGCCATGGATATAGCTTTTCGCGGTCTGATTGGCCGTAGTGTTGTGGTATATCTTGATGATGTCACAATATTTTCAAAAAAGAAAGAGAAACATGCATTCCATCTGAAACAAATTTTCGAGCGTTGTCGGAAATATGGTATTTCACTGAATCCAAAGAAATGCGTGTTTGCGGTCATAGAAGGAAAGCCACTGGGTCATGTTGTTTCTAAAAAAGGCATCTCCATAGACCTAGAAATGATTAAAGCCATAGAACAGATCCCTTTACCCCATAACAAAAAGGGTATGCAATCATTCATGGGGACAATTAATTTTGTGCGAAGGTTTGTACCAGATTTTGCTCAAATTGTCAAACATTTGCAGCCGATGGTTAAACAAAGTGTACAGTTTAAATGGACTGATGTGGAAAAGAACGCATTCAATAAGATAAAAACATCTATTGCTCATGCACCATCACTCAAAAGTCCGAATTTCGAAAAAGATTTTATTCTGTACGCTTTTGCATCTGATGATTCATTAGCAGCGGTGCTTACACAGAAGGAAGATGGGGGAGATGAGTTCCCTATATCATTTATGAACACTGGTCTACAGGGAGCTGAATTGAATTATCTAGCTGTTGATAAACAAGCTTATGTAGTTTTTAAAGCGGTCAAGCAATTCAGGCCATACATACTTAAGAACCGTACTAAGATAATAGTTCCACACCCAGCTGTAAGATCTCTTTTTGTACAAAAGGAATTAGGAGAAAGAAGAGGCAATTGGGTAACAGCCTTACAAGAATATGATCTTGAGTTCAAACCAGCATTCATAGTAAAAGGACAAGGATTGTGTAAACTAATGGCTGAAGGTAAAGACAATGAAAAAAACAGTTGGGATAATGAAGCTAAGTTATATATGGTGGATGTATGTCCTCTATTCACAACTCCAGATTCCTGGTACCGGGACCTAGTTCATTACCTTCAAGAAGGATATTTGCCGGAACATTGGAATTCCAAACAACGAAGAGCATTACATCTAAAATCATCTTCATATCAGATAATTGATGGAGTATTATTCAGAAAGAATTATGATGGAGTTTTTCTCAGATGCTTAGAACAAGAAGATGCAAAGAAGGTCATAACATAATTACATGATGGGCCTGTTGGAGGTCATTTTTCCGGAGATACAACAGCCAATAAGATTCTCAGAGCCGGATATTACTGGCCTACAGTGTTTAAAGATGCTCATGCTCATGTCAAAAAGTGTGATGCTTGTCAAAGAGGTGGTGGAAGACAAGCTAAGGCAGCAGGGCCTTTAAAACCAATGAGGATAATAGAACCATTCGAACAATGGGGGATTGATATCATTGGAGAGATAAACCCAAATTCTTCCTTGCAGCACAAGTACATTTTGACGGCAACTAACTACTTCACTAGATGGGTCGAGGCCATTCCGTTACGCAAAGTAAATGAAGATGCAATCATGGATTTCTTACAAGATCACATTATGACCAGGTTTAGGGTTCCAATTTCCCTGTTTTTTTATAATGCTACTTACTTTTCTTCTATTAGATTAACTGCATTTGCTAATGAAAGAGGAATTAAGTTGCACTATTCTGCAAACTATTACCCACAAGGAAATGGTTTGGCAGAATCTACAAATAAAAATTTGAATAGGATTCTAAAGAAAACCGTAATAGAAAATCAAAGAAGTTGGCATTTAGCGTTACCTAATGCTCTTTGGGCTGATAGAGTCACACCCAAGAATTCCTTAGGTGTGTCACCATACACTCTTGTTTACAGAAAAGAAGTCATTCTTCCTCCCAATATTCTGTTACCATCTTCCATAATAGCTCAGGAATCTAGAGGTACCGATAACGAAATCCTACAGACCAGAATCTATAATCTTTTGAAGTCAGAAGAGTCTAGGTCCAAAGCCAAAGAAAGATCTAAGCATCAACAGGAAGTAGTGAAACGTTGGTTTGATAAGCATAAAGCTGGGAACAAAGAATTCGAAGTAGGAGACCTGATTCTTAAGTGGGATCATCCGCACGATGAAAAGGGAAAACAAACGAAATTTCAACAGTTATTGGTAGGCCCTTTTCAAATTGCAGCTAAGCTTGGACCCTCAACTTACAAGTTGCAAGACTTACAGGGGTGGGAAGAGAACTTACAGTTAATGGTTTAGTTCTCAAACCTTATTTTTCTTGATTTTTTATTTTCTTAGTTATCTTGTACATAAATAAACTGATTGGTTTGTTTTATTTTTTATTTGTTTTATTTTGTTTGTTTTAATTAGGGTTTGAGTGATTTTAATAAAGAAGCACAACTTTTGATTGCATGGAGTTCATCAGAATTTTGGATTAACTAAAATCCTTGATTATAAGACTGTGTACTATTAATTTATTTGAAAGAACTTCTTCTAGTTTAGCAGTTTTCCTAAATGGCTATGAACATATTGAAGTCCTACTTAATCCTTGTAAAATAACTCAGGATCAAAAGATCTGGAATACTATTTCGAGGCTCCATCCATCTCAAATTAAAAATGTCTTAGAGGGTGACAACAAAAGACCCATGGAGAGGAAGCAGGGAAAACAATATATTATATTTAAATGATCTCATGCCAGGAATTGAAAGCCAAAAGGCAAATAAGAGTCAAAATCTCCTAAGAAAGCAAATATGTATCCAAACAAAGTACTGAACCATAGTAGTATAGGATTGCCAAAGTTCTTCTCCGTCCGTGAGCTGAAAATCAATACATCTCTCACACAAAAGGACACTATGGATGGAGGAGCCTGAATAAAATTTCAGAAAGAAGGCATGCAAGAGGACTCAAAAGAGGACAAAAGTCCAAAAAAGCACAAAAGTGCAAAATGGCATGGGAATGAGGAACAAACGAATATTTCTGTTTACCATATGTTACAATCCTGTGGTGTCTAAGCTAGTAGCTACCCAAAGGCAGAGGTAAAAATGAAACTCATATCCCTAGCCTCAAAAGAGTTATCTAGACTTTGAAATCTTGGTTTCCATTTTCCCTAAATTGGACTATCATCAATGATTAAAGTGCATACATCTGCCATTTGGGAAATCCAGACATCTAAAAGAATTCAGCATGTTGGTATTTATTGTCAAAACAGTCTGTTGCTCAAAGAAGAAATTGTCCAGAGATCTGTGTTCACTAGGTAGTCACCAACTGTTGCAGCTGCAACCTTTTCCCAAAATTTTTGAAAATTTTGGACCCTCCTTTTGATTTTATCTGGCTCAAGTTTGTTTGATTTCTTTAAATCTGTCCTGGAAGTCCAGTTTTTCCACTTAAAATTGATCTTTGGGAAGTCGGAGGATTAGTTGACAGTTTGTTTCCGCTGTTTCGGAGGTTAAATGAGCTAGTATTACCGTTACCCAGCCGAAGAGTCTTTCATTTTATTTGAGCACTTAACGTTTTTTATTTTTTGATGATTTTGTTTTATCGTTGTCGAAGGTCAATTGACGAATGAGTCGGGGCATTAGTCCTCTATGCCGCCGACGTTCCCGAAGGGAAACAACGAACGTCCCGATGGACAGTTCTGTTTCTCGCCGATCTGTGGCCTTTCTCTCCTTTTGGTTTTATACTGGAACGATTTTCCATAGTGGTTGAAAGATGAGTCCTCTCCGTCACTGACGTTTCGGAAGGAAGTCAATAAGTAGTCCAAAGGTTAGTCTTTCCGCTCGCCGGTTCTGATGCTGTAGTGGTTAGTCTTTCCGAACGTCGATAACTAACCATCGCGACGATAGTGCTCGGCATCGCCTACACCGCGGTAGCGTTTAAGTTTGAATCGTTGGCTCTTAGCGTTTAGATTTTCCGACCGCGACGTGTTTATGTTATCGCGGATCCATAGTGTTTGTAGCCCGTCGTTGCGGCTGTCAACAGGACTATCCTCCCGACGTCTAGTGTTTTCAACTGCTGACCTTTAGCTTTTAGTACTTGGTATCGCAGACACTGCAGAAATGCTTAGTTTTGAAGCTCCAACACTTAGCATTAAGAGTCTCCGACGCCAATGGACTTAATAGTCTCACGGGACCCGTAGTCTGTTTGTAGCCCGCCGTTGCGGCTATTAATTGACTTGTTTCTCCCGACGTTTAGAGCTTCCGACCGTCGATAGGATTTTTTTTTTCCCGCCGATTCTTTTACCGAGGGTTTATATATAGGGGTGGAGTGTTATTTTATTATTATCCTTGTTGAAGATCGCGTATGCTCCAATCCTTGTCGATTGAGCTGTTTCACGTGCCCAGCTGTACAGATTTCACTCGTTGGCGTGCTACCGTGGAGGTTTTGGGTCATCCCGCCAACTACACTGCGTTTTTGCCAAGTAGGCAAACTATGGCTTTGTTGTTTGATTCTTATTCGTGGATTGGAACCGTGGGTTTTTCCTGGGTAAGGTTTTTTCAACTTAGGATTTTGCGTGAGTTTAGTTTGCCCGCTTAAAGCTTATTGTTCTTCGTTGTATGCTTGCAATAACGTTTTAAGGTCGAGGATTTTGACTGTACGGTTTGCTTGAGCTAGCTTTTCTTTTGAGCCCACGTAATTAAGTCGTTATGAACGTTTTACTCCTGTCTGAAAGATTTAGAGGTTAGTGCAGACAAGCGTTACGCTGTCTAAACCACCTATTCTTTGATTCTTCATGGCCGTATGGGGGGGGGTTTAAACTGTTGTATGCGTTTACCCTATTTTCGTGGGACGACGGAGGTTTTAAGGGTTTTTGTCTAGTTAGGGTTTTCTAAATGAGGAACCACAGTATAGGGTCTAGTGGTTTGAGGATCAGCAGTAGCGACGACGTGGTTCATGCTTTTATTGAAGGAGTTCGAGTCATTTCGAAGGCGGTCCTAATTAAAATGAAGAATCTGTTCCATCGGGGTTGTGACCTTGGTTACAGACAGTGGACTTAGAGGATTTTAAGCACAACCACAGGATTTTCTTTTTGCCTTGGCATGTTTCTTTTCATGCATTAAAACTGTGTATAGTTCATTTTTCAGAATGCATATGGAAGAGGTAAATAGATTGATACAAGTTTGTTATTATTGTTTCACTTGGTAAAAGCTAAATGGTCCAAGAACATGCTATGTTTATGACAGGGTGATTGCTGCAAAGAAAATATGTCTAAGAGACAAAATAAGAAGGCTCCAGTTGCCAAAGGAGAACCAGAGGTTGAAATCATCACTAAGGTTGAATACATATATGAAGATACCAAAGCTACCACCGGGGTCGAACCGGATTATAAATGGGGTGAGATATACAGGATGATTGCAAATCAGAATGTGCCTGATGCAGGATTCGAAGAGCTGACTATATATGCAAACATCAAAAAATTGGCTCTTATGAAAGTAGCCACAAGACTTGACTTGTTCCCATGCTCAGAGGTGATCGGTTGGATTCTGCCTAGGGCAGATGTAACTACGATGATCCTTGAAAATACTGTTAAACAGGGCTACGCTGCATACAACCCTGCTTATGTCTCCATGGCATATCATCTACCTCCTGCTCAAATTTACTTAACAGAAAGCTGGTTGAAAGAGACAGCTATGGACCTGGTAGAAACAGTAAAAAGAATGATGATACCAGGGAAGAACTTTCGAACCAGGCCGTCAGGAGAATATGATACATCCACTCTCCGGACTCCTTATAGATTTATTGCACTAATACTGAATAGGATTTTTGGTAGAGCTCATGGAAAAAGCTTCAAAATAGGATGGGTACCAATTATCTTCTATGTGGCCACTCAAGGAACCATATTCAATTGGGCAAACATAGTGTCCAATAGCCTCTCAGCATGCATATCTTCAGCCTTGGGAGGGGTGTCACAGAAGAAGTCAAAGTTCTAGATGAGCTCTATCCTAGTTGACTGTATACTATGTAGCCAGTCTTTTCCAGCCTTGAGGTGTAATTGGGATAGGGACAAGACCCCGGTATACACTACATATAAATTATTTTGGGCACACAAATACTATAGCTACTACAGAGAAATATGTGAACACTTCATCATGCCTTTGTACACTCTAATTTTCCTGACCGAATGCAACTGCATGTCCGAAGAAGCGTTCAAAGTCATTGAAGAATATGGAGACTATTATTTAACTGAGGAAGGAATGTATATCAGAATGTATGGTGGTTCCAAGGCACCTTCTCTGCTCCCTAAATATGCCACTGATTATGTGCTACATAAAAAAGCAGTTAGGCAGGTATATCTTGATGGTGTGGGGAGTTTATTGTTCAAGCATAAAAAGGCAGCATATCCTGCCATACCTTTTTGGCTAGGGAGTTATAAGTTTTCAAAGGTAAAACAGATTGCAGAATTTGTGCAGAAGCTGGAGCACTTCCGTTTTGGTGAGATGAACTTTCACAGGAATGATTCCCGAAATAAAGTAGCAGAGCACTGCAAAGAGGCAAGCATTCATTTTGAGTATACCAACTTCTGGGACAAGGACGAGGAAACATTCAGGAGTGCGAAGAACATGAATGCCCTAAAGAAGAGATTTAAACAAAAAATCACTATTGTGGGCAGAAAAGGAAAAACTGCACAAAAGACCAAGACAGCGGAAGAAGAAGAGGCCAAAAAGAGGGAAGAAGATGCTAGAAGGCTAGCACAAGAGGCAGAGAGTTGGCTAAAGAATGAAGAAGAAGAAAGAAAGAGAGTTGCAGAGGAAGCAGCAAAGGAGGAGGAGGAGGAGAGAAAGAGGAAGGAAGAAGCAGAGATAAAGAAAAGACAAGAAGAAAGTGAAGGTCTGAGATTAACAGGATCTAAAAAAGACCAACAGACTACTGAACAGATGGATACACAGGGGGGACATGATCATACAAATCAAGGGCTTGGACAAGATAATCCTGATTCCTAGGAGCCTGCTGCAGCTTTTGGCAGCACTCAAGGGTAAGCTGTGTTTTCTGGAATGAATTTGATCCCTTTCATGCAAAAAGAAGGGGAAGAGGTCCCTGATTTCAGCACCATTTTCTATGACAAGGAGAAGAAAAGGATTGTTAAAAGAACCGAGAAAAGGGTTGAAACAGGAGGACAATCGAGAAAGATGATAACTGATAAGACTTTGGTGTATGGGACAGTTGCAGATCCAAGATTGACAGCAAGAGATGGGGTGGCGTTAACCCAAGCTACTAAAGATAATGTAGATAGGCTGATGACAGATCTTGAGCAGTCAAGAAAGAACGCAGCTCAATTAAAAGAAACACTGAAGAAAGAGAGGGATGAAGGTCATAAGTTGAAGAGGAAACCTGAGGACATGTAGAATGAAGTGAGGACTTTGAAGACAGAACTCCAGACTCTGCAGGCAAATAAGGTGGCTTTAGAAGTTTCTGTAGAGAAAGCGGAAAAGGATGCTCAGAACAGCTTAGCAGAATTACAGAGGCTACAGTTAGAGCATCAAGTGTTGAAGACTAAGAAAGATGACGTCCAGGTGTCCTATGAAACTTTGAGTGCAGAAAAGGACCAGCTACAAAGCAGAATTGCTGAGTTAGAAGCGGAGAAGGCCACCACGGAAGAAAGAGAAAAGCAATATCAAATACAGGTGGCAACCTTGGAAGAATAGAATACTTCATTGACAGCATCACTGAAAGATGCTATAGAACAGAAGACAGACTTCCAGCCTTTAAAAGAACATGTTCTCACTAAGAGAAGGAAAATCCACCATTTGCAAATGTGTGTTGAGGAAGAAAGATGTAAGATTTTACAAATAGATAACAGATTAGAAGAGATTTTGGACACTACGTCTTATTTTTTGGACGGATCTCAAGAGATTCTGGAGATTCTGACAGGAAGAATAGTGTGGATAGAAACAAATGAGGAACCTCCTGCAGAGCTACCAGTTAAAGATCGGCAGAGTTTAAAGCAAGATTATGATTTATTGGAGTTTGCAATCAATATTGTGGAAGAATTCAAGAAAGCTGTAAAGAAAACGAAAGGAGCATGTGTCAAATACTGCAGAAGGGTGCTTGCTACGTACAATAGATGCCAGATTTCAGCAGAGAGGAGATTGGACGCAATTCCAGAGCATAGAGTGTTTATAGAGCATCTACAAAATAGATGTCAGGAAGACGAGCAAGAGATCCAACAAGTAAAGGATCTAGATGAACAGATCTTAAAGAATGCAGTCGTACATGTAGTTGTAAATATACACCTCCTGGAGGATCAGCTGCGCCTCAGTCCTGCAAGAATAGAAGGGGTAAGGAACCAGGCAGCCAAATATGAGATAAATATCTGTTTTCTCGAACCCTTCGGATTTGAAGGTATAGCAGCGGAGGCTCAAGCATGGAAAAAGTTCATCAACGACCAAGCGGGCCCCTCTTCATAAAGTGTTTTAAAATATTTTTGTTTTGAAATGTAATATATTGTATAAATTATGAGCACTTACTACAAGAAAAAATTTTGGTATTGAGAGGTTGGGGAAGCCCAAAAGTCATTGAGAAGCATCCCAAAGTTTTGCTTTTTGTATAAATATAGGAGAGTTTAGATGTAATGAGGACTTATTTCCCAAGCAATTTTTGAGAGTATATTGTAAGAAGAACTACTTCCTTTTACAATAAAGAATTACAAGTTTCTGCTGAAGAAAGTTTGGTGGAATGTTTCAAATGCTTTGCCATGGATTTGTTGAATGTGAACTATTTTGTTTTCAGCTTATGTCCATTAACTGTGAGATCGTTCTAACTCATTGAATTTTGTTCATGTTATGAATGCACTCTAGTTTATTCTGTGAAATTTCCACTATGAGTAATGAAGGTTGTCATAAACAATAAGCTATCTTGTTGTTCATATTTCTATTAATGTTCATGTGTTCTGAAATAAGTAACAGCTATTTGTCATTTTTCTTAATGCATGTGCAGAAATACATTACTCATTGTCAACTGATAATTCTGCTCCCTAGGGATAGGCTAGTTAGTTATAGTTAGTTTCTTGTTGTTTGTGATTTAGATGCGAGAGAGGTAAGACAAGAAGTAAGAACTTGCGCATCACATTGTGACACTCCTCGTTATCTTTATCAATTTGCATTTTAGATAGGCACTTGCACATCATAACTTAAACACAAAAAACTAAAAAATATACATGGTGGACCAGGCCGTAACCGGTAAAACATTTTAATTTGTTACTTGACCTACAGTAGTCGGACTGAAAATCGGACGGATTCCCCATACCAAACAGTGACGGGCTAGTTGGGAACGTTTACTGGGGAGAATCCCTAACTGTTGTTACCTGCGATTTTCCAGGCCTCAACAGGTGCATTAGACAAAACACATCAATCGAGTATAGATCGGTGCTTTAAAGTTGACAACGTTGGATGAAGGGAAACATCTCATGACATCTCACGATTCCAAGTAAGTTATGTTTAATTTTCTAGTTATTTTATGTATTTCCTTTTTCGAGCAAAACAAAAAATAATTAAAACCCCAATAATAAAACCCTCATTTTATAAATCCATAGGTTCTAGTTCGTGGAGAGCTATAATATTTAAAACCCACCTTAGCAATAATTTAAAACCTCTAGATCTAAATTTTCACTGCCATTAAACTCCATTTACCCACTCAACGCACTGGCCTATTCTTTAGAAGAGGACACCCTCCTTGGGAGAAGTGGGTGTCTCTAAATTCGTGAACTGGGTATTGCCAGAATCACTTTCATTTGTCTCATCTTGCATCTAGCAATTAAATATTGTGTCCAATTTTACTTAATTTCACCTAACTACCCTTAGATCTGATTTTCATGCTTAAAACCCTAGGGTAATTTAGAGCTTTTCATGTGGACACTCATTTCCTCTTAGTAATTGTTTAGATCTTTAATTAACCATATTACTAAGAGATTTAATCAAGATCCCTAGGATTATTCACCTCAATTCACATTTCATACAGACATCTCGGTTATAGGGACGCCCTCTAGGCTTGGTCATTTACCTAGTTTCAAGTGTCAATCGCTTTGGTTGGTATGACAACTGATTAATTCAGAGATCTTAGCTTTTGTAGGTCACAACTTTAGTTTCCTTTCCCCTCTGCCATCTTGGATAGGATCACCTTACGAGGCAACTACAAGAATTGTGATAACAAGACCAGCCTCGGTAAAGCACATAGTGCAAATAGACCTTACACTGTTGCCAGTCAAGCATCCATAGCCCCGACAGGGCTTACCTATCCTTCCAACCACTAACTATTTTATTACTAGGGAATTCTTTAGGATCTCTAGGGAACTTTAGAGTTTCCTTGATATCACAGTCAACCTTGGGGAGCATACCCGAGAACCTTCTACATTAGGATTCTCTACTTGTAGTTGTTCTTAACTATTGTCAATTGGCCACGAGCATCTAACCAAAAGTGTCATGTACTGAGGATTCAATACAACACAAGAAGCCCACGACACAGGGACAACATGGAGGTACACATGGTGAAAGAGTTACAAAGGGGGAGAGCAAGATTCAATCTATCAATATCAATTTCAAACACTTGGGATGCAAACCGAAATATGAAGTGATCATATTTTGGGCTACAATGGTAACAATATCATTGTGTTGCCTTGAATTGATCATTGTTTAATGGTGTTGTATCTAAACATTAATCTAGCAAGTATCTTAACCACCTTTAATCTAAGTGTGTCTTATTCTCACCCCTTTAAACTAGCTCAAACACACCCTTCATTTCAAAAAGTAACTATATAAGTACTTGAGTTAACTAACATTTGTTGGCTAACATCAAGGAAAATCCAGTAAGCGTCTCTCCCTTGGTTGGCCTAGATATACTTGCTTGTAGATCTAGGAATCCTAAAAGAGAGCTTCCCCTTCGATAGTGACACATCGGGAGGGAAATCCCACAGTTGTGTCGAGTTAGTGGCTGATTTTCCTTGCTAATCAAGAGGCTGTTAGGTTGTGCATAAACAAGTACAAACACAAGTAGAAGTAACATAGACTACAAGAGAGGAGGAGCAATCCCCATTGTCATCAGATCCAAGAATGCCAATGGCGACCCTAAGAGGCTATTTGATAATGTCTTCTAGAGAGAAATCCTAAAAAATTCTCTAAATTCTTACCAATCTCTCTCGACAATGCTTTTAAAGTATCATACCTAAGTCAATGGCTAACAGGCTGAAGAATTTGACAAAGAAAGTTATTTCTAAGGAATAGTGTGGCTCCATCTCCAGTCGATCAATCTTGAAGATAGTCATGTTTCTTCATGGCCTTCAAAGGCATCAAGAAAGGTTTCCCTCTCTCCACATATCTTTACATTCTTATTGAAGGGGAAAGGTAAGCAAGACTCCTCCATATAGGGTGAATTGTTAGGGAGTGTCAAAGCGTCCAATCATTCTGACTTTGTTGATAATACCCTCTTACTTGGAGGAACTTTAACCATAATAACCAAAAGATCCAAGACTATGAATGCATACCTTTTAGCTTATGGAGATAAGTTAAAACAATCAGAAATGTAGGGTCTATAGCCCAAATAGCTCAATTTTGTCTCACATAATTTCATTGATCTTGGACTTCTCAATAGATTCTACGTGCAAACCCTTCCAATATATGGGAATCTCTATTTCCTATCCACACTTGGCCTCCCAAAATGACAAAACATTTTGGATATAATTAAAACAAAGGCATCCAATTGGGATGCTTGTTAGTTGAATCTTAATGCAAGGAGAGCTCTAGTGAGAGCAATTCCATCTTCATTTGTGATTTATCTTTGCTTCATCCTAACAACTGCAATGAGTAGACGTAGAAACTAGGAAAGATCATTCGAAGCTCCCTTTGGCATTAGTGACATGGGACAAAGTCTTGCTTCAAATGATGATTTGAGATCTTGATTCTTATGGTCATGGACCCGGTAGATATAAACGAGGCTTTAGGAGCTAAGATTGTGTGGTATCTAATTAAAAGCAATCCCTCTAGGTCAAAGGAGATTCTTAAAAAATATTGCAATTCCATAAATAGGGAGAGAGCTTAGATCATTGGTATCAAGCCCAAGGTGGAAAGATCACCTATCATGGTACTCTAGAAAAAAAACAAAAACCACTACGGAAAGACAAAATCTAGACAAATCAAGTTGTAGTAGAACGAACAAATATCTCCAACATTAGAAAATAGCCAAGGGAAAGAAGAATCGTTTACTTACTAGATTTGTCTATTTAGGACTCTGAAATTCCCTTCATCACCTTACGATATAAAGGTAGATCAGACTTTCTAGGTTTCCCCCTATAGAAAAACTTGAAGTCCTATATGTTGAGTTTAGCTCTTAGGGGTTTTGCTTCCCATCAATAAAAATTGGAAGACATGATAATCTAGCCCTTGGGGAAACACATAGTCCTCCCACAAAGAGTACGACCTTATAGGTTTGATTGAACAATCAATCTTTTATTCGAAGATTCTTCTCCCTGGCCTTGGATGTTAGGAGTGATGGACTTGCTCACTCTAGGTTTGCACCTAGGATTACATAGTCAGGACCCCATGACCCTAGATCATCCCCTTCCAATGATTGATGACGCAAGGGAGGACCCTTATTTTCTCTCCTCTCTCTTGGTCTCAACATCTAGTTCTAGCACACCTTTACATCCTCTTTTTGTACTTGTCACAAGTTTATTTGCACTTGCTATGTATTTTTGTAGTTATTTTAGCTAGATACTTGGCTCTTTCACGACTCTTGTTTTAGCATCAATAGGAGTTGATTTTACACTCCCACTATGTACTTATATTAGATCTACGTTTGAGTCCTATAGGCCTACATTATGGTCATTTGTTGGACATTTATAAAATTATAGTAATTATCTTATGTTGCCCGGTGTCTACTCAATAAAAGAGGATTATAATACCCCAAGAAAGGTGTAGACATGTAAACATTAAATGGGTACAACTTGAACTTGATATGGCTAAAGAATTGTTATTTTAAATAAATACTTCTTTTGGTTGCTTGCCCACAAAAAACTTTTAACAGTGGAAAATCTCAAAAAAGAGAGGTATCCACATCCCATGGAACCAAAGGAAGGCCCCTCTTTAGAGCCCATAGCTTATTTTGATTATATTTCAGTTCTAGTCACATTAAGTAAGTGGTTGTGAAGTTCATTGTATAAACCCTTCAATATTTTTCTTTGCAGTTTGTACATATAAGACATATTTTTCAAACAAGAAAAAAAGAGGAGGTATCATGGGCCCCCCAAGGGCATACCCTCTATAAATAAAGTGAGGAAACAAACAAGCATTTTTTCTTGGAATGCAAACAATAAAACTTGGTCCACTCTCTTCGAGGATAGAAGCCTTCCTATTTCTTGGGGTCCTTCTCATACACAACCATCATCTCCTTGGGAACTAAATTTCCAAACTCCTAAGAAGAAGCCTCTCCTCTTGAGGCTCTCTCTTCTACTACCCATGTATGTCTTCTAGAAGATTTAGAATGCCAAGAATTATGTAATATTTAATAATTTAACATTAAAGATCAAACATTATCAAAATATTCATCTCAATAACCTCCCTACTCAGAGTAATCCTAATGGAAATTTTATTTTGGATACAAAAACCTTATCCAGCTTTAAAAAAACCAAAAAGAGTGTTGAAAAGGGAACTGCTTGACTGGCTCATGGAAAACCAACCTCCTAAATAATTTTCAGATGCCATTGGGATAAATTTCCAAATACAAACTAAACCTCAAATGGGTATAGTGCAGATTGGATCAGCGACAGCCCTACCTTCATGTTACTCTTCAATAGTGTGTCTAAAGGATGTATTGGCTCTATTGAAGCAAACAGTCTCATTCTAGAGCTAGGTGGACATCTTCTCACCAAACTCACTTGGAGCCTGGGACTAACGTCAAATAATATTGTGGAAACAACTTCCATCTCAAGGATCTGCAATTAGCAATTGTGTTCATCTCAGGATTCATTACCGACATTGTCAACTCAATGCCCATTGTTAGCATTACAGTCGCAAAGGCTTTGTATAAGAGCTTTAGATAAGATAAGATAAGGTAATTTTATTAATGTCCAACAAATGACCTCAAGAGTAGGCCAATGGGACTGTGTGGAACCATGATGTCAATACAAAGTGGGAGCACTAAGACAACTCCTATATAAAGCAAGACATGAGGCTTTAACCTAAAAAACAAAAAAAGCTAACTCCAAAGATGAAGAACCAAACTTGAAGAGAAAAGTACAAGGAGAGCCGATGCTAAAGAAAAATGTACAAGGAGAGTGGATCTAGGATCTGTGATACAAATATGGTGAACATGTCATGGTACACTAGAAACACTGGAAGAGTCTCTCCTAACATCCAAAGCCAAATGAAGGAATCTCGAAATAGTAATGTGTCGAAAAGAAGAACAGCAAGAACTAGAAGAAGAGCTATAATGTGTAGCGTGTCACTGCCTAGAGTGGGGAGCCTACTGCTAGGATGGGGCCAAGGCTATCCATGTCACTAGGGTCAAGTGGACATAGTGGTGGTTCGTCGTGTCCTAACTAATTTGCAGTTAGAAGTTAGGCCATCCTTTGTCGATCCCTTGGTGCCCCTAATGGAGGGGAGCACCAGGAAGAAAGAAGTGATCCGCTGAGTGTGAAAATTTTGTATTCCCCAACCCGGTTTCAAGTTTGGTTTTTCATGTGAAGTTTAATGCCCAATCCCCATCATAGGAAAATCACTTTGCTTGCATAAAATATTGAAATTTCTTAAAACACATGGAACATTTTTAAACTTTTCTAACTCAGAAATTTTTATGACAGCCAAACATTTAAACTCAGAAATTTTATGACAGTCACACACACATAAAATTTACTCAGCGATTTTTGACCAAATTGGTCTAGGATAAAACCCCAAAGGGAAAACCTATTCAGAGAGAGATTTTATTATTTTCTAAGGCAAATTACAAAATAGAACAGCAGTACTTATCTCCCATTTCCATCTCGAAAAATGTGCCAAACTCAGCAAAATTTCAGAACCCTCCTGACAGCAGTACGGCCCACACGTGTGAGTAATTAATGCTGTTGTAGGCCTTTGAAAATGTGCCCAAAAAAACTTTTCTTGATTTCTGTGATGCATGGCCTGATTTTTAGTGCTGTATGGCCTCAAAATTTGTGCCCAACTCATGCTGTACAGTCTGCAATAAATGCAGCAGTCTGCAATAAATGCAGTCCCTTCTACCTCGAAAATCGTGTTGTACAGCCTCCATTAATTGCTGTACCTGTTGTTGTACGGTTGCCTAGAAAAATGTGCCAGCCTTGGGAATCGTGCCCATGCTCAGTCTCATCGACTTTTGTGCTGGGATTTCTTCTCTCTTGCTCAAGGAATCCACTTCTCTCGAAAACCTTGTTTTCTTTCTTTTCTTCTTGCTCTCCAAATTCTCATGGGTAACAATGAATTGGTTCTCATGCCTTTTCCCTAGTTTTGTTTGAGGTAACCACCTCCACCAAAATCAATGGCCATAAAAGATGACTAAATGAGATTTATGGCCCTCATTAAATGCTCAACTTTTCACATTAAATGAAATTTAATTCACATCATTTAAGTAATTAATGAGCATTTAAAAATTCACCCACCTTTGGTCATGATAGGATTTGAGTCCTTGAAATAGTACCCTGCCCATGCCTCAAAGTATGTCGGAAATCCTTTGAAAAGATAGCATATCTCTACCATCACTAATTATGTCAATATTAATTTGCACTAAGAAGGGAGGCTCACCCATCCTTATCCGTTTACTATAAACAATGTGTTTCAATCCTTCCTCTCCACTTTTGTAGTCATTTGTTCCCAGATCAGGGTCCACTTGTCCAAGAAGATCAAACTGTTGGGATTTTGCACCAACTTGGCTCAAAACATATATCCTCATGTGTATTAGGGTGAGTTGAAAGAGTTTAAACTTTAAATCTGACGTTGGGGAGACGAGTCATATTGGATAAACCCCAAGGGTTAGCTCAAGTGGTCAAGACTCAAGAGCTAGACGTGAGATCTCTCCCCTAGTTTGGGAGGTCACAGGTTCAACTCTTTTGACCCTAGGTGCTTGGAACTTAGGCACTGGCAGTCTACCTTGGTTACCACCCATCGACGGCAGCGAAGTCTCCAAGGGTTTCCTATGCATTGTTATATGGAATAAAAAAGAGTCATATTGGGTAGTAGAATTGATACAATGGGGAGAATGGTGGCGGAGTTGAAGTTGGACCTTAAGGAGAATCACGTGAGAGCAAAGTCTAAATTCAGAGAATAAATGGGCAGGATGAGTAGAAATACAGCAACCCTTCAATCTCTTCATCAGAGAATGAGTGATGCATAAGCCATACTGCACCAGCTTGAAGTGGAGTTTTCTGCATGGAGCAGCATAAAAAAGTGGATCCAGTGCCAAGGAATGAGATAAACAACTCCTCCTACTCTCTTTCACCTTCCAGTTTTGGTAGTGTGAGGGAGCTCAGCATGGTAGACTCAAACGGCAAAGATGAAGAGGAAAGCAACAATTTATCAGGATAAAGAAAATTGCATAATCAGTATCTTGAGAAGTACCAGGCTAAGTGTTTGACATCTATGTTTTAATGTTCAGCCTTTTGAGGCAGATAGACAGTAGATTAGACTATAGTCAAAGTATAGCCAAGATAAAATTCCTTTCCCTGAAGTGCTTAGTAAAAGGAAGGCTTTTCATCTCTGGAGATGCAAACCTTCCTAGTATAGCGTGGTCTGTGATTTTACTGTTGTAACTATTGATTAATAAGCTTTGTTCCTGTTAAAAAAATGAAAATAAAGAATATAAGTAAAAGATAGGCAATTACCATGAGTATCTTCCTAGATCAAACTTTTCAAAAGAGTAAAAAACAAAGTTCCCAAAGAAAAAGGATTAATTGAACTCATTCATGATATGTTTAAATCATATACTGTAACATACATAATAAATAATGATAATAATAATTAAGGAAAGGAAACATCCTATCTAAAAGACATGACCTATTGAAAGGGCATGACTTACTATCGTGAGTATTATTTGTGACCAGTCAATGCTACAAGTACACTGTCAGATGGTCATTGTATCATCATCTCATATTGTATACATTTATTATACTCGTCCTTTATGGTTTACAACCTCTTGTTCTACTTAAATTGGATATTCAGTTATTGAATTACTGTTCATGTTCAGCAAACAAATTCTGTTCGTTACATACTTCAGATCACCTTGTATTTGTTCGCCATCCCTTCAAACAAAGGCAACTATCTAGACGAAAACAGAGTTCCCTATATTGTTCTGTTTGTGAAGTTACAACATCTATCATTTATGGGAACTGAAATAGCAATGACTATGACCAATTAGATTAACCACAACTTCTACCATGATTGTTGACAAGGAGATCCCAAATGAGAAAGAAGAAACGAACAAACATTGCTTCTTGCTATTGGCAGCATAGCAAATGTAGAACCATAAAAATAACTTCCATGCACTTACTACTTAAATGATTACCAAACAATGGCTAACCATTAAATGGCATGAGTTGTACCTGTTATATTTGTGTCTCTTGGTACATCCACAAGCAATGCATGCCCTATTTATCATCAGCAAAATGGACCATTAAAAAGGTAATCCTAATAGTTTAAAACAGAACCACTGAAGAAATAATAAAGCATGCAACTCATCTTATTTGTCTCTGTTCTTCTAATTCCTTGCAGATTTGAACAAACCAGCGGCAATATAGAAAATTAGAAAATGTTTAGCATGGCACAAACAACAAGAATTCTGTATGTAATACAAAATATCTTCCAAGCATTACTTTGATTGAATATCTGCAATGAACAATGTTGAAAAAGCAAACATGTGCCCAGAAAATAATGACAAATTCATCCTAAGTGAACCAGAAGGAGGCAGCAAGGTGATCTGCATCTGAAGAATTCATGGGATCTCTAGGAACAACGTCCCTATCTGGGTGCCAAGACTAATGTCAGGAATGGCTGTACTACTGTAGTATAATTTCACAGTTCGCATAGAATCTCATACTTGGCAGCAATGAACAATGCTCAAAAAGCAAACATATGCCCAGAAAATAATGACAAATTCATTCTGAGTGAACCAGAAGGTGGCAGTAAGGTTATCTGCATCTAAAGTAATCATGGGATCTCTAGGAACATCCCCAGCTGGGTGCCGAACCTAATGCCAGGAGAGTCTGTACGACTGTATAAGTATGATGATTTCGCAGTTTCCATCAGTGTAGTCTCACTCGGCTCATACTCGCCGAGTATGATGAGTCTTGCTGAGCGACAAGAGAGACGGGTACTCGCAGGAAACTTGGGCATCAAACTCGGCACTCGCTGATACTCGCCAAAAAATGCCAAACTCACCAGACTCACGAGTCTGTGGCCTTCCAAAGAAAATTGTGTCCGCTGACTAATCGGACTTAGTTGACCTGCAATTGGATTTTGGAGGAAACACTAAAAGGGAGAAAGCCTTGAATAAGGCATCGATCTCCTCTTTCCACTCACCACGTCATTCTTACTGACCCCGACCTCTTCTCCACGACCTCTTCACAGTCTGCGAATTCTTCACTGCCCCTGACCTCTTCACTGCCCCCAACCTCTTCTATTGTTCTGCGCAAGGGGGTCCGGTTTTAAAACTATTTTAAATATGTAATCAAATATATCAAAGAATTTTTTCGACTATTAATCTATAAAATCTGTTGTGCTCGAATCTAGATTTGCGATCGATTATAAATCTGTAAACTAAAACAATAAAAACCTTTGTAAATCTCAAAGAAAATCATAAATTAAACTAAAAGGCTCTTTCTAGTGTGCAGCTAAATTGAATCAGTATTTTAAGCTCTTTTTAAATGCTAAATTGAATCTTTCAATGGACTTGTTTAAAATCACCTTGTCTAGGTTTCCTCAATTTCCTGGCCCAGCATTACTATAAGGGGTTTGGTCAGTTGATATTATTGTGGTTTTATCAGGTGTTTTAAGAATTTTTTTTGAGTATGATAGATCCAAGATTAAGATAAATTTAGTTAGTATTTTACTATTTTCTAAATCTCAAATACTATTCAACTATAAATAGTTTGTAATGAATTTTAGCTTGTTATGTTTTGAGTTATGTATTTGAAGTTTGAACTTGGTACTATTTTGGAATGTGTTCAAGGAATCATCTTTCATTTCACTATTTTTCATACAAATACGGAGTGCCAAATGTTGTGCTATCAATTTTTATGAGATGATCTAATGAATTTCTGCATAGAATTATTTTTATAAATGTCGTTATGTATGTTTTTTGAGCACAGAAATTACTATATTTTTTTATTTTTTTCATATTTGCCGAGTCTGCCAAGTCCCAAGCCAACCGAGTATTTGCTGAGTCCGGGTCTGACTACAATGGTTTGCATAGAACCTCATACTTGGCAGCAATTTCTCCTAGATTCAAAATGGCAACTATTTGTAACTCGCACCATAGGTGTTAGTAGGATTCTGCAATTGTCCGTGAGGATTTGTAATTGACACACTGGATGAATTTGTACTCCGAACCTGTTATAAAGCAAGGTAGTAAATGTACGCACTGATTTTCTTCTTGTTCGAATGATTGTCTTATGAGAGCTAACTCACAATCGTAGAGAGTAATGATAGAGAAACAGACCACTCTATGTAAGGCACCTTCTCAGGGTAGCATACAAGTCTACAACTGTGACACTGTCTACCCTTTTACTGTGATTTTCAATAAAACTGGATACTTGATAGTTTATTCACTGCTGTTGTTGTCTCCTTGTCATAAGTGTCAATCATTAGAATTTCACTAAATTAATTTAGCAATCATAGAAGCTACTGACAAGATTACAACACTGGACTTATAACCACAACTGACTCTAGAGTCTAGACGAACTAAAGTTACAGATCTGAATGCAAACAAACAAGGATCAGTCTAAAAAACTGCTTATTATGGCACAAACAACAAGAACTGTGAATGTATTACGAAGTATCTTCTAAGTATTCCTTTGATAGAATATTATCTTCAAAATACAATATTGAAAAAGCAAGCACATGCCCTGAAAATAAAGGCAAATTCATCCTGAGTGAAACACAAGGGGTCAGCTAGGTGATATGCATCTAGAGTATTAATGCGATCTCTAGGAACAACAGCCCTAGCTGGCTGCAGATCCTAACATCAGGACGGTCTGTACAACTATATAAATACGATTTCACAGTCTGCATAGAATCTCATGGTCAATTGGATCTAGCCCAATTGGTTGCAGGATGGAGTGCTATCCTCCCCACCCTCATTTTATTTCTGTGACTGACATGTTGAGCTCATAATGAGTATATTCAATATTGCTGTAATGGCTTCAAGCCCTCTTGTGGACCTGGCCTTGTGCCCTAAAGAATCTAGGGTTTACCCTAAGTACCATCCTCGAAATGAGGGGCTTTCCCCCGGGGTTGTAGCCTGGGAAAAAAAGAATCTCATATTTAACAGCAATTTCTCCTAGATCCGAAAAGGCAACTATTTATAACTAAACACCGTACGTGTTAGTAGAATTTTGCAATTGTCCATGAAGATTTGCAATCGACACACTCGGTGAATTTGTGCACCAACCCAGTATAAAGCAAGGAAGTAACTGTAGCCATTTTGAGGAAGTAACTGTAGGCTGTCCAGCTCTCACAATAGTAGGGAGCAACGAATCAATGACAGCGATACAGCCCACTCTGTGTAAGGCACATCATCAGGGCAGCATACAACTAGTCTAAAACTTATACTCTTTTACTGTGATTTTCAATAAAACTTGATTTACTGTGATGTTTTCTTCAATCCTGTAACCTGTTGGTGTCTCCTTGTTAAGGGTGGATCGTTCGAACCTCACCAAATTAATTAGCAATCATAGGAGCTACTAACAAGAATATCACATTCAGAGACATACCAGAATACATTTATTAAAGTTTAAACAACAAGATAATCCAAAGACCATATTATTACACTGTTCCATGGGGACTCGCTCCCCAAGGTCGGGAGCTCACCCCCCTTGCTCCTCACGCCCCAGGGGCTTGGGGGCTCCTTCCGAAACGTTTCCCCTTGTCCCCAATTTTGCAAAACTTGGGGAAACGCAGGGGGGAGCTCGTCCCCCTATTTTGAAGCGCACAATGGTGAAGAGGGGGGCTCCTAGGCGCTCCAGTAGTAATGGTAATGGCAATGTTAAATTCTTAAAGTAAGAGTGGTATTTTCCTTATCTTTCATTTTCTATCCTTTTACTTAAATTTTTAACAATACCATTAATTTTTTCAGGATATTTGAGAGTGGTTCCAATCTCATTGGAGTTCATATGCAAAAAGTAGAATTTAGATCCCATTCAAAATTCAACAGATTTATCAGTTTTCAGAATTGCAATGTTTCCACTGGATTTTATCATGTATGAGGTGAAGGATTGTCATTTAATCAAGCACATCAACCTCTCTATGTACCTTGATGTTGGTGGTGCTGATTGTTAAACTCCTCTATCATGACCTTACTCAAAATGTACCCTATAGTCAAGCAGAATCGCTTATTAAGCATGATTTTTTTTCTAATTCTACCTTATTTTAATGCTTGGTTTAGGAAGTTTCATCAAAATTGTAGGGTGTTGAGTAATGTCCTTCAAGATTCAAGGTAGAGGCAGGGGCTTACAGCCTAGAGGAGGCGGGCCCAGGGTACTATTGATGAATAGGATCCCAATATAGGATTAATAGCTCACTCTTGCATAATTGTATGTTGGACTTGAAATCCTCAAATAATGTGATGCTCTCTGGAATAATGAAGAAATAGGGACCTCTGGTCACACTTCCCATTCCAACATCTATGCCATGGATTTACACAATGTTGAAGTGTGTTGAATCATTGAAGAATTAGACTATATTTATAGGGAGCAGCTTAAACTATATTTATATAGGATAAACTGCTTTTGCTAAGATTTATAATATTATTATATTTTTTATAATTTTTATGACCTCGACTAGCCCTCATCCCCCCTGAATTTCCCTAAAATTTGGGGGTGGTCTCCACACGTTCCCAACGTGTGTTTCCCCGCTCCCACGCTCTCGCATCCCAGAAACTTGGGGGAACATTGTATTATTATATTATAGCCACCATAACACTAGCCATAACCACAACTGACTCTACACTCTAGACTATAACTAAAATTACAGCTCTGAATACAGCTCCAATATCAACAAGGATGCATAGGTGAAAGATATAAATATGAGCTAGTTGTTCAAGACTTTTGCTATCCTTAAAATTGTTATCAAATATGAAAGTTAAAGGGATAACCATCCAGAGCTGTTAAAATTCTTCAGCGCATGGTAACAGTCGTAGTCAGATTTCTAACCTACTTAGGAAAACAGAAAACTGAAATCTCTATCAAAACTGCAATCTGATTTTTAGTAGGAAATGGAACACATCAAACTGAAGAAATTAGCAACAAGATACAGATGAACCCCAAATCACATCACTGTTTATTACTTTTGAAAACATGACAGCTACAAACTCTACCCTTCACCCACTGCTTTCTGGGCTTGAGATTAGGGTCCCTTAACCTGCATGAAAAAAAAATTAAAATATTCCTAGGAAGGTGTGCCCACTAAAGGAGAGTACAAGTCTTTCTCTGTTGATGAAATTGTCATTGATGCCAACATAGACTTGCAGTGGCCCCAGAGGTTGTCATTGATGCCACCAAGTCTCTCTTGCAGTGCACAGGTATGGATAATCCCAGTACCCTCACATCTAGTGCCTTGAAGCTCTTACAAAGATGGTTTGTGCTTTGGAATACTTTGTATCCAGTTGACAAGGTCCTTGTACCCACAAGGTTGGATCTTGGAGCCACCACCTTGTTGACGATGCTAAAGACCCCGGTGATGATGTTGAAGACCCTGGAGATGGTGTTGAAGCCCTTGTAGATGATGGAGAAGCCCAGGATGGGTTGAAGGAGCATTAATGACCCATTTTGTGGTCATTCATGCTTTGACAGGGTCATGGTACCCTAGAAGAAGGCCTGGTAACCCCACAGATAATGTCATGATGGATCTTAACCCTTGGAGGTCTCCCTGCGTGGTTAAGGTGGATGGAGAAGCCTTGAAAAAGTCAAAGCATGAATGACCACAAGGATGCTGAAGTTGAACGACTAAAGACTAAATTGATCAGTCAAAAGGAAGAACAAGAAGAGCATGATAAAGACTCAAAAGAGCTTGAAGAAACTAAAGAAGCCAATCATGAATTGAAGACTCAGCTGGAGGAAGCCAAAAGGATAGAAGAAATCTTGAAGAATTAACTGGAAGAAAAGGAGCAAACAATCCAGAAGCTGGAAATGGAGGTAGTTGGTCTCAGGAAGAAAGGTGAAAAGAATGATGCATTTGTCAAGTTCAAGGACAGTTCAGTTGTCCTAGAAAAGATCTTGGATTGCCAAAGATCTCCATGTGACAAGACTGATCTTGGTTACAAGAAGAAGGGAAAAAAATCTGAAGATAGCACTTGGTCTCCCAAGACTCCAGAAGCAGGTCCATCAACGTCCAAAGCTACTCTCCATGCACCTGCACATGACAACAAAGACTTTGGAAGTTCAAGACTGCGACAAGGAGTTAGGTCTATTCCTCAAAGCAAGCTCAGAAAAGAAATAATTCCAAGATGGAACCAAAGTCCCATGTATGAAAGTGAATTTAATGGTTATTGTTATTTTTGTTCTAACTTTGATCATAAGGCTATGGATTGTAGACTCTACGGAAGAAGAAGTGCTAGAAGTTCCAATGACAAAATTAGATGCTAGACATGTAATCAAGCTGGACATATTGTTGCTACCTGTCACACAGTGAGATGCTACACCTGCAATGGGTTTGGTCACAAAGCCCAAGAATGTGCAAGTCAAAGAAGTCAGCCAAGGAGGAGTCCTTCATACACATCAACAAGAAGAACCAATGAACCTTGGAAGAAGTCCAATGTAGGAATATTTGAAGATCAAAAGACAAAGGCCTACAGTCATGGACACTCTCAGGTATGGAGGAATGAAGTTGATCAAAGAAGTGTTGGAAGTTCCAACAGCTGAGTCAGGTGTTGGACATGCAACCATATTGGTCACATTGCTACATATTGTCGTGCTATGAGATGTTATGGTTGCAGTGGCCTCGGGCACAAAGCTCAAGACTATTGGAGTACACGGAAACAACCCACGAGAAGTTTCTCATACAGCTCAACAAGGAAAGCCAATAAAGATGAAGGAACAAACGCTGAAAGGACAAATGCCAAGAAGCACGTATGGATGAAGAAGACCGAGTAGTTACAAATAGGAGAGGTCTATTAGAGCAAGGACGATGGCTGCCATATGGCAAGCCAAACTTAAGGTCTCTCAAAGACCTTAGCATACCTTGAGTTCATAAGGCTGTAGGATGAACTCAAAGGAGAAAGGATGGCTACTCCAGGCATACAGACAGGTCCTAGGATCGTGCATATTAACAGGGGGAGCAGTGATCAGTGATTTCAGATGCAAATATGTGAAGACCCTTTGCCATTGATGCCAAAGGGGGAGAGATGAAGACAAAAGGGGAGCATGCACACAGGGGGAGCATGAGTTGTTGTCATCAATGACAAAGGGGGAGATTGTTGATGAAATTGTCATTGATGCCAACATGGACTTGCAGTGGCCCCACAGTTTGTCATCGATACCACCAAGTACCTCTTGCAGTGCACAAGTATGGATAATCCCAGTACCCTCACATCTAGTGCCTTGAAGCCCTTACAGAGATGGTTTGTGCTTTGGATCATCTTATATCCAATTGACAAGGTCCCTGTACCCACAAGGTTGGATATTGGATCCACCACCTTGTTGACGATGCTGAAGACCCTAGTGATGATGATGAAGACCCTGGAGATAGTGTTGAAGCCCTTGTAGATGATGGAGAAGTCGTAACTGGGTTGAGGGAGCATTAATGACCCATTATGTGGTCATTCATGCTTTGACAGGGTCATGGTACCCTAGAAGAAAGCCTAGTAACCCCACAGGTAATGTCATGATGGATCTTGACCCTTGGAGGTCTCCCTATGTGGTTAGGGTGGATGAAGAAGCCTTGAAGAAGTCCTTCAACCCACGTTGGTGGTTTATGGTCCTTGTACTCTTAAAGAAGATGATGTGGTCATTTGTGGGTTGATGGGGCCTTAGAACCCTTGGAGATGGTCCTACGGCATGAAAAAGATTTGGCACCCCCAAAAATGGTGGTTTGTTGGTCCTTGTACCTTTGAAGGAGGGGTGAAGATGTTGTATACATGATACTCAATGGCTTGATGAGAAACATGATGACCTTAGCGGAAGCATTGATGATATGGAGCCCGTCATACTCTTGCATATGGAATGATGGCACCTTGATGATGGCATGCCCTTGGAAGCCCTAATGGCTTGATAATGGTAAGTGTGGAGGACGCCCTTACTTTTGGGAACTTGTTGGAGTACAACAAACCTTAAGGTTGACTTGGAAGGGTTTGTGTGACAAAATACAATGACTTATGAACATTAACCATTTTATTTGAATATTATATGATTCAAATTTAAATTAAAAATTAAAAACATAAAATAATAAAAATCCTTACCTTCCTTACCTTTGAAGTCGGCCCCTATTGAGGATGTGGACAACATCAAAGAGTATATAAACTCTTCCATCCTCACTCAAAAACTATCCATCGAAAACGGAGAGGAATAGGAGCTCGCTACTATGGTGGACTGAGGCAAGTAGCTGAGGAAATTTCGGTGGTGGCAGCGAAGGTTGAGTCCCGAAATTTGCAACAGCTAAGGAGAAACAGTCTCGAAGTTTTCATGTGAAGAATTTGCTTTGAATCCAAATTTTCTTTTTGCAACAGCAGTGGACTAGTGTTGGAGGCTTTTCCACACTAAACAGTCCCGAATTTTTTTGATTAAGTGTGGTGACCAGCAGCACTATCTTGAACCATTTTTTCTTTATTTTGTTTTTAGCCCTAAATTTGGAAATGAGGCAGTAGTAGCTCATACACAGACCCAAAAATTTTGCAGCAGACTTTAAGGTGTGGACTAAGGATCCCAAAATTTGTAGCAATCAAGCAGTCAAGGGTTCGAATTTTATTGCAGGCTAAACAGTCAAGATCCAAGTTTCTTCCTAGCATGCACAAACCCGAGGTTAGGCGATACAGTGTTTTCCTTGGGATAAAAACAGTCCAAGTACGAGGAGGTCTCTACACTATTGAATTACATCCGATGATGAGGCTGAATTCACAGTCCCGAACTTGACTGTGTCTGGGTGTTGGTGGTTAGGTATACATAGCCCAAGTGTAATATCGAGGTAGGTATGCAACTATTGGTGATATGCAGTATGTATGTATAGCGATACAATGGTATAGTGTTGTGAAGTAAATTCACTATACAGTGCATGCTATGCCCTAGAAGGTGACATGCAAAACTAGATGACTTGTTCATACCTCATGTTGATGCATGCAATGATTGTACAATCCCTATGATGTACAGTGACACATACAGTGGTATATAGTACAGTGAGGTGTGAAGATTCATATTCCATGATGATGATATGATATTGATGAATATGATGCTTTATACAAGGTATGTTTAAAGTTGTACAGTAATGTGTAAACAGTGATGTGTTTATATGAGTAGACAAGTGGTATGTGTTACCACCTAAGTTGTACTTAATGGTTTTTTATCAAGTGAGCCTGGTGAACCGGACAGGGTTGACTTGTTCGGACTTCAAAAGACCTTTGGAAGTACTTCTGGGAAGTGCTTGTTGTATCATATCACATGTTCATACCCCATGGGGGGATTGTAATAAATGTTCTAGCATGATAATGTCTGTAAAAGACTCGGTCTCTTAGACTTTATCTGTCAATCCGATCAGCCCAGGCTGTTTTTTCCCTTGGTTATTATTTGTTGTTGAATAAACGACTGATAATTTCTGAGTTTTTCACTCCATACCTCCAAAGTTGGGGTGGTCGGCTTGGCATTTAGGCCTATTGAGGTTATTAGAGTCTATGTGTCAATGTATAAGCATGCTAGACATCATTTTTGAGTCATATGAACATGTCTAAGTCCCCCTAGGTGTTTTTCAATTTTTCAATTTTTTAGTTTTTTCAGTGTTTTTTATTAAAATTTAATTTTTCCAAAACTTAGGCTATTTTTTAATAGTTTAATTGGAAAAATTGATTTTGTAATAAAAGTGGGCCAAATAATCAGTTTCAGTCATGTAGGTGCTCATTTTGAAGCTAAGAGCACCATGTAAACCCATGGACCCATTATTTCCTAGTTTTGAGTGATTTTCCATCACTCAAGTCAGAAAGCCCCAAAAATCAATTATTGATTATTTTAATTAATAAATTGATGAATAATGGAACAAATCCAAAATCAATAAATCAGTGGATTCTCAGCCAATTTGATTGAAATCAGACAGATCTTAAGCAGATTGACTGGATCTGACAAATCCTTGACTGAAGGAGGTGATCAAATCAGATCCAGAGTTGATCTTGAGCATCCTTTATGGGAAATTTCGCCCTCCCTCTCTCCTCAACATGTTTTGGCTCATCTAGATGAGTTTTGGGCCGATGTTTCAGTGTATGGGTTGATGTGTCAGCCAGATCAGGCTCCCTGTTGACAAGTAGGCTCAGTTCAGCCTCAGTTCTGCATTGATGAACTCTCCATCAGTTGATTTCACTTGATTCCATGAGGAATTGCGCCCCCCTAGGCTGGATGGCCTACAAATTGTATATATCCTGCTTGAGGCTCCCTCTTCCAAGCTAGTTAGAGCTGAACTGAAGGGATTGCCATTGTAACTCTATATTTGATCATTATTTGTGAATAAAGAAGCTTTGGAGGCTATACTGTGTAGTGCTTTTGATTGTGTGGATGCTCAGTGTTATGCTGCTGATGTGGTAGCTGCAACTTCTTGCCGAATCCTGTGCTGTTTCTGTGTTCTGGCTTCAAGGATTCGGCTGAATCTAGTAAGGGTATAAACTAGGAAAGCTAGATTGTTTAATCTTGTTTATCCATATGATGTATGCTCAAAAATCTTAGTTATATGCTTAAATAAGGTTATTTCTGCATAATCTCTCATTTATGTTGCTTTATACATCCATATCCAGATCTCACGAGGTTTGTGCAGGCTTGTGTTATTTAGTTGCAGGTTCCCGATTGGATGAGAGTGTGGATCTAGATTGACTCATTTCCTATCCAATAAGCTCAAGAATCTGTCCCTCGGCACTCCACGAAAGGGCCTACTTCCAGCTTGCTCCATTCAAGCAACGATCCAACCTTCTCTCCTCTTCTTCTCATTTCTACAAAAAATCAACACTTTACCCGGTTACTTTTTCAGTTCATAGCTGTGATTTCATTTGGATCTGTTTCATCAAAGTAAAATATACATAGATCTAATATTTCATAGCTCATATCCTAGATCTTGCACTTACAAAAGTTTCATAAGCATCCTAGATCTAGCTGTAGAGCAATCGTCTTTTTTGCATGAATTTTAAAGAAAACTTGTAGATCACATACATTAGATTTCTTTTCGCTATTACAAACTTTAATATTCTGCAATATCAGTGCAATTTAATTGGCTGCACAAACAGCAAGCCAAGATCCCAAGGAAAGCTTGCTTTCCTTGGTTCCTTTTTCGCCGATTTAGCTAGTTTAACTTCATTATTTTTTGAGATAAAGTAGGCTGATCCAAAGGTACTCTTAAAATGCTTTTGAGCATATGTTATTCTAACTTGCTCGTTGTCCTTTAGCAGGTCTGACAGAAAGAAAAGGAAGCTGCTGTCCGAATTGTTCCCATGAGCGTTCAAATCCCCCCAAAGGTCTCTCTTTTCGCTAAAAAATCTTAATTGTTTTGCAAAATTGTAAAAAACTTGGTTTCAACCTGTATAAGGACCAAGAAAGTTCTGATTTATCGGTGCTTTGATATTGTAACAGATGTAATAAAATCATTCTTTGAATAGGCTCTTTCAAGCCCATTCCCCATCCCCCCTGGGGGGATTTGCGTCGGTGCCATTTTCGTCGCTTTCTGCTTATTTCTTTTTTACTAGCATTGATCTAATTTGTAGGGTAGTATACTTGATTTTGTTATTAATTCCATACTACATATCTTACATTTCAAAATAATCGTAATACTTACCCCATGATTTCCCGATTGACCCGAAAGGGGAAAGAGATTTGTGGTAGGATTAATTAAGAAACTAGAATTGTGTATCTGTTTGCTTTTTTCTATCATTTGTTTATAAGCAACTATAAAATTTACCCCTCCTCGATTCCCCGATTGAGATCCACTTGGATCGAAAGAGGTTCTTGGAGGGTTTTCTTTTAAACAAGAACACCCAGTTTAAAACTTATTAAAATTTACAAGACTCCAATGTGTATGCTCTGCACTTGGCTGCGATTCGTTCGATCAGTCAAGCTGTATCAAAAGCACTTGGGTGACTAGCATGATTAGGACTCACTCTCCTGAATTGACAAACCATCAGGTGAAAATCCAACACCTAGATCAAACCTCCACGGTGGCAAAATACCCAAAGGAAGCGGGAACTTCTGAAAAGTGACCTCGAGGCACCGATCTCTGTCACACCCTAACGGGTGCATTACGAACAATAGCCCCAGAGACTCCATTTCAACCCACATATTCCTTGCGGGTAGCCGTGAAGGTTTAGTTTTGGACATACTCTAAGTACTCTCGGGTATATCTGGAGTCCCCCCTTTGCCTAATTTAATCAACTCATACTTCACATTTAACTTAAAACATACCAAGAGGCAATCGCAAAACTTTCACTCCAAGCACATGCAAGCATATTGATTCTATTTTTGACTCCATTTTAAGGCACTGGTCATTTTTGCTTCATATATATATTGTGTATCAGCTTTGTGCTTTCGTGTGTTTATTTTCGTATCTTGTGATCTTTAAATTGTCTATAGTTAAAATATTCAAACTCCTAAGTAACTGATTCAGTTTAAACATCACCACACTAAGAAATCATCCTTAGTAACTTAATAGGGTCTAGGGTCTACCCCCCTTGGCTTCGTTAGGAGTTGAGCCTAAACAGAGGAGTCAAGAACAAGGTGACAGCCTTGACTCGAGACTTGCCCCCAAGGACACACCGAGTGGCTTGAAGATTTCTGCCACGTGACCCAGGTGTGTGAAAAGGCGGCAACAGTATGTACAGTGATGTGTGTGATCAGTGACGCACAATGGTAAGTACAGTAATATATGACACAATGATGTATGAAGTAAATACACTCTATGATGATATGATGATGTTACCTTGGGTGATGTACTGCACGATGATGTTGATAATGTGTACAGTGAAGTAATGAAGATGCATAAGTACAGTGAAGTGTATACAGTGGTATACTTACAGTGATAAATGTATAGGGGTGTGTAAACAATATTGTACAACAAATACAGTGATATATACAGTGACAAGACCTTGATACCTTGATGACATGTTCAGACCTTATTGTCTGACATACTTGTTGAAGATGATGATGCATATTCCTTGATGATCTCAACCAAGACATGACCAGTGACAAAGTGAAGAAGACATGACAAGTTGATGGCAACAGCACTGTATTGAGCAGACCTTGATGACTTTGCAGTGTTGCAGCAATATTGATGAGCAAAGAGTGGTGAGCAGTTTAACCAGCAGAGAACGATGTGTAGAGGTACATGAGCAGAGATTGATGCAAGCTAAGTCTTGCACTTGAATATTGGACTCATCAACCCTTTCTTAGTTGGAACTAAAAAAACCAGGTTAGGTTCTGTTACAAGAGTTAGTGCTCTTTTCATCAGTTGGTGTTTGTTGTAATCGAGAAAATTGTAGTCTTCCATTACCATAAATAAAGATTAAAATTACATATATTCTTGTGTCTCTCTTGATGTGATGATTGTGCTTATGACTCATGGTTGATTTAGTTGATGCATATGATGATGTAATTGATAACATAATGCTTAATACACTTTGATTGATTAATTAAAGGTAGAATGGTTTAAATTGCTCACACATTGATTCACTCCCCCTCTTAGTGTGGCCATTGTGTCCAACATTCTCTTATAGCATCTGTGCTCCATCTAATCTTGGAAGCTTTCCAAATGCAAAGAGCCCTAACTAACTATGCATGCAACTACTAACTCAAGCAAACTCAGAAATATAAACTGCAAGAGGATGTCACATGCATTCACCCTCTATCTCTTTCTCCTCCGTAAATGCTCCTGTTTTTTAGGGTTGTTTACCATTTTGAAAGTTTTATCCTAATTAAAACAAAGTATAGTAATGTTAAATTTTCCAATTCTTATTTTCTGGAAAATACTTCTTATATTCACATAAACATATTTATATTTCCCAACTCTTAATAAGTCAGAGTTATATTCTATGATATTGTTTATTTACATTGGAGAATTTTAGTGAAAAAAAAATAGGTTTTCTCAAGACCCACATAAACCTTACTCCCTCACCAACCTTACTCCTCCGTAAATGCTCGTGTTATGGGGGGTTCTTTACCATTTTGAAAGTTTTATCCTAATTAAAACAAAGTATAGTAATGTTAAATTTTTCATCTCTTCTTTTTTGGAAAATACTTCTTATATTCATAAACATATTTATATTTCCCAACTCTTAATAATTCATAGTTTTATTCTATGATATTGTTTACTTACATTGGAGAATTTTAATGAAAAAACAATTAGGTTTTCTCAAGACCTACACAAACCTTACTCCCTTACCAATGAGTAGCCAACAGTGAATCATTTATATTACTTATAGTCTAAGTTTGCTTCACCTTAATTTGTAAGAAGACCGCAGTTTGATAACTTAACCCTAGGCTGACTAACTAAGATTGTCAATGTATAGTTGTGTTGCACTAACCAATAAGTATCTTACAATATCCAAATTTTCTTGCGGTTGTTTACCATTTTGAAAGTTTTATCCTAATTTAAACAAATTATAGTAATGTTAAATTTTCCAATTTTTTTAATACTTCTTATATTTACATAAACATATTTACGTTTCCCAATTCTTAATCATTCAAAGATTTATTCTATGATATTGTTTATTTACATTGAAGAATTTTAGTTAAAAAACAATTATGTTTTCTCAAAACCTACATAAAACTTATTGTCTCACCTTTCCAGGGTCCTACCCTGATTGCATGGCATCAAGATAGAATCAACGGCTACTTATAATTGGATGTTGGAGTCAGAAGGTGACATGGTGTTTCCAAAACAAAGTGATCCCTATTCTTGCTTGTCACAGGGATGACCCGGGTTTGTTTTTGTTTTTTTCTTTTTTCCTTTTTTGTTTTTTCTTTATTTGATGAATCTTTAGAGTAGATGTTTTATTTTTCATTAGGCGACTCCATTAACCTTTTTCATTTTATAAATTTACAAAGAAAAGCAAAAAATAATTTTGTGAGAGATTCTTAATGCATATTTTTCTTTCACATGGCGACCCCATTGAAGGGATAAATCATAAAACCCTGTTTCTCATAAAAAAAATGAGACTTGTTGTGTGTAGATGAGCCCATGCGACATAGTACAAATCTTTAAAGCTCGCTATTTGATAGCTCCATTGATTCAGTACAAGACACATTCCATGATTGTTTCCGGTATATAATTCTGAACTTTGATATGGACAAAGAAAGGGAGCAGAGTGCTACTAGTTGGGCCAGTTCGTTTCCTCCCATCGATTTCTCAAACATCCTTGGATTCCCAAATGAAGAATCTGATGTATCTAATTATACTCCTGCCTTTCTTGGAAAGGGTGATTCAGCTGTCCTTCACATGACAACCTTCATCAAAGTTTTGACCAAGTTCAAAATATTACATGAAGATAATTGGATATAGTTCTTTGCAGCTACTCTTGATGAAGATGCCTGGGATTGGTTTTATAATCTTCCTAAAAAATGCATTGCTTCCATTTCAAGTTTCTTTAGGATTTTCCTTGAGAAGTAGCATGATGGAGAGGGTGATATGGAAAGTTTCATTAAAGATTCCCTTGCCACCTTGCCTTGGAAAGAACATCATGAGGAAACCCTTGTACATCTTGAAGATTTGATGAGACTGGAAGAGCCTGTCTCTTCCATTGTTGAGCAATACTTCCATGATGATCCCATTAAAGAGCTTCATTAAGCACCCTTGATTGAAGACATTGTTGAAAACCCTCCTCGTGTCATATTAACAGATCATCACATGTGTATTCTAGTGAAGCTTCATTAAATGCTCTAAAGTTTATTTCAGTGATGATCATCACATGTGTATTCTAGATTTACCTCAAGAAGAAATCCATGATGGAATTTGGGATGTGTAAGATGATACTCCTCCATGTTCTCCACATGGTGATGAGGGTTTGGAAAGTTTTCTCCCTTGTAACATTTTTGAAACCAAGCCTTCTAAAAATGATTATTGTGAACATGAGGAGGATGGGTATTGCCAGGAGCATGATGAAATTGATGAAGACTCTCCCATATTTGACAAGGATGGGGACGATAACTATTGGAAATTAATTGAAAATCCCATATATATGTCTAGAGAGGAGAGTGTTGTTTCAGAAGATTTTGGAAGCCTTATTGAAAATCCAATCTATGACATGTCCACAAAAGGAAGTATTCATTTGGAGACTTCTGGAAGTCTTGGTATGGAAGAGGAGCATTCCGATTTTTCATATGATAAGTCAGAGCCATATATGAGTACTAGTAATGAGAACTTGGGGAGGCAATGCATTGAAAAGTCACATTTGATGCAATAAATAGAAGATCAGTCTCAACCTTCATCTTCACATGCAGAGGTTCCTTATGATTTGGAGTAGCTTAGTGCTTACACACAGAGTTACTGTTCGAGAAGCCCTTTTGAAAAGTATGATGAAGTAGTGGGTCTGCCTCATCATATATACTAGTCATATCCAATCCTATCCAATCTTGGATAGAAGAAGCCTGCAGGAAGAATTGCCAATTTGGAAAGCAGTTCAATGAAGTTTTACATGCCTATGATTTCCCATCCAGCCCTCCCAATTCGTGCAGGTTTGCATTTCATAAATAAGGTGTCCTTGTTTTGGCCGATAACCAAACACAAGGGCAAAAAAAAATTCTAATGATAAAATGTTAAGATGGTTACATTGGATTTATCATTTCAATTAACATTTTGATGATATCATGCTTAGAGTAGGAAAATAAGCTCCTTAAGTGAGCATTTACTTTTTGCGTTGTTTTTCAGTTCTGTACTTGGGAACAAATTCCCTTTTCATTAGTTAAGTTTCATTTTCATTTACTTTCTAATGAAGCAACTTATGGTCCATTGGTTTTTTATAAAGCTAGTGCTACTAAAAGTTTGGTTTGTTAAGTTGAGATGTTTTTACGGATTATAGAAACTAGAGATTATGTGGTTCTCACATGCTCTCCTTGCCTAAAGACTATGTCAAGCTACTCTCCTTGCCTAAAGACTAGATCAAGCACACATCCCTAAATGGAGCTAGATGTTACCACCTAAGTCGCACTTAGTTGGACTAGCAGTTGAACCACCGAAGATTGAACAAGTCTCTTGTTCATTATCAGCGTTCAAAAGTCCATGCAGGCAATTATTGGCCCTTTTTTTAATCTCTGCATGTTCATACCCTCAAGGAAATTGTAATAAGTTGACGTAGCATGATGGCTTTTGTAAAAGACTTGCCTTGCCTCGAACTTAGTTATCAATCCAATTACCCAAGAGTACTTTTTCCTTGTCAATTATATGTTGCTTTAAAGCAACTTATAATTTTCGAGTTTTTCACTCAATCCTCCAAAGTTGGATTGGTCGTCTTGGTGGTTAGGTCTTAGGTGGTTATTAAAGTCTAAGTGTACATGTATATTACCATGCTAGTCATCGATTTTGAGTCATATGAACATGTACTAAGTTCCCCCTAGGTTTATTTTATTTTCTGAGAAATAAAAAAATTCCCATAAAAACGAAGAATTTTTAATATTTTTAATGTAAAAATTTAAAGGCATAAAAGTGTGGTTAGGAGGTGGAATTTACCATGTGGATACTCATTTTCTAACTCTAAGCACATACTTAACCCTTAGAGCCACTTTTGAGAGTCAAAATAGTGATTATTTATCACTTAATTTTATTTTCTCTCAAAAAGGCAATTGGGAAAAATCAGCATCCCATGTTTTACAGAAACTTGTCCCAAACATGTTTCAGTCAGACCGGAGTGGTGGAAAATCAATAAGCAACCATATATGAGTTAACTAAGGGTTAAATATATGTGATCTGTACTTAGGAACAAATTTCCTTTTCATTAGTTAAGTTTCATTTTCATTTACTTTCTAATGAAGCAACTTATGGTCCATTGGTTTTTTATAAAGTTGGTGCTACTGAAGGTTTGGTTTGTTAAGTTGAGATGTTTTTACATATTATAGCAATGTTGAAAAAGTCGGCAAGGGTCCCGAATACAACTTCTCGACAACATCAACGACAAAATCGGGAAAAATCGACAAAAGTCGGCAAACATTAAAAAATACAAAATACATTCATTTTTTTCAGAATTGTAAACATTTAAAGCAACAATAACATCAGATAAACACATTGGAACATAAATATGGAGAAAGCACCGATAGATATCATCATCATGCAGTCATGCCAAATGTAAAATGATACATCAAAGTCGATATTGTATCCTGAAACATCATAGTTGTCCAATCAAGGACTCAAAAGTGGATAACCAATACAACACGACATCACATATATAAATGTATCCGATGAAAACTAGCATCTAGCTATCTAATATCAATGCTCTCTCTCAAGTTTCTTTTTTACTTATTACTTGTTTCTCGTTTTCATTATATCTTTACTTCACAATTTATTCTATTTTCCATTCATACTTCATATTTTTCCCTACTCCAATAATTAGGTTTATATAAGGTTTTCATAAATGCTTTTTATTTGTCCCTCCATCTTATGACTTAAACATAATTTTTGAAAGGTATATTTTATTGATTTGGTTGACAGCCATTAAATGTATTTCTTGTGTTGTATTAGTGATAAATCATAGATGTATTTTTCATTCCTCCCAAATTGAATTTTCGACATGAGCCTCACATTTAGCCCTAACTTATCTACCACATGAAACATTGCTCTCTTTTTCCTACAATGTTCTATGATGATCCCTCAAAAAAATATGTTTGCCCAAAAAATTCCCTATTAATGAAAAAAATTAATTCAATTACCATTGTGATCTTTGATAAATGGATACATATTTTGTATAGCTTATCCTTGCATGGTTTGATCTTCAAATACAATAAAGTTTTGAAATATTTATACAGTAGAAGAAAGGTGTTAGTATACAACAAAATTGCTAAAATGGCTAATTTTTGGAAAATTGGCCATTTTAGCCAAAATGGAGACTTTTTGGAAAAAGTCGGGCCTTGTCATTTTAGCCATTGCGACTTTTTGAAAAATTAAAAAATCGCAATTTTTTCCAGCCGATTTTTTGGCTTAGGGAAAAAATCACGACTTTTTAAAAAGTCAACGATTTTTTAGAGAGTTTTTCAACACTGGATTATATAAACTAGAGATTATGTGGTTCTCACATGCTCTCCTTGCCTAAAGACTAGGTCAAGCTGCTCTTCTTGCTTAAAGACTAGATCAAGCACACATCCCAAGATGGAGCCAGATGTTACCACCTAAGATGCACTTAGTTGGACTTGCAGTTGAGTCGCCGAAGATTGAACAAGTCTCTTGTTCATTATCAACGTTCAGAAGTCCATGCAAGCAATTATTGGCCCTTTTTTCAATTTCTACATGTTCATACCCTCGGGGAAATTGTAATAAGTTGACGTAGCATGATGACTTTTGTAAAAGACCTGGCTTGCCTCGGACTTAGTAATCAATCCAATTACCCTAGAGTGTTTTTTCCTTGTTAATTATATGTTGCTTTAAAGCAACTTATAATTTTCGAGTTTTTTACTCAATCCTCCAAAGTTGGATTGGTCATCTTGGTGGTTAGGTATTAGGAGGTTATTAAAGTCTAAGTGTACATGTATATTACCTTGCTAGTCATCGATTTTGAGTCATATGAACATGTACTAACTACTAAGTTCACCATAGGTTTATTTTATTTTCTGCTAATAAAAAAATTTCCCATAAAAACGAAGAATTTTTTAATATTTTTAATGTAAAAATTTAAAAAGTCATAAAAGTGTGGTTAGGAGGTGAAATTTACCATGGGGATACTCGTTTTCTAACTCAGAGCACATACTTAGCCCTTCGAGCCACTTTTGAGAGTCAAAATAGTGATAATTTATCACTTAATTTTCATTTTCTCTCGAAAAAGCCCAAAAAGGCATAATAATTGGGAAAAATCAGCATCCCGTGTTTTACGAAAACTTGTCCCAAACAAGTTTCAGTTAGACCTAAATGGTGGAAAATCAATAAGCAACCATATATGAGTTAACTAAGGATTAAATCTATGCGATCTCAATCAAATCCTTGAAAGATGAGATAACTCCACATGAAGGGGGCACACTCTCTCTAAAGAGGGACACATTTGCTTGGTTGGCAAGTGGAGAATGGATGGGAAATAATCCCAATGAGGGAGGGAGCACCTCATGAGAGGTGGCGCCCTCAATCCCTCATTTTACTCAAGTTGCTCGAAGTGAAGAATGCGCTGCCACCCCCCCTCTCTGGTTTTGTTATTTAAGCAAGTGTTTGGCTCTTGTTTTCTCATGGTCAAAGGACCGAAAAGCTGAAGCTTTGCTCTTATAATTTGTAGTATTTGTTGGAATAAAAAGGCTTTGGAGGCAGATCTATGGTGTAATTCTTTTCATGTGTGGATGGTGATTGTCAATAGCTTATGAGGCATAGTCTGTCTTGTTTTCTTTGCTTTCTGTTGGTTAGTTATGGACTTGTAAGGGGTGCTACCTCTCAGTAGGATAAGAGATTATTCTTGTTTGATTTATGTTCTTACTATTTGCTTGTTATAGATCTCTTGGAGGTGCATGTATATTTTGTTTAATTGCAAGCTTTCTAAGTTTCTACTTACGGCAGTACCTCTGTTTTAACCATCTGTTTGTGCAAGGATTTATAAGTTGCAGGTGATCTCACTTGAAGATGTGGTTGAGCTTTTTGCATCCTCCTCATCTTCAAGATCTTATTAAGAACATAGTCCCTCAGTGTTCCACCAAAGCAGACTCCACCGCCCAAAGTTCCCAGGATTCCAGCATTCTTTGTATCTTTCTCTCCTTCACCTCTTATTAAACTTCCTTTTGGTTATGGACTTGCAAGGGGAGCTACCTCTCAGTAGGATAAGAGATTATTCTTGTTTGATTTATGTTCTTACTATTTGTTTGTTGTAGATCTCTTGGAGGTGCATGTATATTTTGTTTAATTGCAAGCTTTCTAAGTTTCTATTTACGGTAGTACCTCTGTTTTAACCATCTGTTTGTGCAAGGATTTATAAGTTGCAGGTGATCTCACTTAAAGATGTGGTTGAGCTTTTTGCATCCTCCTCATCTTCAAGATCTTATTAAGAACATAGTCCCTCAGTGTTCCACCAAAGCAGACTCCACCACCCAAAGTTCCCAGGATTCCAGCATTCTTTCTATCTCTCTCTCCTTCACCTCTTATTAAACTTCCTTTTGGTTATGGTTCTCACATGCTTAAGTAAATTAGTTTTCTTTTAAAAGACTATCTAAAGGCTTATTTGTTTAATTACATAACTGGATCTAGAAGTGTAAAGTAATATATGTACAATAGATCTAGTTTTGGTTAAGTACTTATGATTATTTTTAATCTTTCAGTACTTAAAATTTTCTGCTTTTAAGTGTCTTATCTAGCAATTGAGTGCTCTTCATTAACTGCCCCAAAAGGGGCAAGCTAAGACCCTTATTTTCCTTAGTTACATTAGTACATTTTTACTTAGTTTTGGTTAGGCATTTTTAGTTACATTAGTGCATTGTATAATTGCAAGCTTTCTAAGTTTCTACTTATGGCGGTACCTTTGTTTTAACCATATGTTTGTACAAGTATTTCTAAGTTGCAAGTGATCTCACTTGAAGATGTCGTTGATCTTTTTGCATCCTCCTCATCTTCAAGATCTTATTAAGAACATAGTCCCTCAGTGTTCCACAAAAGCAGACTCCACCGCCCAAAGTTCCCAGGCTTCTAGCATTCTTTCTATCTAGCTCTCCTTCACCTCTTTGTTAAACTTCCTTGGTTATGGTCACTTACATGCTTAAGTAAAATAGTTTTCTTTTAAAAGAGGTGAAGGAGAGCTAGATAGAAAGAATGCTAGAAGCATATCTAAAGGCTGATTTGTTTAAGTACATATCTAGATCTAGAAGTGTAAAGCAATATTTGCAGAGTAGATCTAGTTTTGGTTAAGTACTTGCGATTATTTTCTATCTTTCAATGCTTAAGATTTTCTGCTTTTAAATGTCTTATCTAGCAATTGAGTGCTCTTCATTGGCTGCCCCAAAAGGGGCAAGCTAAGACCCTTGTTTTCCTTAGTTACATTAGTGCATTTTTACTTAGTTTGGTAAGGCATTTTTAGAGATTTTTCTAACCTTGTCCAAAAACACTTCTAAAGCGTTTTTGGGCATTTTCTACTCACATTTGCTTGCTGATTTTTTAATTTTCTCGCCAAGTAAATGGAAGTGTTGCCCAAGTTTTGAGAGAATTGAACCATCTAAAGCAACCTAGAGCACCCTACTTCTTTTGTAAACCATTTTTCTAAACTTTGTAAGCTTAGTGATCCTATTCTTCAGAGGATCACAAGCATTCCATAAAAACTGCAATCACCCATAACAAAAAGAGAGCAAGTGGGCTACACAACGCCCACACCCCATTACACCCCTAGGGAGATTTGCAATCTGTTGGGTGATTTGTTTTTTTCTAATTTTTTCCATTTGTTTGATTTTAGTAATTTAAGTTAAGCTAGAATTAACCATTTGTGGATCTCGATTCAACATCGGACCATAAACTCGCTCAAAACCTAGTTTTGATTTTTGCAAACACAAGCACACACAACCAAATACTTTTCGCTATTTCTTTTCCGCAATAAAGTAACGAACTTGTTTTTCTACGCTTTCACGAAGTATGTTTGTATTCACGAAAAAGGCTTGCCCAAGGAAGTGTTTGAGAGCAGAAAAGAGATTCATAGATTTAGATTAATTAAATAACATTTGCTTCATTTTCAATTCATTCTGACGAACTTAGACTTGGACTCCTTGTATGCTCTTGTCCACTGTGGGCTTTGCCTGGCCATTTGGAACATTAGAAAGGAGTCTAAGTGACTCGTTTAATAAGGAAATCTAGGGAAGATTTATCTTTATAAGCGAAGGGTTATAGTGAGCTTACTATAGAGTCAAGGGGCTACTCCAAGCAAGTTATACCTCGCCTTGCTGGACACTTGGTATAATTGCTCTATACTCGCTTTGAGGGATAAGTTGAGTTGGGCCAAACCTTAGAGTATTTATACTTTCCAGCATTGCACTTTCGTTTTACAATCTACAAATAAACCCACTCCTTAATCCACTCGTCAATAATAATTAAAACTAACAATAAGACAATTGCAATACTTTCCCTTCAAAGCAGTACTAATTCACTTCTTAACATTGGTCTACAATCTCAATCTTTTGCTCAATTTAATCTACATGTCGTGAATGCTTTACTTTCATACATATGTTGTCGAATTAAATCATATTTTTGCAAAGTCATGTTTCAGTAATTATCTTTACTCCTAGATTCATTTGTATTCATAGTTTAGCTTAATCAGCCATAGTATTTTTGTTAGGGACTACCCCCTTGGATTCGCTAGGAGTTGGCCTAGACAGAGGAGTCAAGTTTCAGGTGACAACACTTAACTCGAGACTTGCCCCCAAGGTCGCACCCAATGGCTTAAAAAATTTATGCCACATTACCAAGGTGCATATCAGGCAGCAACAATCCCTTATTTAAAATTAGCCTACAGCAATTTGCAATGTGATGCAAATTTGGACAAATAAATAACTAGTATACTTAATCACGTGCAGTAATAAAAGGGATTACAATCATAATCGACCTCTCAGCCAAGGACAAACCACCTTGTGGCCCAAAATAAGATTGCTTAAATGTATAGAATCTCTGCCTCCACAAAAACATCTTACAACTAAGTTACAAGAGCCAAAACTGGAACTGCTCGAGGGTCAGACTAGGATTGCAATTAAGACCTGCAAGAAAACAAGGTCAAAAAACCAGTCTACTAAAAAACACATAAAATATGCAAAACTTAATTAAAAATATATGTATTCATGTACATGAATGTAAATCCAAACTATTAGACGCCAAATATGCAAAGTTTGCTCATGTATATAGTAAAATGGCACCAAGTGTGATACATATCCTAAAAGTACATATATTTAGACGATCTAAATGTCATCTAGAGTCCAAAATACATTAACTACAACAAAGAACTACATATCACCAAAATCATCACCTAAATTAGAATCCTCATCATCAGGATTCAGTAGCACCCTATATGTCATGACCTCCCAAGTGCCACCCTTCAATTCTGCGATGAGCATCTCTTAGAAGATGTGCGACACTACCCAACTTAACGCTCAGTGGTGTGGCCTCCTAAGACAAGTTGTCAGACTATGCTTAACAAAACCCAACCCGCTTAGTTTTATTATGTGTGTGTATACTTAGTTATACTTACGCATGCATCAAGTTAACTTCGCAACTAACCAGGTAAACAACAATCACAACACAATGTACACAAGATGTAAAATGTAACACTCAATTGGGTGCCCAAGAGATTTCTATTCAATATTTTACAATGTATAAAGAGTGCCCTACCATTGATTGCGGCGTTACACAAAATACATGGAAAACCAAGGCAAATGCCTAACACCCCAAACAATTATGCCACTTGTGTTTTCCCTAACTTTTGCCTTCACACACTGTCGCAAAACATGCACCCAACCCTGAGCCTGCCTTTGCACACCTCCAAGAACACTGTCAACCCGATCTACCCACTAAACAATCAAGTGCACCCAAGACTGCGGCTACCCAAATACTTACAATGTCACAAACTCGCCCAGTTGTTCTTGTGTGCCTTGCTTTGTTGTGCTTGATGGTTCTGCCTCCTTTTCCAAGCGTTCACTCTTTCTATATATATGGCGCGCCTCCTACTTAGGGGTATTTTCCAAAGCCGACGTACCCATCTTATAAGTATGCTTGGCCAAGACCCATACTTAGCTCTCAAGTGAAGCACATTCAACATAAGGCAACCACTTCACACGTCAGCCATCGTATAGGAACCCCTTGGGTCTGCGCCCCAGCGCAACGCGCCCAAGTCATTTGCTTTTGAGGGAGACCAACGCCACTTGGCCCCCATGAGAACCGGGCATTATGCCCATGCATGCCTCCACACAACGCTTGGGGCTTGTTAATGCCCGCACAAGCCACTCTCTAGTGCGTTGCAAGTGTGGGGTCATGACACTATGCCTCCTCTGGGATAGCAATACTAGTGTTTGGTGCTACTTGTGAAGTCCATCCTCCCTATTATTGTTGAAGTCAACAAACTCTAATTTTAATGAAATTGGCTAATCCAAGTGTTAGAAATTAAAATAATGCACAAAGCTTCAAAATCATCGCCTATATTGGATTTTCATCATCAATAACACCCTATGCCTCTTTTGGGGCAGCAGTACTAGTGCTTGGTGCTACTCATGAATCCAAGTACATCCACCCTATTGTTGCTCAAGTCAACACACTCCAATTTTAATGAAATTGGCTAATCCAAATGTTAGAATAATGCAGAAAGCTTAACATGCCTAATCAATGGTTTTGGATTGAGTGAAAGCCACATTTTTACTGAAGCCATCACAGAGGATTTCAACAGTCAACATGTTAGCTCTCCAGGAAACTCTTCTAGGTTGCAGCTCCAAGATGCCTGGTAACTTCAATATTTTTGTAATGGTTTACTCAATGGATCAAGTCAGATGACAAATAAGACCTCACTCACTCAAGACATGCATAAACTCAACCAAATAGACAAGGCTTCTAACTATCAATGTTCAGAGGGTTTGTAATAAAGGTGAATAGATGGAGAATTCTCACTATGCTGGCAAATTCACACATAAGGCACTTACATATGAATGGCTAATCATAACAAGGAAAAGATACTTGCAATTCCAATTATCCACACAAAGATAGAATGACAGCTATCTTGTATTAGGTAAATAGAATGAACATGAATTAAACATCCAAGCACAAGTATAGAACAGAAAGAAGATGAAATCTGAACATGTAATGGCAAAAGAGCTTGTATTAATTGACAAGAACATGAAAAGCTTGAATACAAAAGAGTCTAAGAGTCTCTGAAGTTGAACCCTTTACAATCATTCTTCAATGAGCTTAAATAAGCTTTACAAATCAGTTTCAAGATCCTCAAAAGATGGATCTGATAACCTCTTTTCCAAACTCGAATCCGAATTTGTGAGGTGGCTGGAAAATGCAGAAATTTATGGAAATATGTTGCTCCGATATTGACCTATATCTCTCAAATCAAAACATATTTTGGAAAACTGAGAGAGGTTTTTGTAGAATGGTTTGTTATGAGAAAAAACCTCTCTCGGTTCTTTGAGATTCGTTTTCATTTTCCCGACGTCTATATTTCAAAAACATGTGTTAAACAGGGATATTCTGAGATCTGAAAATTAGGGCTCAGAGATAAATTTGATTCTCCCAATCTGTGACACCTGTAGGAAGACTAAGAGAGGTTATTGTTCTTTGGTTTATTATGAGCAAAACCTCTCTCAGTTCTTTGAGATTCGTTTTCATTTGCCCGACATCTGTATTTCAAAAACATGTGTCAAACAGGGGAATTCTAAGATCCGAAATTTAAGGCTCGGAGATGGATTCGAATCTCCCAATCTACGATACCTGTAGGAAAACTGAGAGAGGTTATTGTTCTTTGACATGTCAAGCACAAAAGCCTCCAAGCGTTTCTCAAAATGATCCTCCAATCGCCCAGGATCATCATTTGAAAATGATGACTCACCACAGTAAAAACGCCACATTCCTGAAAACGATGCCTCATCTTGCGGGGGAATTTTGACTTCCTTCCCGAGCTCTAAATTCAGATTTTAAAGTACCATTGGAAAGCTAAGGATGTCTAGTTATCAATCGACTATTTGAATGTGTAAAACGGCCTCTCCACGGCTGAGAAAATTGAGTTTTACCAAGACATGTTGACTGTTTCCAAGCTTCTATGCTTTTGATGGCTAAAATAGCCTCAAATTCCGTGCTTTAGTTGCCGAAAGCTCTGCTTTCAGTGGCTAATGAACAGTCGAAATGTCCACCTAAGCCACCGAAACCTAAGTTTTAATTTTTTTGAAGGAAAAACCAAATCAAATGTTTTTCAAACTTTATTACATACCTAAAGCTCTAAAAAACGAGCCAAAATAGATTTAGAAATTTATTTTTCAATTACTTCCTATCACCTAAAATAAACAAACTTGACTATTTTATTTGAGGAGATAACATTTGGCTCCTACTCAGGAATGGAATCCTCCCTATGAGGTTCCAAGAACCATAGATCTAATGCCTTTCCTAGACAACAAAATACAGAACCTAGTCTAGCGTTCCATTGGGCATGGAGTCAGCAGTACAATCTTCTTCTGAACACCTTTCAAGAGCTGCCTTTACAACTGATCCCCTGCAAACCTGTAGCATGCCTGTAGCCTGTCCTGCTTATTCAACAACCAATAACTGAAAAAGTCTACTTGCTCATATAAAGAACTTATTCTCTTTCCTACTCCTAATTCTAATCAGTAGAGGCTTCTTATCAAGTGACATCATGCGTCCAATGAAGCCCTGTAAGAAATTGATTTACTGATATCCTCCTTGATCTTGACCCGAAAAATAAATGAAACCATAGCATACAACAATGTAGTTTGAAAGGGTGACAGAACTAGCTATCATCTGACAAAAATATTTTGACATTTATGCTGCTTAGAGATTCCAAATAATCAGCAATAGGGCCATAAATGTCACAAAAAAATACATCTCCATGCTGTTGTTCCAACTAAATGAAATGCTACTGCTGGCTGCTTTCAGTGATCTCCATGTTAACTGTAGATTGCTCAAACTCTGACTGAGAAGAATGCGTGATGAACTGTTGATCTAGACTTTTCGGATCATCATCTTTCTCCTCATATCTGTTGCACTCTTCCTTTGTTTGCAAATCAGAAAACTGAGGGATGCCCTTACTATCTGCTACATATTCAAATCTGTCACATGCTGATATAAAAATATGTTCATTATCTTTGGAGTTGCCAAAGGGGACAATCTCATCTTCATGACAACCTAAGTCAGTAGACGCATTTGATACAATGTCAAAAGCATCTGTAATTTGGTTATCATCCTAAAGTTCATTAATATCTTGGTCACAACAAGAGGTGTCCCCTATTGCAACATACTCTTCATGAATGTTTAGTTCTTTATTCAATAAATTGAATTCATGACAGCATTCGGAATATAAAAGATCAGCTGAAAATCTTCCTTTGCAAAACAAATGAAAGGCAGCATGAAATCTGCTAAGGAGCTGATACTGGCAATAGGAAGGGACCGATACCAATCACGAGCAATCCCCTCTAAAGAATACCAAAAGAGCTTGACCTGAACATCCTCATGCACAACTTGCAACTGATGAATAAAGTCATGAAAATCCAACAAGTGTTCAGCTGGCACTTCCCACTCTTCTCCTCGAAATCTGGGAAGACTATTTTCCCATTCATCTCTACTAGGTACTGGATTAGGGTAACCAGAAATATTTGAGAAATCACAAAATGCATACCTCTTTGCTAAGATCTTGTTCATTTCGTACCAATGGAGTCGCCACTGAATCCGTGCTTCATAGAGTCGCCAGATAGATGATTACAACCAAAAATGTGCCCAGCCTTTGTCTATCATCAAAGCTGGAGCTTATGTCGTCTCCCAGGGAAGTTGAGCTTCAATTTCCTATCCCCGACAACGGCGCCAATTTGTTAGCTCTCCAGGAAACTCTTCTAGGTTGCAACTCGAAGATGCCTGGTAACTTCAATATTTTTGTAATGGTTTACTTAATGGATCAAGTCAGATGACAAATAAGACCTCACTCACACAAGACATGCATAAACTCAACCAAATAGACAAGGCTTCTAACTATCAATGTTCAGAGGGTTTGTAATAAAGGTGAATAGATGGAGAATTCTCACTATGCTGGCAAATTCACACATAAGGCACTTACATATGAATGGCTAATCATAACAAGGAAAAGATACTTGCAATTCCAATTATCCACACAGAGATAGGATGACAGTTATCTTGTATTAGGTAAATAGAATGAACATGAATTAAACATCCAAGCACAAATATAGAACAGAAAGAAGATGAAATCTAAACATGTAATGGCAAAAGAGCTTGTTATTGACAAGAACATGAGAAGCTTGAATACAAAAGTGTCTAAGAGTCTCCGAAGTTGAACCCTTTACAATCATTCTTCAATGAGCTTAAATAAGCTTTACAAATCAGTTTCAAGATCCTCAAAAGATGGATCTAATAACCTCTTTTCCAAACTCGAATCCGAATTTGTGAGGTGGCTAGAAAATGCAGAAATTTATGGAAATATGTTGCTCCGATATTGACCTACATCTCTCAAGTCAGAACATATTTTGGAAAACTGAGAGAGGTTTTTGTAGACTGGTTTGTTATGACTCTCTCAATTCTTTAAGATATGTTTTCATTTTCCCGACATCTATATTTCAAAAACATGTGTTAAACAGGGAAATTTTGAGATCTAAAAATTAGGGCTTATAGATGGATTCGATTCTCCCAATCTGTGACACCTGTAGGAAAACTAAGAGAGGTTATTTTTCTTTGGTTTATTATGAGCAAGAACCTCTCTCAATTCTTTGAGATTCGTTTTCATTTGCCCGACATCTGTATTTCAAAAACATATGTCAAACAGGGGAATTCTGAGATCCGAAATTTAAGGCTCGGAGATGAATTCGATTCTCCCAATCTGTGACACCTATAGGAAAACTAAGAGAGGTTATTGTTCTTTGACATGTCAGGCAAAAAAGCCTTCGAGCGTTTCTCAAAATGATCCTCCAGTCGCCCAGGATCATCATTTGAAAATGATGACTCGACACAATAAAAACACCACATTCCTAAAAACGATGCCTCATCTTGCGGGGGACTTTTGACTGCCTTCCCGAGCTCTAAATTCAGATCTGAAAGTACCATTGGAAAGCTGAGGATGTCTAGTTATGAATCGACTATTTGAACGTGTAAAACGACCTCTCCACGGCTGAGAAAATCGAGCTTTACCAAGACATGCTGACCGTTTCCAAGCTTCTGCACTTTCGATGGCGAAAATAGCCCCAAATTTCGCGCTTTAGCCACCGAAAGCAGAGCTTTCGGTGGCTAATGAACCGTTGAAATGTCCGCCTAAGCCACCGAAACCTGAGTTTTGACTTTTTTGAAGGAAAAACCAAATCAAATGTTTTTCAAATTTTATTACATACCTAAAGCTCTAAAAAACGAGCCAAAATAAATTTAGAAAATTATTTTTCAATGACTTCCTATCACCTGAAATAAACAAACTTGACTATTTTATTTGAGGAGATAACACAACACCACCAACATCAGGTACATAGAGAGCTTCATGTTCTTGATTAAATGCCAATGCCATACACTCAAAGATGATAGGATACAGTCCTGGAATGTTGCAATCCTGCTACTCCTCAAATGCTGAAATCCTGAAAACTGTTAAATCTTCATTCTGAATGGAATATGAAATTCTACTTTCTAAATATAAAGTCCAATGAGGTTGGAACCACTCCGAAACATCCTGGAACTATTAATAACAATGTTAACAATTGTTCGCATTATCTTTCCTTAAGTTGGCATTCTCCTGATTTTTCCTTTTTCTTGCCTTTTGTTTTTTGTTTTCTTACCCAAAATAGCGCACTAGTGGGTCCGGGGTTGGGGGCCAATTCCGACTGGAACCAACCTGCCAGCACAGTCCATTGGCTGGTAAGGAGTGAACCAGGCCGGACCGGCCAGTTCCAGTACGCTACTTACAACATAAAACGAAGAAGCTACATCTCCAATTCGTCAGGCTATGGTCTAGTGGCAATTTGGGGCGTTTGCCACGATGATGACCCACATTCCAAACTTGGCATATATATAAGCTGCTTGTGATAATGAGGTTGACCAAGTCTTTCTAAGGTGTGGAGTTGTGTTAAGGCCACAAACACTCATTCCGTGCTAATGCAAAGGTGTTGATAATAGCGGCTCCCGTGCTAATATGGTCTTTGCAGATGAGGCCGAGTGCAAGTTCTGGATGACTTTCACTGAATAGCTACCTCTCAGTTGTGACATCGTAGCCAAATGTCACCTTATCTTAAAACTGAGTTTGTATACCGTCTCCAGTCAAAAGGGGTTTACCTGACAAACAAAAAAGAGTATAACGCTGATATCATTAAAACTGAGCATGTATACCGTCTCCAGTCAAACGGAGTTTAGCTGACAAACAAAAAAGAATCTAACGCTGATATTATTAAATCTGAGTTTGTATATCGTCTCCAATCAAAAGGGGTTTAGCTGCCAAACCAAAAAGAATCTAACGCTGATATTATTAGGAGTTTTGTACCATCTCCAATCAAATAGGGTTTACCTGACCAAAAACAAAAGTTACATCTCCAAGGACGGGCCTAAATCTAGACCTAATCTGACCGTGGCGTGGGAAGCCCACATCAATTGCTTACAGATTCTCAACCATCACAAGTTTATCTGCTTATGATTTCGCTCATAGCAGTCCCCTTGACCCGGAGCAATATCCAAATGAACCCAGCGCCCCACCCCAAGATAAACCCCAATAGTAGAAGAGGAAGGGTGATCAGTATGGGCACCAAGTTGGGTGTACATAGAAGTTGTGATTTCCTTGGATAAGCAGAACAAGTATTCCATCTGAAACACAAAGCGAGCACAGAATTGAAATGGCCTATCCCTGCTACTCAACAAGTAAAGCAAAAGAAAAACTAGCATTTGGTATCTCCTAATGTTAAACTGGCTCCACATCTTGAAGTACCTTATACTTACCCAAATACATAAATGCAGAGGCATAGCATCAGTCACATTAAAAGGCAGATAACATATACAAGAGAATACCATTCAGTATCTTGAGGTCAAGTGTATCCACGTCAAAGCCGGCCTCATAATACTCTTGGAAGACATGACCAGGGGCATCTACATGAGTACCTGTATGGGTACCCATCTTCATCTCAGAATTGTTTGCAATGGACCCGTTTTTCATGCTTAAGGCCAGCCAGCGATAATGACCCAGTCCCTCTGAAGACTCCCATACAGGCAAATCTTCTCTGTAAGCATGAGATATGTCTAAAATCCTGCCTTCTTTTGAAGCGGCAATACCCACATCGCATTGCCCTGAACCATACCCAGGGTGAGCTTCCGACGATGACACTATATCGAAAAATGATGCATAACAAAGCCCAGTTAGCAGCACATAAACACCCTGTATCAGCATGTTCGCTCTACGGCTCGAAACGATGCTCGGGTATATGTTCAACCAGTACTTCTAGCTTCGTTAGAGTTTTATAGCTGTTGGGGAAGATCTCCTTCCGTAGATTTTGATTCGGTGGCTGTTGTTTGTTATGGAATTCTTAGTTAAATCAACCATTTAACGTTTAACAAGAATTGTAACGCTTAGTCTGCTTTTTAGATTTTATTCTTAAAAAAATATTGATGAAATTTATTTTTAAATTAATATATATATATATTAACTAACAACAATTAAGACTAGCAATTATATATATATATATTAACTAACAACAATTAAGCCTAGCAATTGTACCTAGGGGTGCAATAAAAGAGCCCGGTGTTGTAAGCTAAGTAAGGAGATGTGGACATATACAATAAGAAAGACAATTTGAAATGTTGAATCACAAGTTTTAGTTAATAAAATCTTAAGGTTGATACAATATTTTAAAAACATTATATCATTCACATAATTGGCCATTACATTATCTTGATTTCAAAAGTAATCATGAAAATTATTCTTCTCTCATCGAAATGACAATGGATTGTTAGTTTGTATAGTTTCTATGTTACAATCAAGAAACATTGCATAAATTTATGGATCTATCTACTAAATAAATAAAAATAATTCATTTATACATTTCTTAAATGTGGATCATGAATATGGATTTATAAACAGAAACAATAAATAATTTCTAGATTTATAAAGAGAAACAATAAATCATTTATTTATACATTTCTTAAATGTGGATCATGAATATGGAATTCATAACATTTTGAATCTCACCAAACATATCCAAATTCTAATAATATAAAAATAAAAATAAAGGGTTGGTTAATGGACATCATTGGAAAATATCTCAAAAAAATATAAAGAAAAACTTAAAATTGTCCAAATTCTAATAATATAAAAATAGAGGGTAAGTTAATGGACATCATTGGAAAATATCTCAAAAAAATATAAAGAAAAACTTAAAATTGTTTGATATATCTAGAAAAAGATAAATTAAATTCATAATAAAAAAATATTTATAATATTATGAAAAAATTATAATTTGATTCATATATCCTTACATTTAAGAATTTAGTAGTATAAAAATATAAAAGGCAAGCAATTCTAATTTGTTTTTGTCAAATTGTTTTGACTATTCAAATGAATTCATATACATTTCGATCCTCTTACATTATAATGTTTTGATGTGAGTACATATATGTTAATGCAAAATAGAACATTGATATGTAGATTACAACAAGCAATTTGTAGCTTGCTGAGGAGCAGATCCTGCACATGAAAAGTAGAAAAGTAGTTAGGGAGAAGGGAGAATTTGGAGTTAGCTTGAAAAGAAAGGAAAATGAAATAGTGGAAAAAGAGAAGTACCTACATATAGAATGTACTTAAGGGAACTCCAATGATTATAGCAATGTCTCGGCATTTTTCCTGACATTGACATTTGGATTATCTTCCATACGTTTGTAAAGATCATAGGAAAATGTTGGGGAGATGTGAAGATCCTTAAGGGACGGGACTCCGGAAAGTGCAGTGAAGGTCAAACCTTGACGCTCCATTGTACCAATGTCTATTGTAGCCTTTGGTGATGTCATGCCTTGAGATTTATGTATTGTTAATGCCCATGCCATTTTAAGTGGGATTTGAGTACAACACACCCCTCCCCGCACCCCCCTTCCCTCGCCCTTGTATAGGTGGAATTGGTAGAAAAGTAGGATTGTTGGTATCCCATGCAAGACCAATGTACTTTTGGAAGTTAACAACAACAAATGTTGGAAGTTGTGGAGGATGATGGTTTGATTTGTAGAAAATATCAACCACTTGTCCGAGCAATCCATTAACGAGGCCTGCAAAAACCCATAAGTTTGATGTTAACATTACTCCCTGCCTAGGGCAAAGCAACACTGCACACTCTAGTTGCTCATCTTCAATTTGAGAAGTAGCATTGTTGTTTATGTGCTCAACAATAGAAAGTGCTATTGGAATTTGCAAAGACTTCAGCATATGTAGATTATGAAGCGAAGCTAGTTGGTTGGTTGCAAATAAGTGCATGGAACCTTTGAAAGTAGATAACTCATCCTTAGAAAGGAAGGAGTCTGTCCTGGACATGAGAAGCTTCCAATCCTCTATAGTAGTTGTTGCATTTTTTATGTTGTTAAGAAGGTTCTTAAAGGTGACCTATGGTGGGTCATTTCCTTGCTGGCGAAAAACAATTGAAAGTGTTACAACTGTGTTGAAGTTGCGCCAAAGTGCAGTACCATGGGAAGAGCCTGCATACAATGGAATGTCCATAATTGGTGGTAATTGGGCAAGGTCTCCCACAAGAATAATTGAGCAACCACCAAAAGAGATGTTTTTATGGTGACGGAATGCTTCACGGAGATGTTCATCAATTTGGGTTAAAAGTGTTGGGCCTGGGAAGCTTATTTCATCAATGAGAATGTAGTGGATATGGTGAAGTTCCTCTTGGAGGTTTGAAAGTGAATTCCCTTCCAAAGGCATGAAATTTTTTATAGGATGTGAAGGGCTGAATGGATAGTAGACACTTGGATGTTGAATGATGCGACGTCAGTAGGGGCCAATAGCAATATTAGGGATTGACTGAAGTTTTTGGTCAGTGAAAGGGATTCTCTTATGCAGCAAATGAAGAATGATTTCCTAGTGCCAACAGTTCCTTGCACAACCATTATGAGTGGAGGACTTGTTATAATGTTTGCGGAGTGATTCATTTGAGTTGGGGACAATGTTTGAGAATTTGGTGTATCAGAGTAGGATGGTTAAGGGAGGTGGTGGTGTGAGTGATTATTTTGTATGAAGTCAATGGTAAGTTCTTGCAAGATGAGGGGGATGGTTGTATCATGCCAATTATGGTTTTTGTCAAAGTCACGACGATTAAGGATGTCAAGGTCACTTATTTGCATGTCATTGGTAGGGTGTAGTTGGGAGAGCAATTCCCATTCATCCAATTGCATGGGATGTGGGTTTTGCAAATCATCAGAAACCATGGTGTGTTCTGATAAAGAAAGGGGTTCAACTGGTTTTCAATCAACATGCCAAGGAGTGTAGGTCAATTTAAGTTCTTGGCAGTTTGTAACAATGGCATCGTCGGAAGCACCAATGTCGAGTTGTATATTGTGGAAAGGTTTGTATAGCATGAGTTCAAATTTGTAGAAATCAATGAACAAGGGTGTATCTATGGAGGGGATTGAATAGGAACGGGGAAGAACATAGACGATGGCGAGGGGATCTCTTGGTTTCCATTTTTCTTTTTTCAATGAGCATTATATGACCAAGATCTTGCAGCCTCAATGAGAGATATGGAATGAAGAGCAGAAGGGCGTGAAAGGTAGGCATCTATGAAGTTTGTTGATGTGAAGGATGTGGGATTGTCAGATGAAACACATTTATAACTTTTTCGGTTGACATTGAGGGATAAGAAAGTATGGATACTAACTGTGAAACATAGTTTTTGCAACATATGGCATGTTTCTTGGGCTCCAACGTCACGATCAAAAAGTGTTTTTGAAAGGAATTTTTGAATAGCAACAATGGAAGGGTCAAGAAGTGGTGCAGCATGGACAATTCGTCGAAGCATTTGGTGAGAGCTTTCATATTTTGTTTCTGATTTAGCTGCATACTTAGCAATGTATTTTTGAACGGCATTTATGTCGAAAACTGGTTGACAATCAACATTCCCACACCATATTGATAGGATGGAAGGGATATGGCTATTCAAATGATCATCATTGCGAGCTGGTTTGTATGTTTTTTTTCCATTGGTATCAATGAACATGGAAGATGAGTTTTGTAAAGGCCGTGGTGCATTATAACGACATGTGTAGGAAGACCCCTTTTTTTGGAGGCATGTATTTGTTGTGCATTTTGTGTGTCGTTGGATGCAATTGAGTAGTTCTGTATAGTCATGAAAAGGGTTTTTTTTTAGAATGTCGTCAATAGATAACAGGAATGGATCAGGCATAGCAGAGTGGGGTAAGAAGGGGCCTTGTTGGTGGTTATCTCGTGTGTTCCAAGTAGAAATGAATTGATCAAAGAAGTCCTTAGCTTTATCAACCTCAGTAGCATTCTCCCAGTCAAGCATTTCCATATCATGTGCATTTGGTAACCATATGAAACCTTGAATATGTGCAGAGCCTCTACTTTGCCATTCATACATATGCATGCAATATATGTTAGTAATATGTGGCAAAATAATAAAAGGAAATAGATATGTTGTTGGAAGAAGGGATAAGAAACTCTATCTGGACCAGAAAATAAACTTTCCCTATACCAGAAATCGTGTGCGTGGAGGTGTTTAACCAAGACCTCTTCACGAAATATTGTGAACCTGTGGTGCATGTAGAATGATGCAAGATGTGGGTTGGAGATGGTATTTTGTATTTCCATTGTTGGTGCTTGCTCAAAGAAGTGGGTGGTGTCCTAGGCATGACCGCATGTATGTCGGGCCACTTAGTGTCGGCCGCACTCAAAGTGAAGAAAAAAGATGGGCAACCAAGCTGGGAAATCATATCTGTCAATTTGTTCCTTGATTTGTGCCAAAAAGATCGTGTTCCATGGAGTGTTGCGCCAAAACGCATGATTTGATCTGGTATTTTGTCTGAAGGAGTTTGTTCCAAGCGATTGTTGAGTTCAGAGATGGTTGTAGGGAAGTTGTATTCAATGTTTTTTTAAATAAAGATTGTTGCTATTGATTGGCTATGACGACGCATGATGAGATTGTAAAGGTAGTAGCGGAATCGTGGGTGGCAACCGAACCGGTTATCATAGTATCGAAGAAGGTGCAATGCATATTCGTGGAGATCGACTAATTTAAAATGCGGTTGTTTGAACATAGCAGCGCCTTGGGGGGAAAATGATGGAAATGCCATTGAGAAAAGGTCCTCTGTATTGTATTCATTTACAGGTGATAAACCTATAGGTGTTCAAACCATTGCATTTGTTCAAGATGAAGAAGGTGTTTGCAAGAAAGTTATAATTTGCTGGAACTCTGTGTCTATATTGGGTAGAATATTAGCAAAGGACGAAGTTTGCTGGGAGTTTGTCTCTGAAATGTCGGGTTGATAAGGGTGAACACGTTCAGCAGGAAAACTAGAATCAAGGGCGGGCAGTGGAGTGTGAATGTCAAAGAAAAGGGGAAACATTAGTGGGGGAAATTGGTAAAGCCATAATTGTAGGTTGGTGAAGTTGTACATCTTCATAGTATAGGTCATGTGATATCTTGTATTCCAAGGTTGCAAGAATATGGTATCTACTGACAATGCAATCATAGGATTGATTGTTGAAGGTTTTATGAGTGACAACTAAAATGTCTAAGTCTTCAACACGTCGAGGCAAAAAACTGAGGATGGTTGAAATGTCTTGTGGAAAGCTTATTGTATGGCCACTATATTTGTATTGTCCACCACTAGCATGGGTTACTTGCAAAATAGGGTTGACATGTGAAATGAGCATTTCTTCAACTTGTGTAAGGATGGATAGAACAAGGGGTTGTTCACCAAGTTCCATGTTGTTCTAGAGGGAGAAGCGATGGCCATTTTTTTCTGAATAACATCTAGAATAGGTATGTTGGGCATTTAAAAAGTGGAAATGAAGTCCAGGATAAGATTCTTTACACAAATTGAACAAACATGGATGGATTGTAGTTTATCTAGCCTTAAGCGAAAGCAGTGATGTGCTTGAGATATGTTATTTTCATTGAAGGAATGTGTGGCTTTGTTGGGTGGAGGAATGGTATTTGGGATGGTTGGGGAAGAGGTTGTTTGAGAAGTGGAAGAGTAGTCTAATGATGGAAGATGGTCAATATGAACATGTGAATTTGTAGCTTTGGTTTGCATGGAGGGAAGTGGGATTGTTTTGTTGTGGTTTGAAAATGGATGGGTAGGATTTGAAAGCTCAGATGTTGTAAGAGTTGGAGTGGGAACATGAGACTCTACCATATGGATGGAGAGGGCATCTTTTTTTTTTTGGTAAATATGTCTCCTATGTGCATTTATGTGGTCTTTGTTAGCCAAATGATAGGCATGTGCATGTTCTTTTTTGGACGAAGGAGACATATCCAAAAGTAGATGAGGAACGAAGGCACCTGGATTTGATTAAGAAAACAAGAAACACCATGTTATATGTAAGACATGTAAAAGACATTGAAATTGCACTTTTTTCATGGACATTCTAAAGAAACAAGATGTTATATGTAGGACATGGCAATTTTTTTTTTCAAGGTACATAAAGGGATTATATGTAAAACATGTAAAGAGACTTTGAAATTGCAATTTTTTCATGGACATTCTAAAGAAACAAGATGTTATATGTAGGACATGGTAATTTTTTTTTCAAGGTACATAAAGGGATGGAAAGTGCTTGAAGAAAGAAAAAAGATAAAATTAAATGAAAACATGGCTAGATAAATGAAGTAAATCAATTACATGTAAAGAGAAGCATTTGTTGATAAATTACATAGTAGTAGTGTGTTTTTTTTCAATGTACATTAAAAAAAACATTGAAATCATTGTAAGTGGAAAAAAGAACTAAATAATGTGATGATAATAAATGTGTGTATTTGGAATAGTGTATAAATGGCTACCAAAAGTAAACTTGAAGGCATAAAAGTGATGGCATTTAAATAATACGAGACATAAATAAATGTACAAGATATTATGTAGGAAAGCATTGTAAGTGACTGAAAGCATTGTAAGCAGGTAAATGTAGGAAGGAAAAAAATGAAGAAATGACATACAAGTAAAATACAAATATGAAATGTATGTTTTTTGACATTTAAAGAAGTGCATGTGTTAAAATGACATATTAGAACATGAAAAAACTAATATTAACATTGACATTGCTAAGATTAATGTAGAGTAGAACAAGGCGACAAGAAGATAAATGCAATAAAGAGAACACATGTAAGCTGAGGAAAACTTGGAAATGTTTGATAAATGAAGTAAATCAATCACATGTAAAGAGAAGCATTTGTTGATAAATTACACAGTGGTAGTGTGTTTTTTTTTCATTGTACATTAAAAAAAACATTGAAATCATTGTAAGTGGAAAAAAGAACTAAATAATGTGCTGATAATAAATGTGTATATTTGGAACAGTGTATAAATGGCTACCAAAAGTAAACTTGAAGGCATAAAAGTGATTGCATTTAAATAATACGAGACATAAATAAATGTACAAGGTATATGTAGGAAAGCATTGTAAGTAGGTAAATGTAGGAAGGAAAAAAATAAAGAAATGACATACAAGTAAAATACAAATATGAAATGTGTGTTTTTTGACATTTAAAGAAGTGCATGTGTTAAAATGACATATTAGAACATGAAAAAGCTAATATTAACATTGATATTGCTAAGATTAATGTAGAGTAGAACAAGGCAACAAGAAGATAAATGCAATAAAGAGAACACATGTAAAGCTGAGGAAAACTTGGAAATGTTTGTGTATATGTATATACGATACAAAGTAAAAAGCAATATATAAGAGTAGCGTCAAGTGTAAAAATTGTAGCTATAGTAATGAAGAATGGAAATTGTTTGCCTGCATGCATGGCAAAGGTTGCTAGGAAAAGCATATATAGTTAAACTATTACAAAAAAGAAGGCAATTTTTTTTTCTAAATGTCTTCTATGCATGCCCCATTTTGGCTATTTCAAGGAGCAGTAAGTTGTTGGTTGCTGCAAATTCAACATGTTTAAAGTGCATGATGATGACCTTCAATTGAGGCTTGTCTTTAAATGTTTCCATTTTAATGGTAAGTGTGAGTATGAATTGTGTGCATTCAACCTTAGAGAATATTTCCTTGATGGTGGAAGGATCAGAAGAAAGTAAGTGCAGATCCTTTGCGGCGATACCAAGGAGTTCAGTGGATGCATCCTCGAACGCGATGACTGCTTCAAGAGAGGCAATGTGATCTTGAAGTTTGAGTTTCAACAAATACCTGTAGTCACAATCAGACAAGTCTACCTCACATTTGGGACAATGCCAACCATTGGTAGAATTCTTGATGATTATTTTCATGCATTGTTTTGAATCAGAAATTAAAGGGCAAGCAAGGTAGTAGAAGTTGTCAGCATCAATATGTGTTATGGTATCCTTTATAGAAACCCATTCAGCTCTTTCAGAAGGGTGAATGTTTTCAACCTCAAGAAGGGTTCATTTCTTATTCATCTGCTTAGGAGAAGTTGGATATCGTGTAGTTAAGGATGGGGATGAAGTATGTAAGCCCTCTTTTTCAAACCATTGGGTGAGTTTGTGCTTTTATGGTATATCTGGGTTTATGAGAACTATGGATTTGGATGTAGTCCCAACTGTCTTTCCATTAAACTCAACTACACGACCTCCCTTGATTGTAAGCACAGGGTGGGCATTTTCGGAGCGCAAGGTAGATAGTTCTTGGCCTTCTACATGACAATGTTCTCCCCACAAAGTAACCTCCATGCTAAAACCTGAGTTGTCCTTTATATGGATTGTTTTTTTAATAGTTTATGAACCATCTTTCCTATGTATAGGTCCAGTAGGGGATGTGTTTGTGGAAACACCAACGATGTCAACAATGGAGTTGACAGGAGATGGCTTGATATCTTGAATAGTTTTGAAGTTGAAATGCATCTATGGAAGTAGAATGCTTTCTAGTGGAAAATGTTGAACAATGGAGCTTGGTTGCAAGAAGATTTCCCATTCATTTGTAAGATGGTTATACATCTTGTTTGCTAGTTTGATAGTGCCTTTGGAAATGAGGTAGACATGGCCAGGAAGCACTCGATAAAAAAAAACATCTGCAGAATCATTAAAGCAAGTGATGTGTATTTCACCCCTGTCCTTATCAATAAAGTCAAATCCAAAGACCTTCCCAGGGCCTTTTTGGTTAATGAAGTGGCGGAGGGTTGATTTATCCTGGACATGACCCTTTATGGACCAATTTGAGGTGTAGGGGCTCAATGCATTGATAGGAATTGTTGTTTCAACAGTGGATGGTGAAGCACTTTGAAGAAGTGTGCATTGTTTCTTTTGAGGTGGTTCTTGCATTGAAGAGCATGGGGAAGTTGTTTCAAGAGAAGGTGGGCGAGATATAGCGATTGGGTGGCCAATCAATGATGTAGAGGGATTGATGGCGTCAAAGTCATGTAGTAAGATAGACCCGTGCAAGGGAAAAAACAAGTAAGAAAACAAATAAATAATGATTTTACTAAATGGGGAAGAAATGAAAACATAACTTAGTATAATAAAAAATGAATCGTACATGCATTGGCAAAGAATTGCACATGTCCATTTCTTAAGGTGTATAATAGACCCTTGTCGAAGTATTCCGGAAGTGATGAGAGAATTGAACTTTGATGGAAGCATGGTGTGGTGCATGTGTGTCCCATCAGAGATTGTTGTTCGGTATCACATGGTTGAGGTGCGAATAGATTTGACTTGTTCCAAACCAAATATTTGTAGGAACGGTTGCATGTCGGAGGTTAGTGCAAGTAGTAATTCAATGGCATGTTCGATCAAAGGGGTGGCCATTATTTGTTACCCGGGAGGAACAAGAAAATAAAAGGAAGATAGGTGTAAGGGGAAAGTAAAAAAAGGGGGGAGTTAGGTGTTTCTAATAACTAGAAATCTTATCAAGAACAACAAGCATTTATTTCCTAAATATAGAAACCATTGAAATAAATCAAGGCAATCTTAGGAATGCGATGTGATAACCAATATTTACAAAGTGATATAATAAAGTCAATATTAAAGCATATCATTCCATGACATGATGATTTTGTTAAAATAAAGAAAAAGGAAGGGGTTTAAATAAAAAAGACTTTTTTTGTGATATAAAATTCAAAAGTGATTGGACAATGTTACCAGCTAAAATGTTTAAGGTTGAAGGTTTTGGGAGTTTTTTTTGGGGGGGTGGGCATGAATATGGTAGGTCTTGTGTGGACATTGCAGTAGATGAGTGAGGGAAGCCATCCAAAAAAATGTAACATGTGAGCCAAAAAAAATGCAATAAGATGCAAAATGCGAGTGATATGTGGAAAGTTGGTTTAGTGAAAGAGTCACAACATGTAGGTTATGTTTAATTACGAGTTAGGTAGCTTGTATTTATAAAGGAAAATAAGTGTAAAAGGTGCAACAAGTGAGTGATATGTACAAAGTTGGTTTAGTGAAAGAGTCACAAAATGTAGGTTATGTTTAATTATGAGTTAGGTAGCTTGTATTTATAAATAAAAATAAGTGTAAAATGCCTAAAAGAAGTTATAGGTCATTTAGTGTGTGCAAGTGGTTCAAAAACATGTAGTGCAATTTTAAAAAACAATATTTTAAAATTTTGACATAGTGTAGTATATCATATAAAAAAATAGACAATTCATATTAATTAGTTATGAAGTTATAAAGCTTTAGTTAAAAAAATATTTTAATTTTTTAAATAAATAAAATTATATATTTATTAAAGTATAGTTATTATTATTGTTAATTATTTTTATTGAAATTTAATTAGAAAAACAATATATAAATTTATGTAAGTTATGATTAAAAAATAAGTTAATTTTGAACAAATGTTTTAATTGATATATTATATTTATTCCAAATTAATTGGGTATACTACTTACTTCGGTGGAGGCGGTTTAGTTTAGGTGGTTTACTCCAAATAATATACTTGAATAATTCTACTCTTAGGTGGAGAGTTGCCATAGCATATATATAGTTTAGGATACCTAAGGAAACTTAATTTTTTTTTTCCGGATGGGTCACTACCCAAGGAGATGGTGGTATGCATCTATTAATTAATTATGAAGTTATAAAGTTTTGACATATTGTAGTATATTATATAAAAAAAGTGGATCTTCATATTAATTAATTATGAAGTTATTTTAGTTAAATTAATTTTGTATATAATAAAAAAAAGTATTTTAATTTTTTTAAGAAATAAAAATATATACTTATTAAAGTACAGTTTAAAAAAAAAAGATATGTTATATATTAGAACTCAGCACAGAAATCGCTGAAAATTGAATCTGGTTTTAGCCAACCATTACAAATTCTACTTCCTCCTGTTATCACTAAAAGATGCACCTTGACTGCATAAGGAGCATGGCTAGTGAATCTTAACAGTATGTAAATGATAGGAATGATAGTTGTAAACAAGGTAGATATAGGACAGAGATCAGGCTAGGTTTAAAGACCAAACAACAGGAAATGTATCATTGTAAAATACAATAATAGGAAAGACTACGAGCATGAATTTATAAAGAATGAATCTGGTTCTACAACAGGACATTTAAAGGTAATTGCACATCATTATAAGAATCTTGTAATGGAATGTAATTGACCATATACATGATAAAATCATAACTAGATACAATTCATATAAAAGCAAAATAGACTCATGATTATAATCATTTCAAAGCAACCATCCTACATAAAGAAAAACATAGTGTATACATGCCCTACCAATACAATCTCAGCCCTTGGCTGGAACTTCCCTCCTCACTTTTACCCCCCTATATTTTTACAATGATATATATATATATATATATATATATATATATATATATATATATATAAGATAGCAAAGCTAACATCTTTAGCAGTTTTTGGATCCAGTCTAATGAGTTTTTGCCAAGTTTGGCTAATCAAACAAGAAAATGACCCCATGTCTCTATTTAATAGGGTTATACTTCTACTATGATTAGAACACTTAAATGAAATGCCACTTGCATTCATGGATGAGTATTGATGAGCTGTAAGTGTAGTGCAATACTGATGCTTCTTCCAATTTGATTTCATTTGGTGTTTTCATGTAATTGTGCCAACGATGTGCTCCATTTTGACTAAGGTGATTAGTTGTATTCCAATTTAAATTGTTCTGCAATCACCTTCCCCGAGGATTCACCAATTATGAGAACACTGCACTTGTGGTTGCATCTTCTAAATCATTGTCACTTCCACCAACACCTCTGCCAATAACGCTAGTACCAAAAGGCTCAGGCTCTGGGCAGCGCAAAGGAATGTCTGCAATGTGATTTGTACTATTCTCATCTGGTTCATTTTGCATGGCTATCTCCTGAAGCTGAAATGCATGTTCCAGGTTCCATCGAACATCTCCCATGGAAGCCTGTCAATTCCCTGCTCTTCCAAGCACTTCTTGGCTGTCTCACTTAGTTTTTTCAAAGAACCAGGGTTAATGGTCCCAACAAGATGAGGGTCAATGATCTTTTCAAGCATGCCCTTTTTCCACTAGTGCATTGCCCACTTTTCTATATTGACTTGCTCTTTAGGGAGAATAGGATTAAGAACCTCCGGTAACACTTTCTCTGCAGTACTCACATGGGTCTGATCCAGAGTGGGTCCAGTATTTGAAAACCCAAAGTCTGCTACCTTCGCCACAAAATTCTCATCCAACAAAATGTTGGTGGTCTTCACATCTCGGTGAATGATACCTTAAGCTGCTCTGGTATGGAGATAATAGAGACCCCTAGCTGCTCCTATACATACCTCAAGCCTCTGTTTCCATGGCAATGGAGGAAGATTTAACCCATACATATTTTGGCACAGTATTTTAGGACAGAACAAGTTGAATTGCTGCTTGTGCCCAAGATGTTGTCTCTTTAACTCAGTTATCCTCGGAAACCATGCATTCACCAAGAAACTCGTTGTAGAAAGTTGAATTCTGGAATACTGGTGCAGCGTTATTACCAAGAGTGTCTGCAAGGTCACCGAGTACACTAGCAACAGCTTTTGTAGCACTATCATCCCTTTCTTTATCGCGGAAGACAGCCTCAATGAGCTGCAATATATGTACAGCATATGGCATCATTAGCTCAGGCTTTGCATTCTTGAATCCTTGTAGAATTTCTGAATATGCCTCAAAAACACCATTTCTCATTTGATTATTGTATTCAACCATTTCATCATCTGTGCTACTTGTTTGGGCAACAATCTTTGCTGCAGATTGAAGCATTGGCATAGCATAAGGCAGATACTTCTCAAAATTTCCATCAATAGCAAGAGCAATATCCCCAAAGCATGAAAATATTAGGGGCTTCACTGAACGGTGCAGTTGACTACTTAAAAGATCTTTTAGAAGATGATTCATAATACCAAAGGAAAAATCTTAGCTTCCAAAGCACGACAAATGTCACCCACCACACCTACCGTTAATGCACAAACTTGATACTCTTCAAAATTCTGGAGACCCATTTCAAGGTACTTATAGAACTCTGGCATATACTTGGCAAACTCAGGACCAGTAGCATAAGCAAGAGCACCTATAGCAAGCATGGCTTCCTCGTGCACTGTTGCACTTCTACAAGCAAACACTTACAGAAAAAGAGCCATCATTTGGTCTGCATATTTCAGAAGAGCAAATTTTGTTGCATCTTGATTGCCAAGCTTCTGTATAATCACCTGTAATACACCACATAATAATGCCTGGAGATCACCTTGTTTCTCTGTATCATCTAAAGACACTATTTGCAATTCCATAGTCTAGCCCGACGTTGTCATTATTAAAGGAAGAAGTTGCATTATAACATTTGCAGTACTTCTTTTATGATAAAACCAACCTCAATGATACAATTCATTTGCAGCATATAGTTGAACCTCGTCATTAGACATACTGTAAAATATATAAAAAGGTGTCTCCTCTTGAAATTTTGTAAAAAGGCCTTACTGTATTCTAGGAACAGGTTGAACATAACATTGTGGTAATGTGTATTCAGGATCATCTTTTACAGGCGAATCAGACCAGGGTGAACCACATGTCTTGTATAGGTTTTCTCTTGAATTTAAATTTAATAATCACCAAATCTTTAACACACATGAATTAAACACTTGGGTGATCTCTTCCATACCTCTGAATTGAAGTATAATCTTACTGCAATTTATCATTTTCACAAATTCTTGGACAGAGCATAAGCATTTGAATTTAACCTATGGGATCAATTGAGGGCCACCTTAGATAAAACCTTTTTGTGTGCTGCCAGAAATTTATAAATTTTGTTGGAGCAGATCTGATGACAACACCTCTAATTGAAGAAACCTATCCAGATATAATTGTTTGGGTACACAGGGTACTTCCAAATGACCGAACACCTTCAGATACCACTTCACACAAACAGATCACAGATCAACACATCGATGTTTATCATGTGGTTAAATCCCTCGAGATGGAAACAGTCTACGGCCCCAACCAAATAGCTACTTGGAGCAATTTATTATGCAAAAGAAAGAAAGTTACATGAGCTTTTCATAATCGATCAACTAGCCAAGGACCCTCTATGCTCTTTAAATAGAGATCATAGACCAATCGGATGTTAAGCCACGGATCAATGGTAGGTATGATCTAAGAGAAGTTGAACCGTTGGATCTCTCTATGTCTAGAACATATGGTGATCGTTGGATTAGAATATTTACAAATGCATACTAATGCATACTAAAGAAACACACTTTTACCTAACGGATGTATTACACAAGTTGATCTTAACTAACTCCTAAGTGTCTAAATATCCTAACATCCCCCTTTAAGAACAACTTGGGATAGGATTGAAGGATTTACAAAAGTGACACTATTAGGAGAAAGAAGGAGGCATTAGAGCCTATCCCCCCTCAAGGACACATTCCTGAACTCCTAACATAGACCGAAGTTTAGAAAACTTCGCTTCTATAAGAGACTCGATGAAGCTGTCTGCAACTTGATCATCTGTAGGGCAATAGAGAACTTCAATAACACTATCATGAACAAGATTTCTGATGAAGTGCATGTGTAGCTTAATGTGTTTACTGCGTTGATGTAGAATTGGATATTTGGAAAGCTTGATGGCACTTTGATTGTCGCACCAAAGTGGAGTAGGCTGCTGCTGCTCGAATCCAAACTCTGAAAGGATCTATCGAAGCCATAAAGCTTCCTAACTGGCATTAACTACGGCTCGATATTCTGCTTCTATTGAAGAAAGAGCAAGATCTTGTTGTTTCTTACAAGCCCAAGTGACAAGTCCAGATCCCAAACTGAAAACATAAGCTGCAGTAGACTTTCGATCATCAGGATCCTCGGCCCAATCTGAATTAGTGAAACCAACCAACAAAGGTTTCCCCCCTGCACTGTAATGAATCCCAAACTGAATTGTACCTCGAATATATCGAAGTATTCTTTTTGCTGCTTTCTAGTGACTTTCATGAGGAGTTTGCATATAACGGGCAACACGACCAACGGCAAAGGAAAGGTCAGGACAGGAATGAGTCAGGTATAAAAGACTACTAACAAGCTGACGATACAAGGTGGCATCTACTTCAGGGGAAGTATAAGTGGCAGAAATTTTGACTCCAGACTGGAAGGGAGAAAGGGCTGGTTTACAATCTTCCATGTGGAAGCGACGAAGAAGGTCACAAGCATATTTAGACTGGGAAAGAAAGATTCCTTCTTTGGATTTCAAGACTTGGAGACCAAGAAAATAATGCAAATGTCCTAAGTCTGACATTTCAAAATTTTGCTTAAGTCTGGATTTCACATGGGTTATAAGTTTAGGGTCACTACTAGTAAGGATAAGATCATCAACATAAAGAACAGGTATGATGAAATGGTTTCCTACTTTCTTGGTATAGACATTGGGGTCAGAATGACATCTAGAAAAACCAGTGTCAAGGAGAAAGCTATCCATTTTGGCATACCAAGCTCTAGGAGCTTGCTTAAGGCCATATAAGGATTTCTTAAGGAGACAAACAAGGCTAGAGTTATTCTGAACATATCCAGGAGGTTGTTCCATGTAAAATTCCTCATGTAAATCACCATGTAAGAAGGCAGACTTGACATCCATTTGATGGACTTCCCAGTTATGTAAGGCTCTAAGGGAAAGAACAAGGCGGATGGAGTTCATTTTTGCTACAGGGGCAAAGGTTTCATTGTAGTCAATCCCTTCAACTTGGGAAAAACCTTTGGAAACTAACCTTGCCTTAAGTATTTCAACACTTCCATCTTATGCATACTTAGTTCTGTAGACCCATTTACATCTGACAAGTTTTCTTCCTTTTGGAAGAGGAACAAGATCCCAAGTATCGTTCGCCATTAAGGAACGATATTCTTCATCCATAGCTGCATCCCAATCTAGATTTCCTAAAACTTCTGCAAAAGTTTATGGATCATGATTCTTAGAAACTTGAGCCAAAAGAGAAGAGGCTCGCTAAAACTGAGAATGGGTTCGATGTTGATCTCTAGGATCACTTGCAATATCACCGGCTGCTTCACATGTTGAACGGACCCATCGAGGAAGTATTGGTGCTGGTGCAATTGGAGGAACATGAGCAGGCGGAGGTGGATTTTTATCCTCACTGTCATCATCAGGAACTAGAGTTGGAAACTTGTCAAGTAAGTTGGAAGAAGAAGAAGAAGGCACAATCATCGAATCAGGCTCGCTGGCCAAAGATGGCACACCCGCCAAGTTAGGCTTGCAGGCCAAGAGATTTTCATCAAATTTAACATCTCTTCTAATGATTATATCATGTGAATGGGGCTTAAGAAGTCTATAACCTTTTACATCTTCATAATATCCAACAAATATGCACTTTTCACTTTTAGGCTGCAATGCTTTCCGTTTTTCATCCAAAATGTGAGCCCATGCTTCACAACCAAACACACGAAAGTGACTTACATCTGGTTTAATTTTACTCCATGCTTCTTCCGGTGTTATACCTTGTAAAAATTTAGTGGGTGTGCGATTAACTATGTAATTTGCACAATTTATGGCCTCAGCCCAATATTGAAGAATTAGTCCCTTAGATTGGATCATACAATTAGCCATTTCTTTTAGAGTGCGATTCTTCCGTTCAACTACACCATTTTGTTGTGGTGTATATGGAACAGTGTGCTGTTGTTGGATTTCTTTTTCAGTGCAAAAAGTAGTGAACTTGTTGTTAACATATTATCCTCCATTGTCAGATCTTAACTTAATAATTTGATGACCATATTGTTTTTCAACAAGGGCCTTGTAGGCCAAGAACATGTTAAATACTTCACTCTTAAGTTTTAGGAAGTAAACCCAAGTGGGTCTGGAGTAGTCATCAATTAAAGTTAAGAAATATTTGAAACTAGAAAAGGAAGCCGATGGAAGAGGGCCACACAAGTCACTATGCACAAGATCCAAGGGAACCGAGGCGTGCCAAGAGGCATGTTTGTCAAAATTGTCTCGATGATGTTTTTCGAGTACACAACCAGAACAAACACCATCCTTGCAAGATACCAGTGAAAGACCAGTCACCATATTGTCTTTACATAGCTGTTGCAATGAGCAATAATTTAAGTGACCAAATCGCCCATGCCAAAGTTTGCTCAAGTTATCACTATGAGCAACAAAAACTGAAGGAAAATGCGATGACCCAAAGTTGTTAAATTTGTACAACCTGGTAATATCATCAGCAGTTCTAGTAGCAAGGACATTTTGATGATTTTTAAAATCCTTGATTACAACTTGGTGAGGTGTAAACATCACAGTTTTACCTTCACCTGAATGAGTAATTTGATAGACTGATAACAAATTGCTGGACATTTTTGGAACACATAGTACATCACTGAAATGACCATTTTCTACTGGAATTGTTCCAGATCCTTCAACACTTAGAGATCTATCATCATCAACAAATATTTGTTTGGTGTTACATTCATGCATAGTAGAAAAGATGGCTTGATCCTTAGCCATATGATAAGATGCGCCAGAATCAATGAGCCATTCATTTGAAGTAGAAGAAGAAGATGTAGTATAAGAGTAACCAGAAGCACAAAGTGCATGTCCATGAGTGTTAGATTCTGAAGACGAATCTAGGCTGATGTGGTGCTTCTTTATTGCTGCTTCTAGGGCTGTCATCTTCTTAAAACATTTAGATTCATCATGATTATCTTTCCCACAAAAATTGCAATGACGCTCAGTCTTCTTTCCTTTTTGCTTGGATCTTTTGTCATTTTTTGAAGGAAAAGCTGACTAAGAGGGTTTGGGACCCTTGTTATTTGGCTTATTATTGTGAAAAATCTGTTTCTTGGGAGGCTTGGACTTTTCTTTTTGTTGTGACAATAAGACTTTCCCAAATGTATTTGCATTGTTAATTATTCCAAGATGAATGAGCTTATCTTGCTCTCTAATTAAGGAATCACAAAAAGATTCAAGACTAGGCTCTTGATAGCTAGTTGCAGTCAAGGATTCTTCCATGGAGTAGAATGTAGATACAAAAACAGAATATGAAGGTCCAAGTTTGGAAAAAATATGATAAATACATTGTTTGTCTTCTTTCTTAATCTTGCATTCTGCACATAAGAGTCTAAGAGTTTTATACTTAGATAAACAGTCTTGAATGCATGAAAAATCATTTGGATTCAAGGAAAGCAACTCATTCTCAATTTGATGACCCTAAATTTCGTTGTGTTTACCAAACACAGATTCCAACTTTTCCCAAGCTTTATTAGGTTAATCAATGTCAGATATGTGGAATCGCAAATCAGCAGAGATTGACATCACAATCAATCCACGAGTTTCATCACATCTATTTGCCCATTTAATTTTCTTATCATCATCAGTGGGTTCTGTTTCTTTCCCTGAGGTTATCCTGAAAAGTCTCCTACTTCGCAGAACATCCTCCATACGAGATTTCCATGAGAAATAGTTAGAACTTGTGAGTATAATATCACAAGGGGCGACCATACTATAAAATAATGGCTGAAAGAACAGAAACTAATAGTCTGGATGCAAAGAGCTCAAAAAAATATGCGGTTTTAAAAAAAAAACACTTAAAATGGATTCTGGATGATGAAGTTATGCTTGATCAAAGAAAATGTTGAAGATGTCCCCAATAGTGACGTGGCAGATATTAACTTGACCAACTAAAAAATAAGAAGCCCCCTCTTCCCAAGATCAACATTTGACAATCACTTTTACAATAAAGTTGCTTTGAAGTGAATCACTTTTGTAGAATAAGTGATGTTCACTTTTATAGTAATGTGACTTTTAAATAGTGCGGCAGTAAATTAAAAAAACTTAAGTGAATCACTTTTATTTTATTTTATTTATGTGAGATGCACTTTTACAATAAAATAACTTGAAAATAGAAATTGCATGCACTAAAAAGTAGCTTGATAAGACTTGAACTCAAGACTTATCAAGGCGTAAAGCAACTTTGGACCAAGTGATTAAGTTTAAAAGGAATGTAAAAGTATGGAAAGAGGAAGTTTTTTGTTTTTTTTTTGTTTTTGTTTTTTTTCATGCTTGCTTTCTTTTCCTGCAAATCACAAAAAAAAACGAAAAACAAAAACAAAAAAAAACTTTTTCCACACAATGGGGTTAGATCTTGGTTAACTTACCCGGAAAGTCTACGTTTTCAAGTTTTCTTGTTGTTTTTTATTTGCCGTGATCGCACAAGGTGCACGACAAAAAGCATACGTAGCTGAGAAGACAAGAAAAAAAAACTTTCCCTCACTGTTTCTGATTCGCCGCGATTGCGCAAGGTGCACGGCAAAGAGCATACGCAGCCAGGGAAGATAATAGTCCGAGAATAAGACAAAAAGATCTAATAATAAGACTGATAAAATATGTGAGATTTAAAAAAAAAAAAAAACAAATCCGCCACTATAACATTATATCTTCAGATTTGTTGAAATTGGTGTTTCTGGAGCAAACGGAAACGATTTTCGGTGAAATGAAAATTATTTCCAAATGGAAACGGTGCTCCGGATGCAATGAAATAGCTCCCACAGGCTACAAATGCACATAAAATCTAGAACCAGAAACCCTTTCAAAGTTTCGGCAACACCGGTTCCAGATCTTGATCAAAACCGAAAGCGATTCTTCATAAAAGCTCTGATACCATGTTCGGGTACACAGGGTACTCCAAAAAAACTGAACACCTTCAGATACCACTTCACACATACAGATCACATATCAACACACCGATGTTTGTCACGTGGTTAAAACCCTCGAGAGGGAAACTGTCCACGGCCCCAGCCAAATAGCTACTTGGAGCAATTTATTATGCAAAAGAAAGAAAGTTACATGAACTTCTCATAATCGATCAACTGGCCAAGGACCCTCTATGCTCTTTAAATAAAGATCATAGACCAATCGGGTGTTGAGCCACGGATCAATGGTAGGTATGATCTAAGAGAAGTTGAATCGTTGGATCTCTCTATGTCTAGAACATATGGTGACCGTCGGATTAGAATATTTACAAATGCATACTAATGCATACTAAAGAAACACACTTTTACCTAATGGATATATTACACAAGTTTATCTTAACTAACTCCTAAGTGTCTAAATATCTTAACAATAATAGGATCAATCTACGGGGGAATATTAATACTAACAAACAGATTTACATATAGTTCATTTTGACCAACAACTATAGATTTAATAGCTACAAGATCTGCCATAGAATTGAGCTCCCTAAGAATATGAATTTTTTTATCTTCCTAAACAATTTTGTGATGGACTTGATTCTATTAATAAATCTTGCTAATCTCTCATTCTTACACCGGTTTCCCCCATTCAATGCATGAATTATTAACCTGGAATCTCCAAAAACCATTACCTCTTCCACTCCTTTCTTCTTCAGCTGCTTGAGACCTTGCCAGAGCCCATATGCCTCAGCCATATTATTTGAATCTTGCCCTATATTCCAATAGTACTCTATATCAACTTTCCCATCTGGACCAATAACAACCCCGCCACCTCCCATTCTTTGAGGCTTCCCTTTGGAGGCTCCATCAAAAAACAATTTAAAAATCTGCCTTTCTTTCAGACAATTCTCAAACTAAGACTTGTCCAATCCGACTTCCCAATTTTCCAACTGTTTTTAAGCCAAATTACTTCCAGCATAAATATTAAGACTTTGCAGCCATTTTTTTTCATTATAAGTCAAATTACCTTTGTTTTTTGGAATCTTTAAGACACTTACTATTTCGCCCATTAAGGCATTTACTTTAATAGCAATCTTCCACGTTGGCTGAGCTTTGTCCTGAAAGATTCTGTGGTTTCGCTCATTCCAAATGCACCAGCATATAATTTTAGGAAGTTTCATCCAACAAGCTCTCAGTCCTTTTTTCTGACTCAACTCACCATTATACAAACTATCCCAATAAAAAAAACACAACTGAATTTTGTCCAGCAAGTGAGTCCCATCCTCCCAACGATTTAGCACTTCCCTCCAGACTAAGAAAAGATGGTTGATATTTTCACTAGCTTTAGAACAAAGGGGACAACGGAAGGGACCAGTGAATCCACATTTCTCCAGATTCTCGCATGTGAGAACTTTCTCATGCAACAACGTCCAAGTAAACATGTATATATATGACAACATTTTACAATCCCATAAATAATTCCAAATTGTAGGATTACTTGGCACATTAGGAACAACAACAAACTTCAGATAACCCTCAGTCGTCGAATAGCTGCTGGAGCAGCTTCCCTATCCATGACAGTCCTTTTTGTGCTTGGCCACCAGAGCGAGACCTGAAAAATGATTCAGCAAAAGATTTTTTTCATTATTAAGCTCTTCAAGGCACTCAGGAATAGCCCACCTAGCCCATAGATATGGAGTGCCAATTTCCCATTCAAAGATGTCCCAAATGGTTTTAATTCCCATCGCAACCAACCAATGATTTAGTCTTGGTAGAATTGGTTGAGGCTTCCCTATGATTACATCCTGCCATATGTTTATTAGTTTGTCGTTGCCCGGGATCTAGTGTAGCTCTTCCTTGAACTTAGGCAATGCTTTTTTGCAGAGGTCGTAGATAGGGGAGGTATTCTTGTTCTCTTGATCAATTTCAACGCATCTCAGCCTCGGTCCTGAGAAATATTTGTAGTTTATCACATGACTGCACCAGGATGGTTTAGAGTCAATCATATTCCAGAGCAACTTGGCTCCCATTGCAAGATTTTGTATTTTGAAATCTCTAATTTGCAGTCCACCCTCCAACCTTGGCATCTTGATTTTTTTCTATCTAATCAATGCAAACTCCCCCCCTCCCCCCATTATTCCCTCCTTGCGAGAGGAATGATCGCACCAAGCCTTCGATCATGGCAATAGTTTTGGCCGGGGTTAGCAGAAGGGAGCATTGATAAAGTTGTTCAAAACAGCTTTTATTAACACCACCTTCCCTGCTAGATTTAGCTAGGCTGTTCCCCATCCAAGAATTTTCTTTTTGATTTTATCCACAATAGGGTCCCTGGCCGAGCTGTTGGGCTTTGATTTGAAAATAGGGACCCTAAGGTATTTAAAGGAGTCCTAGCTAATCACTCCATCAATTTCAAGGACACGGAAAATTTCTAACATTTCCCTTGGGTTGATATTCCAACCATAGATCTAACTCTTCCTTAGGTTGATTTTGATTCCCAAGGCTTAGTAGTAACGATCCATTTCTCTCTTGAATCTACGAGCTATAATATGACTAGCTCCTCCAAGCAAGATAGCATCATCGGCAAGTTGCGTGTGATTGATATCTTTCATACATCTAGCCATCCTTATGCCTGAGAGATCTTGGTCTTGCCTGGCTTGTTCCAACTGAAGACTAAGGACCGAAGCTTGGATTACATAAAGCAGGGGAGAAAGCAGGCATCCTTGCCTTAGATCTCTCGTACTATTGAAAGAAGGGGGTAGCGCTTCCATTAATGAGCGGGGCGATCCAGGGTTTGCTGATACAGGCCTTGACCCATTCGATGAAGGTTGGATCGAAACCAAATCTCAGCATTACTTGATAGAGAAAGGGATGGCTGACTCTATCAAAAGCATTTGCTAAGTAAATTTTTACCACCATTCTTTAGACTAGAATGGATTGGCTCTTGAACTAAAATGATATTGTCCCAATTTTTTTTGCCTTTAACGAAGCTTCCTTGGTTCTCAGGAATAAGATAAGGAAGGATATGTTTTAGTCTTCTAGCCATAATTTTAGTTAGAATTTTATAACCAATGTTGCACAAGGATATAGGCCAGAACCTGTCAAAGGATCTGGCATCCTTCTCTTTGGGAATGAGAGCCAGAAAAGTAGAATTTGTGCTGCCTACAATTTTGTCACATCTCTGTGATTTGCTAACCATTTTGAATAAGCCATTTTTAATGATTTCCCAACAAACTTTGATGAATTTGACGTTATACCCATCGGGGCCATGAGCTCTGTCGTCCTCCATGTCAGCAACGACCTCTTTAATCTCCTCCAATGAGATTTTATAATTTAGTCTCGCATTATCTATATTTTTGATAGAACGAGGAACAAGATCCATGATTTCGACGTCTGCGTTGATGGGCTAAGTAGAGAACAGATCACCGAAGTGCCTGGAAGCTTTGGATTTAATGTCTTCAAAACTATTAATTACCCTGTCATGAGCATGGATCTTGTGCACCTGATTGTAGTTTTTCCTAGCCTCGGCCTGCTTGTGGAAGTAATCGATGTTCTTGTCACCATCTTTGAGCCATTTGCATCTCTATTTTTCTCTCCACCATTCGGCTTCTTGCCTGCATGCATCGTGGAGGTCAATTTGCACCTTTAACTATTTTTGAATGTCACCGTGATCAATACTTTTAGTCTCCATATCAGCCTGGTGAACCTCCAACGCTAGCGCAGCTTGGCTTTTCTTTTGATTTGGAGTGGGAATCAATTTTTCCCAAGACTTAAGAGCCTTCTTAAGTCTTCTAAGTTTCTCTTCCCATACAAAGAAGGGAGAGCCAGTGACCGGAAATGACCATGCATCAGCCACGATCCCTAGAAAATCCTTATGATTGGCCCACAATGGATTAAATCTAAAAGGAATAAGGCCTAGATTCTTATCGTTCCACATCTCAAGGAGACTAGGTTTGTGGTCAGATCCCCCGAACGACAAGATTTTAGACGACGAATTCAGGCCCAACAGGAGGAAAGTGTCCTGGACAAAAAATTGATCAAGTCTGGTTGCAATATGCCTGGGGCCGAGCCGCTTGTTATTTTAGGTGTATTTTCCTTTAGAAGGTTTAACATCTGAGAGATCCCAGGCCAATATGATCTCATCAACTATTTATCATATGGGGTCTCTAACCAGAGACCCCCCTCTTTTTTCATCTTGGCTTAGGGTGATGTTTAGATCCCTAGCAAGGACGCCATTACCCTGCAGATTACTCCTTTCATCACGAAGGAGATTCCAATAGATTTTATTTTTTAGCATTGGAATTAGGTGCGTAAATATTGAAAATTCTTACCAGAGTATTAGTTTCTTTTTGCCTCAGCGAGGTGAGGATCCGGTTTGAGCTATACTTGATGTCAACAACATCAAATTTCTTGTCATCCCAAAGTGTTCCAATGCCTCCAGAGGTGCTCGATTGCGGCCCTTCCACTTTTTTTTCCAGAATTTTACACTAACTTGGAGAAATGCGTCTTCCTCCATCTTGGTCTCCTGAATCAGAAAGATGTTTGGCTGATATAAAGAAGTTTTATCTTTCATAGCTTCTTCCTTGACTTTGCTACCAAGACCTCTGTAGTTCCAAGAGATGATCTTCATTACTTACTTTTGGAGGCTGGAGGCATCCCTTTCTGGGCATGCCCATGCTGGCGAGTGTTTCTTGTGTTTTTCAGCAACTTTTCCAGGGTTAACTAGGAGCCTTGCAACTTATCCTTATAGGTGGCTTGCTCCCTTACTTCTTTTTTCAATTTCCTTCCTCTGGTTTCTTTCTTTCTTGGGGTAGTCAGTTCAATTTCCCCTTCTTCCTCTTCTTCTTCTTCCAAATCAGAATCCTCCTCTGACTTTCCCAGGCTTTCTCCTTCTTTTATCACCACTGCTCCCGCATCTGGTTCTTTCTTGGGTTGATCTGAAAGGATTGCTTCTGAATCCTTGCTCTCTCCATTACTGAATTTCTCTTCTGCGTCATTGGATTCATCCCTCATCTCATTAGACTCATTAGACTTTGGCGTTTCTTGAGTTCCTTCCAAGGAGATTACTCTTGGTTCTTTATTCCCCTCTCCTTTCTTTCGTACTTCTCCAGCTTTGCTTTTAGTCTCAGTTCTTTTCATCATATGCCATCCTTCCTCCTTGTCTTGTTGGATCTCAGGATTTCTAGGGAAGTTATGGATGAAGTGCCCGTATTCATGGCATCCTTTGCATTTGAAAGGTAGTTGTTCACAGTCAAGTTTTTGGAAATGGAACCAATTCCCCACAGTTAATTTTATGGCTTCTGGTAATCCAGCTTCGAGATCAACCTCCACACAGATGCGGGCACAAGCATATTGGTCCTTTGGAATTTCCATGTCAATGTATTTCCCCAGGACGTTCCCTATAGCATGGAGAGATTTAGGGTTCCAGCAGTGCATAGGAAGGTTAGGGAGTTTGACCCAAACTGGCACTGCTTTGGGGGTGTCAGCCTCGGGGTCGAAGTCTGGAGTCCACCCATTTAGGTAGAGACCTTATGGCCCCATGAAGTAGGGTCCATTCCTGAAAATTAGATCTTTGTCTTCCTTGGTTTCGAAATCGAACAGGAAGTATCCCCGTCCGATTGAGTATGAGGCTACATTTTTTGAGATTAGGGGTCTCCAGTTCCTTTGAACCCAACTAGTAGTAGTTTTTGGCTAGGGCCAGAGCTCAGTGAATTGCCCTATCAAAGCTCGATCTTCCAGGGAGAGAGCAACCCGAATAGTTTCTTCTGGAGGGAGGGCGACTTTCGGCACATCTTCAATTCTTTTGACAAATTTTGGCGGGGCTCCCTTACCAGATCTCTTGTTTTGTGAAGCTATTAACTTGTCAAAGGCATACGAGCACAGATCAGGCGGCGGATCTCCGCCCACCTCAGCCACCATAGATACCGCTGTGCCCCACTAGTACAAAGTCTAGAAATCAGTGTCTGGGGAATGATTAGCATGCACTTAGAGCTGCATGTAGACCTGTGGGACACAGGCTGCGAAGACCCCATAGCCAACCGACGTGAGCGATGAGCAGAGTTCCTCTCCATTTGCTAAACCCTACGGCTCAACTCTCGGTTGCAGCAAAAACTAAGCCTCAATTTCAATTATTATTAAAGTATAGTTATTATTATTGTTAATTAATTATTTTGAAATTTAATTGGAAAAAAAGTATATAAATTTATGTAAGTTATTATTAAAAAATAAAGTAATTTTCAACAAATGTTTTAATTGATATATTATATTTATTTACTATGTTTTTAGGAATTATTATAGAATAAAAGTTAATTTTTTTATTATTTTTATTTTTATTATATTTATATGAATAATAATCATATAACAAAAATTCTAAATCTTAAAAGAAAAGAAAATGTTCAATATTAAATTTTATATCTTTGTAAAGTTTTAAAAAACAAGAATGACTACTTACTAAAAATTTGAAATGTTAAAAATATTTTATAAATCATAATTTCACTTATTAAATTTGAGTTTTTTAATATTAGGATAAAAAATAGAAGAATTACAAAATTAGTAATAAGAAAAATTTGAAATGTTACAAATTTTTATAAATCTCAATTGTACTTATTAATTTTTTTAATATTAAGATAAAAAAAAATAGATTGAGTCATAAGTTACTAAAACTAGCATTTGCACCAAGAGGTGCAAAAAAAAGGCGAGAGGGTAAAAATATTTTGTCTTTTTGCAAGTGAACCTTTGTTTTTTACCTTGGGAGAGTGCATATTAATACTGGGTTTTATAATTGAGTTTTTTGAATGCTTAATAATAAAAATCTTATTAACAATGTTAGTTGGTTAAGGTTTGTTTATTTATATAGTTGTGCTTAATTTATGGTTAATCTATTTGAAAAAAGTACTTGCTTATAAGAGCAATCTTAATAGTCTATGGTCAAACTACGGGTCCTTTTACATTGTTAATAATTCAGTTACATTTCAGGATCATCTGGACTCTAGATCCAAATCTATGAAAGCAAATTTTAAAGCAATTCTGTGAACCAAACGTTAGTGACTCTCAATGAATATGTTTAAGAAATTATTTCAAGCTCTGTTTATTTAAATAGTGTGTTTTTGTTAGTACTTAAGAGAATAATGGTAATTATTTCAAGTTTTATTTGTTTCACTTAATTTTTTATTTCAAGTTTTATCAGTGGCAGGTTTAACCCCCTTTTAATGTTGTATGAATTAGTTGAAAATGATTACAACTCTTGGCATTTTTTTTTAAAGACTATCATTAGTTGTGTAGTTATTAGGGAGGTGTTTGTTCATGAAATATGTTATAAGCATGGGTTATAAAACTTTAAAACTTACTAATGTGTCTGTTCTAGAACTACCATTGTGTTTGTTCTAGAATAGGGCGCTGCAGATTGACGTCTTGAAGAAAGTAAGAATTGACATAGAACAAAAGGAAGCTGAAGAAACGAAGAATTCATCAGTGGCAATTTTTGTGGATGGAGATAAGGGAAAAGGTCTAATGGAAGACCTGCCAGAGGTACCCGTTAGGGAGCAGGTCAAAGCCTTAATAATTATGTCAACACCATCAAAAGAGAAGCTGGCAATAATGACCTCTATGCTGAATACTTAGGGAGTTTCAGCTCCTGTGACTGTTACTCATATCCTGGTGAGCGCTGCAGTCGGTAAGCCAAGTGATACTGAAGAAATAGTTGAAAAAAACCATTCAAAAGATTGAAGGTGAAAGCTTCTTCCTCCACAGGTCCTATTATCGATTTGGTTGATTCAGTTTTAGAAGAAGAGGTGATAGCCTCTGCACCTGTCACTGAAGAGGTGGATCAATATTTGCAATCATTAACAGATTTGTTGGATGGTGATGGTAAGAAAGATTCTATACCTGTTTCTATAGTTTCACAATCTTCATCTATGCCTATGTGTTCATATGCAGCATTGCTTCTTTCATCCATCCATACTTTATCTACGTTGCCTGCAGGAGGATGCATATCACCTGCACTGTTTGAATTGTATCGGGATATGATATCTACACCTGAATATGTCACATCTGATATTGTGCAAATCCCCATTTCACTACCTGTTATTTCAGAAGCACCAATTTTCAAGATTCCCTTACAGCTACCGTTAGTTACTTCGTCAAGATTGTCTCGTAGTGAAAAGATTTTGCGGTCTTATTCACAACTTTCATCTGTCGATCTCCAATTTCCATCTTTTGAATCTTCAACCCCACTCTCATCTTCAATTGTTCAAATAGATTATGTTCAAAACATTTCAGAAGCACCAATTATGAAGATTCCCCTAGAGGTATCAATAGTTACTCCATTAACATTATCTGGTACTGAAAAGTTGTTGGTGTCTTCGTCACCACTTTCAGCTCTCAATCTCCACTTGTCATCTTCAGAATCTTCAACCAGACTACTTTCTTCTATTCCTGAAATATTCCCTATTCAAAGCAATTTGCAAGCATCAATTTTCAAGATTCCTGTAGATGTACTCTTAATTACTTTGTAAACATCATCTAGTACTGAAGAGAATTTACTTTCTTCATCACCACTTGCAGCTGTCAATCTGCATTTGCCATCTTTCGAATCTTCAACGCTACTCTTGTCTTCCATCTCTGAAATAAGCCATGTTCAAAACATATGTCCTTTGAGTACTCACATAACCATGACCATGCCCTCTCCTATAATTACTCGAACATCCTCTTTAGTGTCAACAATGATTAGCACATCTAGATCCATTGATCTAAGAGATGAATTTGATGAAGAGATTGTTGTCTCTCTTGGAGAATACTATTATAGAAAACCTGATAAATCAGTGATCAGAAAGGGCAAAAGAGGGGTAGGGATCAAACTGGGATGGAAGTATCTGTTTCTGAGCAAATACTTTGGACTCAGCAGTCCAGTGACCCACAGGTAGATGCAATAGATACAGCTGCTGCTTTGGGTGCATTCACAAGTGCCAATATCCATGCTGTTAGCAATTTAAAAAGAGAGTTTGACAGGAGGAAAGAAGAGATAACCTAGTTGAAGGAAGAACTTGAGAAGAGTAAAAGGGAACATGAGGCTCATGTTGCTAATCTTATGAAGACATCTGAGGATAAGTGCAATGAACTACAAGTCAAAAGTGCCTTTCTTCAGGTTGAGCTGCAAAATTAGAAGATCTCAAATGTTTCCTTTAGACAGAGGATAAATTCATTTGAAAAGCAATGTGAAGATGCAACTGCAAGTGCAGCTTCCTCTTTGTTCTCCAGGTTTTCACGAGAAGAATTTAAGCAGTTAGCTATCAAGAGAAATGAGGACCATTATGATTTAATAATTGAGTTTTTTCACAGTTTAAATGATATTTATGAAACGTATATTGATTTTGGTCAGATGGCCATTGTACATGAAGATCATGTGGAAAAGAGGGAGAAAGCTTCAAAGGCTTTGGATGAGATTGTAGACTGACAAAGGTACAGGAAGGACAAACCTGAAAACATTATCATCCTTAGCAGCTTTCAGCTAAAGAAAGTCAGAGTAGTACTTCGTGCTTGGCTTTATCTTAATGAGATGTTCGATGAGATGATAAAAAAGGCACAAGCTGTGTGTGCAAGAAGATGGTATGCTGTTGACAGTATCATGGAGGGTTTGTTTTTTCCCACAGTAAATCTGATTGAAAATGCCTGTCCTCCAAAATTGATGATCGAGCAGGTTGAACAAAGGAGAGATTAAGTAAGTGAGAAAATCCAAGGGCTCAATCATATAACGATTGAGGATGTCGATCGCTTAATCAGACAACCGTTGGCTATTGAGGGCAAGGTCCACATTTACATCCGCATCTAGCATAAGTTAGCTAAAAACGAAATGGAGAATTATAGATGTGATGTTCAACTTGGTTTTGAATCAGCTAACTATCCCAACATTGAGGAATTGCTAGGGATTTGGAGCAGATGGCGGGATTTCCTTGGATATTAGTTTTATTTAGATTTGTCAATCAAAATTTGATGGAAATCGACTTTTTGTAATAATTATTTAAAGGGTGGGTTTCACATGTAATAGTGACTTTTTGGAAGGAAAAAATCTGGACAAGAGTTTGGAAATACCTCTGTTTAATTGAGGTTTTGTAATTTTGTGCAAATCTATTTAATACATTAATGATATTTTTTCATGTCTCTTTTTGTCTATTTGATTAAGTTGCCTTAATGAATAATGAAGTTTTCTTATTTCAGATGATTCAATATTACTGTTAGTATTTTGTGATCAAGTAGTACATTTATTCATAGCCTTGTTAGTGACTCATGTACTGATAAGCTTTTAATAGATCTTATTTTATTAAAATCTGTATCTATTTCTGCAAATGATTACATAGTAAATTCGATAATACATATGTTAATTTGTTAATTTATGCAAATCCATCTGAGGCTTTTATTCAATTTAATTTTTTATTCTATATGTTTTAAATGACATGTTCTCACGGCATTTTGTCCTTTACTTTCAACTGTGTATGGATGGAAGATGGAAGGTCATAATCATTGGTGACATAGGCTGTCTTTAAAATATCATTACAGTTATCAGTAAAACTATTGTAATAAAACCATTTCATTTTTTTTAATTATTCTAAATAATGTGATTGATTTATTTTTTAAAGTTTATGAAATTCCCACATGCTCATGTATAAAATCATTATAATTTTTTCGAAGTATTCCAAACAATGAGATTGATTTTTTTTAAGAGTTTATGAAATTTCTACATATTTATATCTATTTTTATTATTATTCAAGTTTAGTTTTTATTTAATTACTTTTAATTAATATATATACCTCATCATGAAATAATATAAGGTATACTTGGCATAGTAGTTTTCTAAGTTCACAAGTAGCATAGATTCATGTTAATCGATCTCACCCAGCTTAGAATCCATTGAGAATTAAAAGAGATATACAAACTGAACTGCAAGCCTCTTGATCTGGTGAACATGGATTTGGGTGCATTTTATTTTCTTTGGTTGCTCTTTTGATTTGATAATAGACATGGGACATTAAATTTTCATGTTATACATGTTACTTGGATATTTTAAAGCAATTGACAGGGGTAACTTGGTGCAATGATTTAAATAGAATGGCCTCTAGCATGACTATGTGAGGTCTTGTTGTAAGTACAACAGACCCCATGTCATTATGACACAGGAGCCCAAATTTTGAATGTAGAATGATGAATTTTTGTTTGGATTGTTTTAACATCCCACAACCCGCAAATCCACAACTTATGGACTGCGGGAAACATTTCATTTTTCAAACCTGCATCCCGCAAATGTGGGCGAGTGAGAGTTTTTATGTGTTAATTTTAATTGTAAATCAAAACTGTCATATTTATAATTCACGAAAAATAATAGAGATCGTCAGATGAGGGTAAAAAGAAAAAGAACAACCAGTATCAGCTTTGCAGGATGCGCAGGAATGCAAAATAGCACAAAGTTTATTCAATTAGCTTCGCATCGCGCATTCTGCATTTTGCGGGATGCGGGTTGCGGGCAAACACAAACAAAATGAAAATAATAGGAAGTCCGCAACCCGCATTCCGCACATTGCGGGATGCGGAGCTAATTGAATAAAGTTTGTACTATTTTGCGTTCTCACATCCCACAACCCGCAAGTTGCAGAATGCGGGTTGCGAAACAATTAACACACTTGCAAATTTTGTTTTGATATCGTATCCTGCCAAGCTGATCCTGACCGTTTATTTTCTTTTTACCCTCATATGACGGTCTCTATTATTTCTCGGCAATTATAAATATGATAGTTTTGATTTATGATTTTTCATTGTTTTTACTGCTGTAATTCGCTCCGCTGTGCGATTTTTACCTCCAGATTTTACCTGGCGACTCCAACAGTGATTACTGCAGTTTCAGGTTGGTTACCAAGTTGCTGTCTCGCATTTTGAATTGATTACTGTGCTTACTGTATAATTCAGTTTTTAACTTTTGGTATAAATATTCAAAAAATGACACATGGGGACATCCAAAACCCCCAAAATCCCCAGGAGTAAAAACCTTTAGAAGGATATGTTAACCAGAGACCTGAACTTCGGTGTTTTTTCTGATACTAGCAGCCGTGTCAGTGAAACTTATCATTTAGACTGGGCCAGGGTTTACTCAATTTTTGATAACAATGACCTCTCAGATTTCCAGAGTGACCAAACGGTTTATGAGAGAATTAGAGATTCTGGCTTGCATATGATCGCTGCCAGACCACCTATCCTACCTTTTAATGATGCTGTGTGATGGATTATTGACCACACCAATGTGAAAGATTGTTCTTTCAACACCAGTACCGTGTCTCAGCTAGCCAATTTCCGCTCATAAACTTTTTTTCAGGATTTATGCTCTTAAACCTTAAACCCAGCTTCTATATATAGATTTTGTTAACACTGCCAAATCCAAATACAATTTCAACCAAATGCTTAAATCCTGGATGACTAAACCCCGTAAATTTTGCAAGAGCAAAGACCAATTATACCCCGTCGTGTCGTTCAAAGAACCTTATTCCATGTTAGCCCCAATGTTGTGCAGGATTTATGGCCTTCCCAACTGTTTGTTCTTCAAATAGGAACGGGTTCCGATCGCTCATCACATTATTACCACAGGTGAAGCTTTCCCCTGAGCCTCAATTTTTTCACTGGAACTTAAAAATGTTATTCAAGAGTTCCAGAAAGCGACTGCTAAGAAAAATCCCAACTTTTATCTCACTACCTTCATTGTGGACGTTTTCTGTGCTGATTTTCATTACCCTAATTTGGGATGGAGTTGGGAATTGCCAGCCCTGCCTGTACATATTTATCATTCTGAGCTTTGGGGTGGAAACTATCTGGTTAGGTTTTATGATATATGTGAAAGTTTCCTTGGCCGATTATATTTTCTGATTTTCAACAAAGAAGCGCCTGCTTTCCCACCAGAAGCAAAAGCTCTCATAGCCACAATGGGAGACTGGTATGTGGGTGAATCTTTCACCTACATCAGAGTTTATGGCAGTAACACAACTCACATGTTGCCTAAATTCGTACTAGACAGGTTGGTCTTAGAAGAGATCTCATTTCAGACAGCTACAAAAGGAATCTACAAGAAATGTGCTGCACCAAAGAGAAAAGTTTGGCCCAGGTTTCCTATTACACTTGGATCCTTGAGCGTTCCCTCTTCTACTTGGGAATTGGAGCTGAGTGACCATATCATGTCACTTAAACTTGGTTTTTCATGCAAAAGACAACATGATCCTAAAGGCATTGTTGATTTACACCTAAAGCAAAATCATTTTAAAGCCGATTATGTTCATGAGGAAACTCCTGATGATTTTATTTATCAGGGAGTGGATACATTTTCTGAATTTTTAGCAAGGGCGAAAAGAAAAGAAGAGCAAAGCCATATTTTGTAGTACCAAAAAGAGATAAGGGACAGGGTAAAACATTTCAGGTCTATGGAATTGGACATCTTGGAAAGGTTGACAAAAGACAAAGAAGGAAAGGAAGCTCAAGATGCAGCAAAAGAGGTTCTGTCATCTAAAACTGCATCTGTAGAAACTAGCTTGGGCTTGTATAAAGGGAAAGCCACCATGACAGAAATTCCCCAGACATCTGTGGAACAACATGTTAAAGACTATTTGCAAACTTCAGAGCAGATAAATCAGACACTAAACAGGTTGATTTCAGCACTAGATATGTAAGAAGTTGCAACATCTCAGGTAGCTGAAACTGTCTAGGTAGCTACTGTGGTTGGAAAGACTCAACCTGAAAAGACTCAGGTTGAGGACAAACCTATTAAAAAGATAAATATCTCTATTCCTGTTCCTGCTATTGACCTAACTCATTTAGAGGAAGAGGAGGGAAGAAGTTCTCATGTGCCTGTTACTATTGAGACAGGCAATGATTTCCAAAATCTCACCAATGGTAGCAATGGTAATCTTTCATCCTCTCTTCCTCCATCTCAACCTTCAAGTGACTTTGCTCCATCTTCTTCTGCAATACTTCTTTCATCTATAATAGCATTATCCTCATTATCTGATGGTTCTTATGTAACACCTTTCATGAATAAGCTTTATAAGGATGCTACGTGTCTACCTGAATCTATGATACCTATTTCTATAGATATACCTATTCTTACATCTGATGTATCTACAATTGTCAAGACTCCATTGCATATCCCTTCAACCAGTTCAATGTCTTTATCAGTAGCTGAGGAAACTTCAGCAGTCTCATCATCACCATCCAAGATCTCTACTGTGCAAGTTTCATCACTTGAGACTACAATTCCTAAGATCCCCTCAGCTCCTGAAGCTATTCCTGCTTAGAATATGAACCTTTGTCCATGTATTTTCCCTGTTACAATGACCATCCCTTCTTTCACCACAACTCAAACTACTTCCGTGATCTCCACTAGCATTGTCAAAACCCCAAAATTTCACAAAAAATTAAAATTTTGAGATAACATAAAATGCTGAAACTGTGGTTTACTAACAGCTAAAGGTTAGCAGTAAAAGAAACAGTCAAATGATTAGTATTACATAATCTCAATTACGTTAACTAGCAGTTTCCTTTTTGTAACATGAATAAGGTTTACTTGCGTATTGTTTTATTTCAGTTTACTTTTATGACAAGTAGGTGGAATCTAACTTTGAATCCTGGGCTTACTTAGCATTTCCGCTAACGCAGAAAGATTACTTGTTCTTATAGGTTTACAGGTATGATCGAACGAGTAACTTTTTAAATTTCATAAAGTATCCAGAAGTGTTTCTATTTGCAATTAATAAGCTTAGTAAATAAGCTGCTAAATTCCAAGCAACTTCCATGAGGTAAAAATAGTTTGCTTTCTTCAGTTTTTCTTGTAAACGGAGTTCAGAATAATTGAGTTTCTTTCTTTATCATACGTAGCGACAGTAAAGATACTTACTATGGATCTAAACTAGTAATCTTAGTTGCATAGTAACTTCTACTTTAATATGCATATCTTGAAACGTTATACTGATTGTACTATTGGTTGTTATACATTATCATACTACTTACTTGAGTATCAAGCTGATCAATATTTATCTTATGTAGGAAACTTACAGCCTGTAAACTTCTTGACACTATAAGTTTGCTTAATGTAAAAACAATAACGTCTTTTCACATGATACACTGTTTGCCTTTGCTTCATAGATCTAGGTCAATTCAAGTGTTTCTATTGCTTATAGATTCCAGTATAATTATTCCATTGCACTTCTTAATATTCCTATAATGCTTTTCTTATATTAAGTTACTATCTATAATAGTTTTTAAGGTAAATGTTTTCTATAATGATCAACCTTCCATCTTATGCTAAGCACTAGATATCTTTTATATTCATAAACTCATCCTACCAATAAATAATTTTGGTAAGTTACTAACAAAAGCAAAGTTGAGAAACAAATATTGACTATTAAAGTCTAATCCCAAATGAACTATGTAAAAGAATTCAATATATATTATTTTGCCATACTAGCCAACTTTATAGTTTATTTCCAATCGAACGTTGGTTTTACAAGGGTTAGAAACATGTACATATTATTTTGTTTATAAACATACAATTCTGTTGTTAGTTCGAAGCTTCTAAACAAGTCTAAAACAAATTAAACTTGAAAAGAATTCATGATCCTCCTCTTTACTATGCTATCCAATTTTATAATTATCACCACTTGAACTGTGGGTTTTAAAGGAGTATAACCTTGCATAGACCGTAATGTATGTAAACATAGAAGTTTATGGTTGTTCGGTGGTTTAAAATAATTCATCTTGGACTATTTCACATAACAAATGGTTATTATACTTGCTAAGGTTAACGTTGATAAAAAAATATGGTTAATAAAACACTCATATCGTAATATCGACCTTACGATATAGTTTGATGAATTACATCCATCCCAAGCTAATTGTTTTAAGAGTGAAAGGTTAAACCAAGCATAAACAAATAGTTTCGAAGAGTTTTAAGCAAATATTTCGGGGTTGTATAATGACTATATGATTATCAAACCTTTGTTTGGTCAAGGTCCCGAAAATCATTGTTTACCCAACTCCAAAATCAACGCTAAACAACCTTGTGATATATACATGTTATGTTAATGATGAATTATATATGTGAATATAATATAGTTCCTGCATCGCTTGTTAACAAATCATTATACAAATAATTGGAAATTATTGGAATGCAGGTGACTATAGAGTTCGACCGATGCGTTGTTTGATTTTCTAGTGGGAACGTGGACTTCTCTTGACCATGCACTGGAGATATAAGTTCCTCGCAACCCTAACCCTTCATCATTTCCTTCCGTAGTTCTTAGAGCCTTCGGGCTGCTCTGCAAAAACTCTCATGGCGGCCGTGAGACCTTTCTGGTTCTAGTTGTGCTCCGAGTCTTGGTTAATGTTGCTTCAGCCTCTAATACTTGGTGTTATTCCCTTTCTTTGTACTGTGGGTCTTTACTCTGCAAGGGTTTTTTGCTTGTTGCTTTGCACTTGCGTGTGTTCTGTGTGTGACTTCATTTTGCCTTTCTTTCATGGCCTGCCACTTCTGTGCAAAGTTGTGTCTTCGCTACTGTTAATGTGCTCCTTCGCCATTGTTGTACGGTTTGGAGCTTCATATTCATGCCTTGCTATTGGTTACAGTCTCAATACTAAACTGTTTATTTTCTTTAATCAGGCATATATTCAATTCTATATTGAGAATAACATTACCCAATTTAAATTCGTATTTACAATAGGTTTTTATTAGAAAAGAAATTTCAAAACTAACGTACCATGCTATGCACTTGCAGGACCTGTAAATTCTCTTTGCGAACAATGAAGGTGATGCTGCTAGCTGTCTTCGTGGCTCTTAGCTCCGAAACGGGAAAGCCATGGTTTTCAATGAGCGGGTTCTTCCCTTACTTGTAACAGGGTAGTCGGTTGGGGCAACTTCTGAGCTTGGATACTTGTCTAGCTTCGCCATTGTCTCTGCAATTTCTTTTTATAAGTTAATGTTGGTTTTTTATACTGTTTACAACCCTCACTTCGTCGATGGGTATCCCTGGCCATGAGCTAGGTGTTGTATTTGCTTTTAAGGTTCAGCCTTCTGGCTTGTTAAAGTAATGTAATGGGTTTTTAAGATAGTCTGTCTTCGAGCTTAGACTCGTTTTCTGTAGTATACTGTTTGGTGACTCTGTGTAAATAGGGTT